>OZ023213.1:11974518-11977018 GCA_963995525.1 Escarpia spicata
TCTATGAGCTAGACTTCGGGAATCCCTATAGCAAGCATTGGTGGTCTCATTTCGTTTTGCCTCAATTATCGATTTCATAGTGCCAAGACTAGCTGTGAACCAGTCTGGGTTACGACAAGAGCTTATGCCAAAGGTGTCCGTCCATGGCTGATTAGTGAATTGTTTGTTTCAGAAACCGCCAATAAGTATTTGCATTCCCGTTTTCATATAGTTGATCGATTTAGTTTCTTATGGTTGTGTTATAATTCGTTGTCAGTTGCTGGATACACGTTTTGGTTATATCAACCCTTGGATGACCATGTTTCTTTCCACTGTGGTAGAACTTCGGCGACAGTTTCATATTTGAGATGACAAGGCTATGATCCGTGTCGCAGTCTCCACTGTGGTATGATCTAGTCTTGGTGATATCGTTCAGGTTGCATCGTTGGACCAGAACAAGGTCTAGTTGATGCCATGTCTTGGATCTGGGGTACATCCAGGATACCCTGTGATGAGCTGTACATGGTGTGTATGTATTAGCGACACACAGACTTTAGCACTAAGCTCTAGGAGGCGTTGTCTATTGTAATTTATTATCCCAATGCCAAACACACCTACAGCGTCAGGTCAGGATTATTTGTCATTCCCCACTCGAGCATTGAAATCCCCAAGTAGGATTAATTAGCTTGTTCGAAGTAAGCACACAGTCAACTACTTGTGCCGCATAGAAGATACCTTTGACGTCTGACTGCCCTATCAAAGTGGGTACATAGGCAGAGATAACTGTGGCATAACCTTTCTCCGGAGTTAGGCGTACTGTTACAATTCAATCAGAGATTGCGTGTGGCTCTCTCTAACTTACTGCACAAGGTATTCTTAACAGCAAGTCCAACTCCCTGTTAACGGTTGGGGCCAGCTGGTTTGCCTGACCAGTAAATTGTGTATTCAGACTCTCTGATGGAGCGTGTCTCAAGTAGTCTTGTTTCTTGCAGTGCTGCAATGTGAACTGACTTCTTAGCAAATTATCGGTTGATTGTAGCACTCTTTCTTAGATCGTTAATTAAATCGTAATCCGGGGATATTCCAGGGGTCATTGTCCGTACTTTCCTCGTGCCGAAGCACAGTTTTCGTTGTCGTTTTGCATGTGTGAGGGTTGCAGTCTGATATTAGGTCTGCACACCTAGGCAGGCCTTCAGACTCAGACCAGTTTGGAGCGGGCGGATACTGACCATGAGACACTGTCAGAGGTGAGCCCCGGTGCCATGCTCTGCGCCAATCAAGCGTTAGGTTTATAACCGATTACTGCCATCTCCCGTGTCGTTTCTTGTCATGGAGTCGAACACGAACAGGCAGAGAGAGTGTCCTCTCTGTTGAGAGAATGATGCATCTAATACAAGGGCAGTAAAAAAGAATTCCTGGTTTGCCCTTGTGACTCGATGTTAGGAGATTTACAGCCAATACACTTCTCCTCGACCTAATCTGCTGTACGCTGGGGGAAAAGCATGGCTGATAAGTCCATCAGCAGGTTGGTTGCAGAGGGTGCCGGATTGTGCGCAGGGAATACACAAACCTCTTGTGGTTCCCAAACCACATTTTCTGTCAGGGTTTACTCCTTAGCCTTTGGCTCAAGAGTCTACCCACAAGGCAGCGGTTGCTAGTTACCCATAGCTGGGACATGGGTTGGTAACAGTGGCAGAGCGTGTCCACATGCTAGTGGGTCATGCACACAACACCTCTAGGGCACCATGTTGCTCCGAGATCCCCCATCTAATTACCCTGGTGCCTCACGGTATCCACCAGTTACCTCATCAGTATCCATCAGTTACCTCTGGGAGGTTATAATGGGAGTCTTGTTTTAGGAGAGGCTACTGTACTGGCAGACAAGACTTACGGAACAGGCTCATCTTTTCGCCGAGGCTAGCCAGCGGTGGAAGCTGAAAGAAAGAAGTGACAAGCACGACTACCCGCTACTACACTTGACGCGTCACTGCAAGCAGCACCAACTGACAAGCGTGAGAAGAGTGCAAGCATGGTGATACTTTGTTAGCGAACAAAGGAGTCGTCAAAGATGAAAGACGAGTTCCTTTGCTTGCGAGAAGATAGCACGCTGAAAGAAGACTTTCAGGATTCTGTTCTGGTAATTTTCTGACTAAAAGCGAATATCCAATTCACTATAGGCTCTCATCGTCCTTATGTACTGCTGTCTAGGACTGACATTTTTAAAAGGATCAACGGTAAAACCAAGATATAACAATTATGTTGGTTCTTAGTGGATCTGCGATGTGCTGTGGAAGTACAAAGCATTATCTCTGCTATATGAGGCCTAACTATTACCAACACAACGATTTAATTAGCTGTTTTTCGCTATAACCATAAACTTCTCCTAATTAACCCATTAACTATTGATATGTAGCTCGATGTAATGTCAAACACAATTTCCTTGTGAACGAGATTTGAATGTAGTTTTCAAACGGGGAAATGGTATTCATAATTAATTATCCATCGCCATATCGACACCATC
>OZ023213.1:11982018-12137030 GCA_963995525.1 Escarpia spicata
TACTGGAAATGATGAAGACTACAACAGTTAAAGAAGCACTTAACCAAGCTACAGCTGAAATTAGAAATTCAAAGAGAATTAGCTAGTAATATAAAACATGACAGCAAGAGTTTTTATGCGTATGTTCGAAGCAAACAGAAAGTTCAAGATAAGGTCGGTCCTCTAGAAGATAGTGCTGGAAATATAATAATCAGAGGGATTCGTAATGGCAGAAGATCTGAATGAGTACTTTAGTTCAGTGTTTACAAGGGAAGATATTAGTTCACTGCCAGTACCAGAGGCTAAGTTTAAGGGGGCAGATTCAGACTATTTAGGACAATTAATTGTAACCTCGGAAATGGTAGCTAAGAAAATAAGGGCTATGAAGGATAATAAATCACCTGGAGTGGATGGTATTCCACACAAACTGTTGGAAATTGTAGAACAAATTAGCATACCGCTTGCAAGAGTTTTCAACTTGTCATTAGAAGAGGGAGTGGTTCCTTTAGAATGGAAAGAAGCAAACATTATACCGTTATTCAAAAAAGGTTCGAGAAACAAGTCAGAGAACTATAGACCAGTGAGTTTAACATCAGTGACTTGTAAATTATTAGAAAGACGGACTAATTAAAGATCACATGGTGGATTTTCTTGTTAAACAAAACATGATAAAACCATCTCAACATGTGTTTTTTAAAGCGAGGTCAGGCTTAACAAATATGTTATGTTTTTTGGAAGACATCACTAAGTGGGTAGATGAGGGATCACCAGTAGATATCGTCTACTTAGATTTTCAAAAAACTTTCGACAAAGTACCACATCAAAGATTACTGCTTAAACTAAAGGACCATGGCATAGGAAATGGTATAATAAACTGGATAGAACAATGGCTGATTGACAGAAGACAACGTGTAATAGTTGATGGGGAGGCTTCAAACTGGAAATCGGTATTGAGTGGGGTACCACAGGGATCAGTATTAGGACCTATGTTATTCTTAATATATATCAACGATTTGGATGATGAAATAACAAGCAAGGTGTTGAAATTTGCGGATGATACAAAAGTGTTTAGAAGGATTAAAAGTGATGGAGATAGACAGCATTTACAAGATGATCTTGATAGGTTGATCAAATGGTCTGAAAAGTGGCAAATGCTGTTCAATTTTGGGAAATGTAAATGCCTCCACACAGGACATGGGAACGAAGAGGTAGAATATACAATGGGGGCTATTGTACTAAGTACTACTGTAAAAGAAAAGGACTTAGGGTTAACAATCAGTGCCGATATGAAGGTTTCAGAGCAGTGCGGAATTGCAGCTTCAAAGGGAAATCAAATCCTTGGATTAATTAGGCGAAACATAACGTATAAGGAGAAAGAGCTAATAGTACCGCTGTACAAAACAATAGTTAGGCCTCATTTAGAATATTGTATTCAAGCGTGGAGGCCATATCGCAGGAAGGACATAGATATGCTAGAAAGAGTGCAGAGGAGAGCAACTAAAATGATATAAAAACTGAGGGATCTTAGTTACGAAATACGCCTAAAAATGCGGTTTAACAATACTAGAGACCAGGAGATTGACAGGAGATCAGATAGAAGTGTTTAAAATATTGAAGGGTTATGAAAATATTGATAGAAATATTTTGTTCTCAGTTAAAAAGATAGGACTAGAGGACATGAACTTACATAAGCAAAGGAGCAGAGTAGATTGGATATAAGAAAGTTTTCATTTTCACAAAGGATTGTAAATGAATGGAACAGATTACCTGCTGATTGTGTGGGTGCTAGTAGCGTGAATATGTTTAAAAATAATATCGACACATACCTCAGACGGGCGGGATACACATAGATAAAAAGGGTCGGACTCTCGATAAGCCAAAGGGCTTCCTTGTCCACCTGCCACCTAGAGTTAATTATCTGGATGGCAATCTTGTTAAATCTTGCATGTGGTCTGTCGTTCAGTACCTGTTTCTGAATGCTGCTTGCTCTCGTGGTTGGTTTTGGTTGAGTGTCTTCTCTAACCTATTCATGAGTGTGAGTAATTTGTAACTATTTGATAACAGACATAGTTCTTTAAGTATTTTCTTATTTCCCATCTTGAAGATTATCACTATCTACGCGTTCTTCCATGCGGTGGGTATTATCTTCCTGATAAGCATTTAGTAGACAGCTTAGCTAGTGTCTTCGACATGGTATTTTATCCTGCTTTTATTGTTTCAATGTTTATATGGTCGTTGCATGATGCCTTCCCTTTCTTCATATCCCTTACCGCTGCTTCCACCCCCCATGGTGTTATCTCTAGTACCTCTTTCTGATCGGTGTGAATTGTGGTACTCTGTTCACTGTCGTACAGCTCGGTGTAGAATTCCTCTATTCGTTTTGTGATAATATTTGGTTCTGTATTTCTCTACCCTGCTTATCGAGAAGTCTAATCAGTCGATATCGGCATAGGGCCTGTGTTTTTCTGGCTTTCTTCAGGCTCTTTGACGTCGTGATCGTTTCTCGTATGATCTCTTGTTTGTACTTCCTGATGTCCTCCTTCGCTTTCTTTTTGATGGTTTTCATATTTCTGCATCTCTATTTGTTTTTACGGTCGCCAGTTTTCACACATTCTTGTCGTTTCTTCATCAGGGCTTGTATTGGTGACGATATTCTTGTATTTACTTGCTTGTTGATTGCGTTGACGACTACACTTGTCGCACTCCGTTGGATCACCTCTGTGAAGTTTTTGCTCATGGTGTCGATGTCGTCTAGCTCTTGTAGTGTCTCGAGTCGATTTCGCAGTTCGAGCTGGAATTCGATTTTTTTGGTTCGTATGTTATCTACTTTTTGTGGTCTCTTGCTTATCAACTTCTTCCTTTCAGCATCTACGTCCAGTTTGATGTTGCTCAATGCCATTCTGTGGTCACTTCCGATGTTGACTTGGTTGATGACAGTTACGTCAGTGATCATTTGACTTGGTTGATGACAGTTACGTCAGTGATCATATCTGGCCTTTTTGTTAGGATGTAGTTCATTTCGTTCTTCGTTTCTCTATTTGGGCTTTTCCACGTCCATCTCCTCCCTGCTTTCTTCCGAAACATCGTATCCGTGATTTTGTACTTTCCATACCAACCTGGTTTCCCTACGTTCGTCCTCTAGTTCTTATATCCATTCATCTTTTAGTAATGTTCTTATGTTATCTTCTACTTACCTTCTCTCGGTTAGTCTTCTTGACCCAGATATCCTTAGCACTCCCCCCACGTAGCCCTACGTGATAAGACCGCTTCCGTGGTCATACTCTTTCGATGCTGCTGGGGATCTTGACTTTCTTGTATTTTGCAAGCTGGTGTCGTTGGCCTACGCTTCTACGCTGGCCGGTGTGGGTTTGAAGGGGCAGGCAACGTAGGGTGAACGAAATTGAACAAGTTTCGACACGGCCGTTACGAATACAGAACCATCTACCGGTCAGCACCGGGATTTAAAACCAGGTTCCTCCGAATGCACGCACTCTAACTGCTCGACCACTAATTCTATTTATATGTGTGTATGTGCGTGCGTGCGTGCGTGTGTGTGTATACAGTCGGCGTGTGTCTCTAAATGTGAGCTACATAGACAACTGTGCGATTATATAATTCGATCAGTCCATCTTACCTGGTCGATACAGAATCTCAAATTGACTCCGAGGGTTACGTTTCAGGGAACACGTTTTATGTCTTCCAAATGCAAAGTTACATCACGATTAGCTTTTTCACAAAATACATTTGAATCTCCATTTCAAAACATTTCAGGTACTAGTACTTACAGTAAACCTCGCCTAAGTCGGATCTTCGCTCAACTCGGACAGAATACAGAGGAACGGTTGATTTGTAATGTATTTCCCATAAAAATATTCGTCCAAGTCGGATTATGTAAGTCGGATCTTCGCCGAACTCGGAATAACTGAGTCGGTCCACTTGATAAGTGTTAATAAGAGATAAAGTGTTTTTCCTCGCCTAAGTCGGATCGCAATATTCAACAAAATCATCTGGTTGCTTGGAGTATATGTACTAGATTTACTAAAAGGTGAAACGGCTATTCCAAAAAATAATCCAGACCGCCACAGCAACGTCGGCGTCACGTCTTCGCCCATCTAATACAACCAGCATCACCAAGCCAATGGACGCTGGTATAACCAAGAACATGACGTTCCATTACCGGTACATCCTAACCACCCGGAGACTAGAGGCATCAGGAGTCGCACCATTTTCTCAAGAAGTTGAACTATGTTGGAAGTCATTATTGCTCTTAAACTAGCGTGGAACAAAATGAAACTGAAAACACTTCTAAACTCCTACAAAAACGGGATTCGTTTAACGTGTTGTGCGTCAAGATGATGGTGAAGACGAAGCAGCTCCTTCGTTCAGAAACGTACGGAATATGCTCCACGAGATGTATGGAGATGTTGTTTGCACGATGGACGACTGTGTTGGTGTGGACGTGACAGCAGAAACGTTGGCTACTCCAAATAACGAGCAGATCATTGTTGAGGGCGACTAAGTCTCAGTGTCTGAAGATAAGATAACAAAACCCAGTGACACACATGCTGCTTTATTAACTAATTAAGACACTCTGGTTTGACGATCGTGAAATCGAAGAGTTGACTGACAAGTAGAGGCCACTATCATGAGATGGAAGGTGACTGACATTTACAATCAGTAATAATTAATTAAGTTATAACCTTAGAGATTCGTGCCAAAATGAAGCACAAAACTATTCTAATACTGCATAATGTTGTATGTTGCTTGTGTGCATCAACATATGTAGAATTACCGCAGTATCCAGGCACATTCAAGCGTTATTCACAGTTACCTTTTAGAGGGTTGCCTTTGGCGCTGGGATATATCATCTTCAGCTAAGTCGGATTTCCGCGTAACTCGGATAACACCACTCGGTCCGATTGAATCCGACGTAGGCGAGTATATAAATTACCACCCTCACGTAGACCTATTTTGTGACGGGCCTTCTTTATAATGTTGAATGTCTCTAATTAGTATAATATGAATGCGCTAATGTGACGTTCAGCATAGTCGTATATCAGATGACAACCCCTGTATCTAAGACAGAATGTCTGAATGTTAGTGTGCGCGTCTCCAATACTGTGCAAAACTGTATTTACGAGTTTCCGCGTAACTTACACAAATGTACACGAATGTACACGAATGTACACATGTATTACAAATCTAGGGCCATTGGTCATGTTGATAAGAAAGCTACGAACGTGCGAACTTGAAACAGTAGAAAATTAATTTTACGCTATCTTGTTAGTGGTATGGATAAATGAAACTGCGTAAGTTATGGTTTCCATCAAAACATATCATCGTTTAAAAAAAAAGTTCTCCATCTTTTGAAACAATAATTAACTGTGCTCGAAGTCAGCATACACAAAAGAACAACTTTCGTCAGCGTAGTAAACTAGAACACAGCCCGGATGGCCTGCTTCTCTACGTCAGTGATGTCAGGGTGCCAGAAGTCGAGCAACAACACGACACGTGGCGCCCCCTGTGTGTCGCTACTGCAACGAACGCTGTGTTGGAAAGAGTCGTCAAACCACGAACACTTGGCTCGGGCCCACTCCTTGGTTTCTCCAGCCACGGTCAGCCGGCAATCGGGAGGCACGTGGAGACCTGAAGCAGAAGGTCATATATAGTCAGTGAAATGCCCTATTTACCCGTTCTCGTTTTATTATTTACCCATTATGCCCATAAAAAACTCCGTTACACATGCGTTGGTCATTTGTCCCGACAACCAATGAAAATTGGTCTACATACCCATTAACAGAAACTTTGATAAAGTCGATAAACCGGTATACTTGACTGCACATTGAGCGTTATTCTATATTATTATAAAACTGCATGGGTACGTGTGGGTCTCTTTCGTTCTGTGTGTCCGAGCAGTTTCGCATGTATGAAACTGACATTTTGTAAGCGTGCTAGCGGGCCGATTAAGGTGTTTTGTGGATTGGGGGCCTTTTTATTTCACCCAAGGGCGGTACAGTGGGATGGGGATCTTGGGCGCAAACATAACGTCAGCGCTGCCTTCGAAGATAAAGTCGGCATTCAAAGGCGGCCGCCGGGTGATCACGTGATATTTCTGGCATGGTTGCCAAGCAACAAATGCCAGTGTGGCATTATAGAGTAAGATTGTAGCTCTCCATGTTCATCGGGTATCTTTGATCCAGAGGGGGCTTCAACTAGAAACTGTTAATAGGTGTCTAAATGACTATCTGTTTAGCCCTACTAGACAGGTTCACGAGTGATTTGTGCCCGTGATCGTGTCTGTGCTCGCTCGTGTAACTGAGCCTTTTGTAAGAAACAGTGCAATCTGTTACTTAACTGGCCTAAAGTATTAGCATCACCCGCTTTGTAGGTACTCCCCTGGGTAAGGCATAGGATTATGGTCAGTAAGACAACTAATTTGGGACATTTAAGTAAAATATACTAACCCAGATGACATCGTAACCGGACGTTGGTTGGTCCACAGTGCGTTCTGATGTATGTGCCAACGTCTACCACAGAGAAGAACACGTTGCCAAACACACAATCCGTCATCAACTCATCTAAGCATTTCTCAATAAGACCCGCCGTCTTCGGACATCGGCGGCAGTTGTCTGCGATTCGGTAGCCCTGGTTAATCAGGAAAAACGCCTTCCAGCGTCCCGTCTCGGTCGCATTCTGCACCCACCCTGAGCTCGACAAAGCTACGTTTTCGTATTCTTCTAAGATGTTTATGTGGTTTTTCTCGAGCAACTCTGTGGATGCGGGAAATCTGTCGGAATCCCACCAGGGCGTTGACTCAAGACCAGCCACGTACAACACGTTTGGTTGCTGTGTCACTTCCGTAACGTCATTACCCGTAGGACCATTGGCATAGTTTGACAGGCTTTTCCGCAGTCTTATCAGTCCTGACCAGCTTGATTTATTGGCGAAAGCGGCCAATTGTTTGGGTGCCTGGGACCGTAAATCATGATATTTGTTGCAGCGCACGCAGTTCTCAGAGTTGCAAGCCGTGTATTTGTGACTGTTCGGTTGTCGCTTATCGTTATCGACACCGACATTACTGCCTATTTTGCGGTAGATTCCTTTCTTACATAGTTTAACAATAATACCAACAGTAGCTACCAGTACAATTATGGCCGTGACATTACCGTATATATCCCAAAGCACTTGAAACATGGTTTATCGCAGCAACAATAATCGTACACAGTGCTTTTATTATCGCCCACGGATTGACTGCAGGTGATGCCACCTGGCGAATATGAATTGATAGTTAGTGGCGATCCCTGCAGGAAAAAACAATCAAATATAATGGAGCGAGTCTAGTCAATGAAAAACATACATGAAGGGGTAAATGTAAGAAAAATCTCTCCTACGGAATATATTTGTTTGCACTGTTTTCATTCAATAAAAAATGGGATTACAGAAGAATACTGGGACCGCGGCTAGTGTAATCGTTAGCACATTCGCCTGGTATGCCAGCGCTCTGAGTTCGAAACATTGTCATTGCACATTGGGGACTGTGCATGGTGTCCGTCGATCTCGGCCCTCGTCGATCTCGGCCCGTCGATCTCGGCCCATGTTGATCTCGGCCCTCGTCGATCTCGGCCCACATATTCCTACTTTCTGGTACAATGTATGTCATCGATCTCGACCTCGGACTGGGACAGTGTGACAGTTGCATGGCTAAAGGGATTCGATGTTGCTTTGAAGTTGTTGTCATACCAATTACCCTTTTCACAGCGCCAGTCTATCGTCATATCCATATATGTAGATCTGTGGGATTGCGGCTCACGCGAGTCACGTTACTGGTCTCGCTCTCCGGCATGTTTACGCGCACTGTTTGATGCGTTAATAAATGTTCTTTGCTGTTCGTTGATATACTAGTTGTCTATACTGGCGTGGTGGCAGCGGTACTGTTCGCAGTGTACCCTAAGAAACGCCTCACAAGTGACACTCGTAACTATAGCCAAACAAAAGGCACAACGAGACAGAGTACGTAAGTTACACTGGCAAAGCTTTGAACCTTTATAAACCGGAGCGTCAGTCACTGTCATGGCACAGAGAGCACCGAAGCAGTGGTCACTCTCAAAGCATGAAACTCTGACGTCGTTTGAGAACTGGCGACAAAATATACAATACACACTATCGTTAGACGCCAATTTCGCGACATTTTTGCTTGACTAATCCGAATGGAAAAAGAAGACGAATTCCACCCCGTTGCGGGGTCTAAGCGATGATGACGAAAACGTCCCTGCGGCTAGTCGGCGTACGGCCGCACAAAAGGTCACGCACCTTGACCTAATGCTTGGCCAAATCGCCAATTTCTGTCCCGTTATATCGAGGAATACAATCGTAAAGAACTCTGTTTCTATAAAATCAATCTGGCAAGCAATACGCTTACATTTCGGCTTCCAATCCTCGGGCGCACACTTCCTCGACTTCGCCGAAATCAAGCTGGAGGCGGACGAAAGTCATGAAGATCTCTTTCAGAGATTGATGGCTTTCGTCGAGGACAACCTGTTGGCCGTGGGAGGTGGCATATCTCACCACCTGGAGTTACCGTCGTCAAACGAGGACATATCCCCGTCGTTGGAGAACATGATCGTCCTCCAATGGCTCAAACTAATCCACCCTGAGCTACCCCGTCTAGTGAAACAACGATACGGGACAGAATTACGCAGCCGAACACTCGCAAGTCTGAAACCCGAGATATCGCAAGCATTAACTTCTCTCCTTGATGAGCTAACCGCTATCTCCGAAATAAAAGTCATGCGACAATCAACCACCAACCAACGGTCTGGCTCTTCTCAATCTCGTCGATATCAACGTAGTGCAAGCAACCCAACCACTCGGCGAGCCAAACAGTGTCCACTGTGCAATCAAGCGGGTCGTGCCAGCTACGAGCACTACCTGAGCGAGTGCAGGTTCCTACCTGAGAACGACCGGTTGTACCTATCCAAAGCGCGCAATATAATCGGAGTGGACTGCGACGACGGCTCGGATGATGAACAGTCAGCTGGAGACGGAGACTGCACTGGCGACGTGTCGACCGTGGCATGTCGTGTGAACACAAAACAGTCGCCATTTTTCAAGTCATTTTACCGACATCATCCAGCGCAAAGGAAGATGTCCTCAATACGAGCGCGAAAAACTGACCGAACTGCTGGAGAAGTTCGACGAGCTGGAGGCGGTTGGCGTGTTCCAACGACCGGAAGATGCCGGAATATCCGTCGAGTACCTGAACCCATCGTTCCTCGTTCGCAAGCCGAATGGAGGATCGAGGCTAGTTACTGCCTTCTCAGACGTTGGGAGGTACAGTAAACCACAACCGTCACTCATGCCAGATGTTGATTCTACCCTCCGTCAGATCGCGTGCTGGAAATACATAGTGGTGTCTGATCTAACCAGTGCTTTCTATCAGATCCCCCTAGCGAAGGAGTCAATGAAATTCTGTGGAGTGGCAACACCATTCCGTGGAGTACGTGTCTACACCAGATGCGCTATGGGGATGCCCGGTTCTGAGACCGCACTTGAAGAACTGATGTGCAGAGTACTAGGCGACCTTCTGCAAGACGGAGTTGTGGCCAAACTGGCCGATGACTTGTACTGCGGAGGAAACTCACCCGAAGAACTACTAGACAACTGGGGTCGCGTTCTCGATGCCCTTGATCTATGCGATCTACGTCTGTCGGCGAAGAAGACACGCGTTTTCCCCACATCTACTACCATTCTGGGTTGGGTTTGGTCTCAAGGCACAATACGCGTCAGCCCCCATCGTATCACAACACTGTCGTCATGTGTACCACCACAGACCGTTCTCGGGCTGCGTTCCTTCGTTGGCGCTTTCAAAGTACTGGGACGTGTCATCCCGCAGAGTTCCAAGGTGCTCGCTCCTCTCGAATCACACATCGCGGGGAAGAAGTCTCAGGAGCCGATAAGCTGGTCCGAAAACCTCCACGAGGCGTTCTGTACAGCCCAGAAGACCCTGTCAACTAACAGGTCAATCACCTTGCCAAGACCTGGTGACCAATTGTGGATCGTCACCGACGGATCCGTCACACAGCGCGGTATCGGTGCCACTCTGTACGTATCACGCAATGGTCAAACCCTCCTTGCAGGATTCTTCAGTGCTAAACTCAAAAAGCACCAGGTGACTTGGCTACCATGTGAGATCGAAGCGCTCGGCATTGCAGCCGCAGTTAAGCACTTCAGCCCGTACATAATCCAGTCCAAGTCTAAGCCGTGCCTTCTCACGGACAGCAAGCCATGCGTCCAGGCAATCGACAAATTATGCCGCGGAGAATTCTCCTCCAGCCCACGCGTAACTTCGTTTTTGACGATCGTCTCGAGATATCAAGTCACTCTGCGCCATCTCTCGGGAGCCGCGAATGTGCCGCTGGTGTTTCATTCGAAAATTCAGCGGCCACCAGCTTCGTGCATCATCATACAAGGTGAAACTCTCGGAGTGCTACTTAGTCCCCAATTCCAGACCAACTACCGTAGCCCCACCGCCCCATCACGACACTGGCAGTGATATCGAGTCCGATGAAGACGCCCCGGTGGTCTCGTTCGACGAGGCCCCTCAGACTCAGTAAATACAAAAATTAAATAAAAGTAAGTATTTCTATTCCAGGATTCCACCATGAACATAGATAATAGTTGAACTATGTAGATGCTCAGATATAAATGTTTTATCTTGGATGTAGATTTACAGCATATGGTCAATATCAGCTTCACAATAAATGGTCATCTGTTAAATATTTCAGGGTCAACAGGAATAGTTATATAAATGGTCACTGTCTCGCTGGTTAAACCACACACATTATGTTTTACTGCATTCCAGATATCATAAAAAAAGTAATAAAATATCTGATGCACCATATTGGCAGGGTAGACGGGAAATATATGTCAGATATAAAAAATATAATATTAGTTATTAACATTATTTGAATGCAATCAGTTGCTTAAAAACAATCCCGAACTAACTAATATGAGCTCTTTAGCAAGTATTTCAGCTTATAACCACTACTTATATTACAAACAGTACCAGAATTTAGAAAATGTCTACCCTCTGTGATCGCCAGATTAACATCAATTTTAAATTTCAAATTTTCCCGCCAGCCATTTTGTAAGGTATGCCTGTGATATATTAGATTATGTCTACGTCAAATTTTATGACAGTTTTGGCTGATTTTTTATTCTGTAGTGATTTATGACTAGTATATTTACTATATATATATATATATATATATATGTAATTGTTTGTTAGCCAATTACAGCATCGCCTGTACATCGGAAAAAATCAACATTACCTTCTACCATCAGTTGGTATGTGGTGGCATCTATGATGGTTCCACATCGTATATGGCACCACTTCTCGCATGATTCGTACTGCACGGCTTTATAATTTGTTTGTACTCTTCTGTGGCACTCTACGCAAGGGTGTAACTGCGGCATTGCTAATGAGTTGTGAATAGCCTTTCTACTACAGTAACGCACTATTTATAGAAACATAACACCCGCCCCATGCCATGATTAGCTGCCATAATCATATCTACTCAAATATTCACACCCTGTTCAATTCCCTGATTGGCTATCATGAACACCTAGAAAAGCTTAAGCCCACATCTGGAAATTCCAGTGTCGGTATTGGCTGATTCTATCAACGCTGTTCACATTCCAAGAAAATGCAGTTAGGTCACCAAATCGATCCATATACAAAAAAAGCAATGCATCAAACACCATATCGACTTCTCTGGGAAACACAAAATAGTCTAAACTGATTTGATGTGCGATTGCAGTACGTGTTCCGATACCGACTGTGTCGGTATGGGAACGCGTATGACCACTATTGGTCATAAAAAACATATGATACAGGAGATATTGGTCATAGAACATATGATACAGGAGATATTGGTCATAGAACGTGTGATACAGGAGATACAAATCTAACAGCAATAGTATGAGTGTATTTTCGCGGTTTGTTTTATCAAATTGCACAATTTCTCAATATTCCGGCAGGCAGCTACCATACAAGTGATGATTTGTACTAGAAGGCATCACTAGAACGATGTTGTTTATTTATGTTTCTTGCTTGTGCCTTTAGTAGTCATACGAGATTTTTCATTCTCTATTATTAAACGTTAAACAATAATGATCAGTTATCGTGTTTTTTTTTTTTTTTGTGCCTTAGTATACACTGTATTTTACTTTATTTTTACAATCATTATTATTTTTATTATTATTATTATTTATTAAGGTGATCGTAAACTACAGTGTATAGTTTAAACTTTACGTAACACAAACTGCATTACATTTACTGGAAATTCGTATTTACTAAACATCACCTATAGTCATATATGAAATAGTCTTTTTGTATTACATGAAACTTGTTTAAAGTGGAACCAGTCTCCGAGTGTCAAATATTTCACTTTTATATACATTGATGTACAAAAGTGCAGGTTTTCATTACAGCGTCTGTGCAGTAAACAAGCAAGTACCTATAACGGCTTTGCCGTTATAAAAAAAAAACATGCTCAGTGAAATAATGCTTGAATAGCATACCGATTACTACGGCCTCGACATTTTTTATTAGACACAAATAAAAATATGAAATGATTTGCTCATTCATTGAAATAACGCAAGAGCACCAAGCCGATTACAAATGCCTCAGCCGAATACGTACGTTGTTACCACAAACAAATCAAAGACAAACAACATTATACATCCGCTCAATGTAACAATGCTACACAGCTGGCCGATTAATATGGCCTCCACAATTTATTATTTAGAGACACCAATCAAAGACAAATAACATGAAAGGATCTGCTCAATGAAACAATGCATAAGTACCAACCCGATTACTAAAGCCTCAGCCGACTACGTACGTTGTTACCACACACCAATCAAAGACAAACAACAGCCACATCTGCTCACTGAAACAATGTTAGAGCAGCTAGCTGATTACTATGGCCTCCACACTATGATATACACCAATAAAAAAAAACATGAAATAATCTGTTCAATGAAACAATGCAAGAGCACCAAGCCGATTACTTTTTCGACTCCACACGTTCTCACCACATACAAATCAAAGACAAACAACACAAACTTAAAGCTCAGTGAAACTTAGATTTTTTCATATGTTAGACTGGTTTTGAATCATATCCAATTTTAACTTCCAGTTAAGTTTCACTTCCAATTAATTTAGTAGAAGCTGTGCGAATAATCTCATTGAAATAGGTGGGCCGATATGTTTATTCTCTACACACACGCATACGCACACATATATATATTTATACATATCCCCCAACACAACTACCTATTTTAACAACTATAATCAGGTGGGCCGAGTTCGACGTGGGCCGAGATCAACATGGGCCGAGATCGACGGGCCGAGATCGACGTGAGTCCTGTGCATTAAGCAAAACTCTTATACTTGAAAATGGTGTATACTCTGGCGGAAGTATACTAGCCGCGCAGACAAAAACAGGTAATGATGCGGCCGAACTTCTTTCTGGTGTAAATTCTTGGTGCCGCCTCCATTTTAATTCTTGTTGTCGTTGAACGTTCGAGTGAATTAACATCGCATTAAATGGAACTGTTGATTTGCGCATTTGTGAAGTACACGTCACTTGAGTTCCCGTCAACTTCAAGGCCCTCGGGGCCGTATAATTCGCGGAAATCGTACAATAATTGTTGTGCGCCAACGGAGTTATTACCGGTAGGTACTGACCGAAGCTGCACGCGAAGGCGAAGACCGTTTTAATCAGAGTTACAATTACAAAGTTATGGAACAATTTCGATCAGGGTTGGCATGTTTCTGTCAGGACGGTTTCTACCGCGGTTTAATTAAACCGTGGTGTCTACCGTCTTGTCAGAAATACCTTTCTGACATTAAAATGTCAGAAACTCCATTTTTTTTACATTTTCTTTTGTAAGACTGAGTATTGACTACTATTGTCTGAGACTGAGCTTAGTTAGGGGTTTAACCCAGTTTTGCTAGTTTAACCTAGGACTGGGTTAAACTAGGCTTTACTCTACTTGAGAACGCAGGATGATATTATTAGGGGATATTCTCGATATTAATACAGTTGGTACGTGGATTGATGGTGGTTTAAACTTTAATAGTAGTGTCATATTATTGATGTCATTAAAATTGCTCTTTAAATAAGTACCAATTTGTTTAGCTATCACTGTAAGTTAACCAGATGATAATTATGCGATTGGTATGTTATGTTATTGACTGAAACAACTTTTCTGCACATGACCGATACAAAGGTTTCCCTTCAGATGGTAATATTTTTTCCAGCCAGAAACTAAGTTCATATGAAGTTAATATCCTCCCTATTTGTAGTTCGAGCGAAACCCAACATCTGGGTCCCTAAGCCTCCAGCTGACATTAATTTTTATGGGCGAGCGCAACAGTCGTAAATGTAAACAATGGTTGTGGGTATGGCTTGTCATCCCAAATTAAGAAAAGTTAAACAAAAGTACATTAAGTCATTGTCGGGGGATGTAAAAACACGGTATTTGCACAAGATAGCACTTGTAGGTAAGGAGGAAGAGATACGTACAAAATTGCGAAGAAAGACTGGTAGCATGACTTGTACTTGTTACCAGTTCTGACCATAATCCTTTTATGTGTGCCAGGAAATCCATAATAAAAGGCACTGTTGTCAGTGAGTCACAGCCATAACATGCATATGTTGCTCTCACAATGGACAGTGCCATTAATTTCTTAACCCAGGGGGGAGGGGGCAGGTTAAACTTGCCAATATGCTTGATGGAGGTGTAAAGTGATTGGCCCAATGCTTTCTACTCAGCAGCCACCTGTTGTATCATCTTCACATAGATTTATACTGTTACATGTGAAAGAAGTACAAATTCATTACCAACATTTTTAAGACAATGAATAGTTCTTTCTAGTTCTAGTTCTAGTTATTTCCAGCACTCTGCAATGTTGTATTAACTGACAAGTCTGTATATATTGTGGTTATATGTGATGATCTTGTGAGGTCTCATTCAACTAGTCAACCTTTTTCAGAACATTATCGCCCAGCCGAGCTTTCTATGCTGGCACTGAGGGTGGTCACTGCCAGGGTGCTTGTCGTCCTCAGTGGTTCTTTCATGTCCCAAATTGAGAATAGTAACTTTAATAGTGCTAGTAGCACTAACATCTTAGTTTGCACCATGTTTAAGGGGGGCAGACCAGCTAAGGCTGTGTGGGAACAGTTTGTTAAAGGTGCACAATCACTTCGTTTGCCCATCGCCAATCCTGTTCTTTTATGTCCAGATGTGTAATGTGTGAATAGTTTAATTAGTGCGCACAATCTGTTTAATAAAAAAAAAATTCGTACTGGTTTTTTAATCGACAAAAAAAGATGTGTCGTTACATCGGGTAGCTGGCGCGAAAGCCAATTGCGCTGTCGATTTCCTAAAATTAGACAGTCACGTGCTTTACGCGAGACCAGACATCCAGGCCAGCTTATGAAAACATCAACAACAGAGAAGAGCGAACACGTGGTGGTAGAATGAATAGAAGGTACGTATTACACTGTCACAATTGGTAACGCGAACATGTATGATACCAAGCGGTGTATTAATCCAAAGTGAATTAGCCAACGTTAATAAAAGTGAGTGACATCTGCGACAGTGCATTGCGAATTTACGTCATCATTTGTACTGGCACTGTGCCAGAAACGGAGAGTGACACTGACAGTGGGCATAATAAGATAATACAGGGGCCGATTTGATATGTATTTACATGCCTATGGCTACGGCGAATCACGTTAATAAACTATTTATTACGAAAATACAGTACGATAGTAAATTACCTGACGGCGACGGCGCATAATGGGAAATAACATTGTTTTGGCAGTATAGCGACTGTGCATTTTAAGGGAGCAGTAATTATATTATGTTCATCAAATACGTCAAACAAGGGGGGTATAAATTTCGGCGGTTGAAACCAGGAAGCTGAGCCCCATTATTTTTGCAAATGATGTGCAGTTGGGATTTTTTGTGACCCTCTGGGATGGAGGGCGATCAATGGCTTTTATTCAGATTCAGCCCTCCCCTAAATTTTCACCCAATTCCGACACCTATTATAGTATTTATGAATATATATATATATATATATGAAAGTTGTTATATTGCTGACATTTTGTGTTAATGGATATTTAGCATCGTATTTTAATTACGTAATGTAATAAATATGCATGTTATGCGACAACCAAGAATATGCCTATGTAATTTGTAATTGGTTTCCTGGGATAACTGTCAAATTACAAAGTTAAGGTGTTAGTGTGCAATCATCCAATTTCGTGCATTGTCATCACAATTGAGGAAGTATTTCTGGAATGTGCAATACTAAAAGGATGTTCATGTGACATGTGATTAAGTTCATACATCTGTTTTGATGTTGATAGATGCCACCCCGCAACCAGCATGTAAGGACGAGAGGAGGGAGGGGTGGCAGAGGATGTCGGCTAAGTCAGGCTGATATCGAGAGAGTACGTAGGCTTCGGGAGGCCCGCATTCGTTCAACTCAGGTAATATCATATACAACAATTAACCACACATAGGTTATTAACAAAGTTTTAATTGCACCTTTAAATATATCTTCGGCTGCATAGACATACATATAGAAACTATGTTTACTTACTTTACGAAAAAACCTTTATGTAAACATTACATTTTCACACCAAATCCACATGTAGTCATGGAAAAAAGCTGTTATCATTATTCAACAAAGTCCCTTGTGTGTGCATCATGCATTTGTACATTAAACCCAGAGTGATTCATCCATATAACACCTACAAAAATATAACTTGTTTGCATTCATTTACATAGGAAACAATAGAGCAGTTAGATGCAACGTCGATGCGCTGTTTGTTGCACTCAATTGTCAATGAGCATCCAGGCATCGTGTTCGATGCACTTGAAGTGCTACAAGCCCAGGCGCCTACCCCCCACCCGGACCAGCCATCGGAAATCACCCCCCAGTGGTGCATCTGCGGCAGATGTAGAGACATGCCGACAGACCTGGAGAGGTTATGCTGTGGCCTACACAACTGCATATCTCAAAGACCAGTGAGTACCTGACATTGAAATGCAACATAGAAGGACTAGTTAAGCATACTACAATTGTGTAATAAGAATGCAAGTTTTTGTTTTAAATGAACGATAATACCCTGAGGTAATGTAGTAATGAACCCTGGAGTGAACTGATTCTTTCATAATATGCCACATGTGACAAACCCTTCGAATACATGATAAGGAAAACATACTGTTGGCATAATACCTATCTAAAATGTTGGCATTACAACATTTCCCATGACGATGTAACCTTGACGTTCAGGCAGCATCTTGAAATGTCAAACAAGAGTAGCTGTAATAGTTACACATGACAGAAACTGAGATGTATTGCCAGGAAAAAAAATTCATAATCCTTGCCAGTTAGCAGCTATCACATCAATGTATAATATTGACTCTGGCCAGGATGGCAATTTTAATGAATATTCATAATAAAAAATAACAATAAATTTAATGACAACGACCTCATACAATTAAAATACATCATCATCTTTTTTGTTACACTAAGTTATCCTTGCTGTATCACCCCCTACATCCCACTGAAACCATCCCCTGTGGAATACTCACTGCTCGCAAGATATATGCCAATATGTATGAGGTATATCAGGTCATTCATCAAACAATTTATACGGATTACCACAATGAATACTCCATATTTACTCCCAACATTGCAATGATGCCCAACGTTGTTTAGCTATAACAATGTTATCTTTACAGGAGATTGAACTAGTGTGTCTGGAGCCACAATAGTTCTACAAATCAACATGGCCTACTGGGCAGACATTTTTGCGCAGGACCCCGGACACGACTCGGCAGCCCTGCGACATGCTGCTTACAGGCAGTTTGTCCTGTGGCGACATGGCCGACTCGGGACAAACATCCGTCGCGTCATCCCCAGTTGTGTGGTCAGCCGCATTAGGGATCGATTCCCCAATGCAAATGGGGTTTACACTGGCTTCCAGGTCAGTCGGTTAGCTTGATTGACCAGACGTCATTGTAGACCGGAGGTTTCTGGACATCCGGGAGCGGTGACGCCTCACTAGCTCGGCAGTTGGTGGTGGAGCAGTGGGTGCCATGGTCCGACTGATTCGGCGGGGATCTTCTGCCATCAATTCGCGACGTCTTGACACTGATTCTGTATCAACCATTCTGCGACGAACTGCATCCATTTGCATGTCGATTATGTAACTGTAGGATTTCCGTGTCTTCATGGGAACAGCATACCAGTTTCCCGATTTTTTGCTGTACATCCTCCTGTACCTTTAAATCAGACAAAATAACAATTTCCATGACTGTGGCATGAATTATTTTTTAGATAAATGTGACACCATATTCTTCAAAAGTAATTCATACATGGTCTTCTTCTAGCTGCTCTTTTTCTTGCTGCTACATGTTATGCAGACATTGACAATCATGGCCCTCCAATTTCTTTCATTTGTATTTAGTAGCAGTTCTGTTTCTAAACCATGTTTACAGACTATCTATCTATCTATTATTTGTACTCTAGAACGTTCTCTCCATTGTTACACAAACCTTTCTCAATATGCATCCTATAAATCTTGCTCTTGTTCTAACTGCCTTAGTATTTCCTTTTGACTCTTCTAAGAATGTTCGTGGTACTCTTAGATTTCTTCACACAAAGCCACATTTTAATGTTTTCAAAGTTTTTAAATATTGGTATTTTTTTCAAAATTAATAAGTAATGTTGCTACATCAATAATTTCTATTTATGTCAACGGAAATACTCACATAATTTCTCCTGCAGAGTTAAGGCGGTAGGGTCTGTCTTTGTGTTTTTGGTAGTCGATGGCAGCCAGCTGAGTTCTTGCAACATACACTGGGTAGCTGCGAGATATAAAACATGTTTGTGACATTTGATACACCTGTTTCTGTGTATACTGACTGCATCGACATTGTATTTTTGAAAGTATATTTATTATGTATTTATTATTTAATTTTGTTTTTATTTTTTTACATTATCACCAATTTATATTTTTCTAATACTTTATATTACATTGTTTTTTGTGTACGATCACACATATTGTACTATGTCATGATCAACGTCCAATTTTAATGATTATACCTGTAATTCTTGTTTATCTTTCATAATTGCCTAGTCATTTTCTTGTGATTTTTCATTACACACTGCATGCGATAAACAATTGCAGTTTGATGTAAGTGTTGTTGTTTTTAACACATGTAAACATAACTTATTCATGTAATATTATAAATGTTATAATATACAGTGCAATAATTGTACTTGTTATTTTCTTACTTGTAATTATTGTCTAGTCAGTAGAATCACAGTCTTAATACAATCTTATATAATAAGACTGGAAATAGTGTTTACTTCACATTTTTAAACACGAATATGCAATTTCATGAGGACAGGAGTTAATAAAAAATTATCATGCAGACAAAATTATATGTCGTCGTTCTTCATTGCTATTATTTATGATTTTCATGAAAGGTTTGGTGACAGACCTATGATAATCTGTACCATATTATTCGTTTACCTGAATGTGAAAAGTTTAGCCGCATACATCAACATGTGGTGATGAAACACTTCGAGTTCTCCGGTATGTCTGAAAACCATGACCAACGATCACATAACCATTATCTGAACTTTACACACAACCACAGTGTGCTGACAACCAACATTTGATGGAGTGATAAAATAAGAGGTGTTCTTTAAAAAGATGAATACATAATTTGTTTTATAAATAAATAGTGTAATAGTTAAAATAGTACAAAATTGTAACTTTTGAAATACAGACCTGAATTTCACATAATGATGGACATTCTTCAGGAAGCGAACATTCAGTACAACTTCCACCAAGGCTTTGTGTGCTGGCGAGCCTTCCTCCAGCCAGACCTTGTCATGGTCTTCCTCCAGAGGACCATGGGAACATTGGCCAGCAGACACCCCACCACCAATTTGCCACTCGTGTTTGTCGACTGTGTGGTGGATGATCCCTCGCCACTCCTCCTACAACACAGCGTTGTCACTATATAACAAAACAAACATTCATGTTAAATTACACACATGTCAATACACTAAATCAAATAAATACAGTAATGAACTTGTACATAATTTTTTTAATTGTTTTAAATTTTTTTAGCCACCAAATTTATGTTATTGGAACATGTTTAGAAAGATTATGATATTGGTGTGATTAACATGGGTCATTGTGAAAATGTAAAGAAAACAGGTTTTTTAAAAACAATTACTTTGAATCGCTCCTCAGAACCTTCTGCAACTTCTGCACAGTGCCAGAAATGCGTCACGATGTCCTTGCACCAAGGTCCCAAAGCCTTGTTTGCACGGTTACTAGACACCTGGCAAATAGCAGATGGTAGGGTCACATAATGTTTTATATTTATGGTATGGTATATAAACATATATATGGGTGCATATATATATATATTGATAGCATTTGATACACCCATCATATCAAAATGTACTGTTATTATGTTTATGATTAATTTCTGCCAGCTCAGACTATGGTATGGCATGGCCCATCAATAGAGTAGAACCTCATCAGCCATGGCACGTACATTAGGGACCAAAGTGTTTGGGTTATCGATGCTTCACAGTAGTCATAATCGTAAAGTAAAGGTAAGTTCTTATATAGTGCAGTATCCAGTCACCAGGGCTGCTCAAAGTGCTTTACAATTTTACTCCCTGGTAGACCTGTTCAATTGAACACCATATCTCTTGGAAGCATGCACCCATGCTGCAATTAATGCATGAAGACTATTCGTAAACAAATATCAACTACTGTCTACAGTCAGGTACTCACTGATACAGAGCAATGTAGAGTAAACAAAATTGCCCAAGGTTTGACACCATCGCACAGGATTCGAACCCACGTTCTCCGAGTCGAGAGTCCGAAGCTCTTCCCACTGTGCTAATACGCTCCACTTAAGATTCATAATTCTTTTGGAATGTTTCATCACATTTCAATAATTTGTAAGCTGACATTATTCATATCTTATTTTGTTACATATGCTGATGTAACTACAAACATAACAGACATGGAAACATTGTCCTTGATCTGCTCCTTCTTTAATACACCAACAACATTCGTTCACAATGAAACATGTACCTCTGACAGTCTTTTCCCCAGGTTCTTTGCTGCATGCCAAATGTCCCACTGATGAAGGATCTGTGGGTACTCATCTCCTAAAATATAATAACTTATTTAGTATGTATGCTTTGCAGCCATACCAGCCAAAATGTATCGATCATTTGTCTTTACACACAAGCAACACACAAAACGTGTACACATCATGCATAATGTTTTTTCGAAGCTTGGATGAATGTGTAGGACTTAAAATGCACATACAATTTTTATTTTCATTTATACACATTATCATGTTGTGTACACTAGTCATGAGCATGCTCATCAATTACAAAGTTGAATATCTTGTCAAATAGTTGGATAAAGCATATTCACCAGAAGAACATAATTGAAAACGTACATAAATTTGTAAGCCTAACGTTACAATTGATGTTTACTGTTTTTTGTGTGAGAGTCCACTTTCTGTACAACTAAGATAACTCGCGAAGGAAGGCAGCAATCTGTGTGTGTGCATCGGTGACAAGCTCTGCAATCTGCAGAGTGCCTGACAGCAGGGTGAGGCTCCTCTCAAGTGCCACCTTCTCCATGTTGGGGGATTTAAGGTTGACTTCCCTCTTGTCGACCACTACTGTTGACACAATACTGCCTGACTCGCAGTCCATCAGTGTATATGAGCAGTATTGTGCGCTGTGACCTGGGCTGTCATTTCGTCCATCTCCTAAAGAAAATGTATCACACAGTTGTTAACTATACACTGTAACTGAAACATATCATATGGGTTGTTTACCATCTTACGAACAGTCAAGGGGTACTAGTTTTCTATTGTTAAAAATAACTCCTGTATATTCTGTAATAGTAATATCGACAATTACTACTTAACGTAATTACATTATGTGAAATTAGTGATTAGAATTTATGTGATATAAATTGTTTAACATATACTATGTTTATAAATTAGATAATACAAATGTGCCTTAGATGAATATGCCATAATATAAATATGTATGAAAAATAAGTCCAGGTACAGGTTATCAACATAGGTACATATTAATGTGACCATTTACCTGCGAGGATGAGTGCTTTGCCCTGCAGTTGCTGAATGGTTGTGGTCCTGAGCTTCTCCCAGTACTCCATCACAGCAGGCACGATGTAGAGTGACTGTATCCTGTCGAACTGTGCCGGGTTCACTATCCCCAGGCACATGAAGCGGAAGAGTAGCGCCACTTTTGTGTAATTGTTTCCTGACAACAAAATGTTTGTTGCCAGGAGAAAATCACCAGCATATACTCCCCGCTTGCGAAGCCGAGGTTGTGAGGCCCACTTACGACCCTTGTGTCCCTTTGGGCAGGTCTGAAAGCATAATTCTGTATGAGATGATTATGCATAAGTTAGGTTAATTATGTGAGGCACTTGTTGATTAATGTTGACGTTTTGTACAGCCAATGTGAATATGAATATAATTTGCATCATGTGTACTTTTAATGATATATAACTGAATGAGGAAATATATACACCCTGTATATGCAAGTTTTTACTAATAAAGATGTTTATATGGCAGCAGTAAGGGATCATTTAACAACATTGATATCCAATATCAGACCAAATTAATTTCATCTGGCATCAACCCCCATCCCTCCCCCAAACGAAAATTATTTTGTATGATATCAGACATAAACATTTTGTGATGATCCATAAGGGAACTGCACTGCAAACAGATTGGTACGAGTAACTGTCATACCAAATTTCACAACTACACAAATGAACAGAGCAGATTAATATAAACAATTAAATTAATTAACAAACAGGATTATGGCATGAACTGAGTGATTAACCTACAATTATTGTTTGTTTAACAGGGTGTTTCTGAAGGGGAAAAGATGCTGCCCGTTGCCATGTTTGGGTACTAGCATAGTCATGGTTTTCAGAGAATGAGGATGTACTATGTGTAGGGATGGTAAGGTGGTATTCTTTCAGAAATAACAACGTATTTAAAAAATAGTTCAACATTTAAATATTCCAGGAAAATTTCATTTTATAACCAAATAAATTTATTTTCCCCAGTGCATATTTAGAAACTACTCAGACGTACTCATAATGTACTCATAAAATCGGAGTACAATGAGTATAAGTACGAATCCATGACCCATAATTTTTATGAGTATGAGTACTTCAAAAATATACTCGAGTACCGAGTACTTCTGCCCCAAATCTGAACTGTACTCACCCACACAAGTACAGCAGTACTTCCAACGTGCTTCAGATTCAAGTCATATGACTGTCTGCATCCTTTGACTTTGCAAAGTTTTTCTACCTAGACCAATAAACAAATTTATAAGTGTGAGAAGTAATTTATAGAGAGTAGTACACAGGCATAAGATTTCTGTGAATATTTGAGGAGGGGCTGAGGCTCATCACAAACCTCCAATTGCATCCCCATGCAGGCTTGGCAAAACACAACATGGGGGCTCTTCAAGAAACCCCCAACTGCACCCCCATGGTTCACAGAAAAACAAACAATCTAAGGTTCTCTAAGAGTGTCAAAGTCCACCCTCATAAAGATCAACAAAATGAGGGGCACATTCCAAAGGTTTATGGAGGAACATGTCCTACAGGCCCTCCTGGATGTGCCCATGACTTCTCCAGTTGTGAAAAAGTATGATAACATGTAATGACACCAAAGTTCAAACTGATTTCTCTATTATATATATATAATATACAGGGTTGGGTTCAATTACATTGATCAATTACAGTTAGTACTGTTACAATTACAATTATTTTGCATTTCAAATACAATTACCGTCCCAAAATATATTCAATTATCATTGTCAATTACAATAGATTGGTGGCATTATATCATTACCACACAATTGGCTTCTCAGCACCTTGCTGCCTTCAAGCTTACTAGAAAGTAATTCCACAGTGAAAGGATAGTGTTAGTGCACAGCCTTATTTAAATAAATTACAATTACTGCAGCTAGCCCATGTAGCACTGGACCACAGGCCTATCATTTGTTCTTGGCCTCCTACTTGACACTTGTCAACTGCTGAAGCCTGCTACTGTTAGAGCTAGTGCTTCAATGGGTCAGCTCTATATGCCCTCCCCAATGGAAGAGAAGCCATGTTTTATCTTTCTATCAGTGCTTCCAATGTGCCAAGTCAATAAGGCAAATAAAGACTAGTTGGCACTGTGCCTCTCCATGGGTGACTGATTGCTTGGACAGACACTGCTAAATGCTTTATGCAACAGGACTGTGGCAGAACAGGCAGACAGCTGTTATCTGCCCATGTTCACCAGAAAGAGTCACTGTCTGACTATAACACCCCAAAAATGTGGAGTATGAGAGAGAAGGTGATTTCAGAGGGAAACAGACTTAGTTTCCATAATGAAATAAAAAACAGTTCTGGGAGTTTTACCCACAATTGGAGAAATTATGGGGATGTCATTGAATTGCAATTACGGCACACACACAAAATCAGTTACAATTACGATACTTTAAAATATTTCAATTACACCATAATTGTAATTAATTACACAATTACGAATTACAATTGACCCCAAACCCGATAATATATATATTCATAAAAAATTTAGAAACAAGTCTCCATCATTTTTAAACTACCCCCCCTTGATGCACATGTTTTTTTTCTACGGATTGGCATGAAGTTATTATTGTTAGTTATATTTATGCCACCAGTATGTTTCATGATTATCAAAGAAAAGTGTTTCATGATTATCAAAGAAAAGTGTATACCTTCATTGCTGCAAGTTCCAGTAGACATTCTTCATAAACAATGAAGCAGGGTTTCCCTGTGATGTCTTCTGCTGTTGTCACCATCGTTGTTTCTTCTTCTCCTGGACTGGAGGTATCACTGACCGTCTCTTCCAAATCGTGCACTAAATCACATGTGGTGACGCTCTCTAAACCGGCAATGTCGATGCGACATCTACATTTAAAAAGCAAAGCAGTGAGTATTGCTTTGAAATCAATACATCAAACATGACATCATATAATATTTCCTCTGCAATAATGTACAATTAATTAGTGCGTACATATGTGTAGCAGACAAACATATCAACTAAAAAGCTGGTTAACGGAATATCTACAAACTTGCTATAAATGTTGTCCATTAGTGGTTTAATAAAAAATGTACTGTACCATATGTAATGACAGAAAGAAACACCTTTTGTAACACATTTTAATGAAGAATATTAATTAAAGTACTATGAAAACAAAACTAACATGTTATCATAACAGCACTTGCATGCATGTTCCTGTAATTTCAGGAGAAAATGTGCTGGTCTGGTGGATTGACATTTAAAAAATGCTAACCAGAAGAAAAGGTTGTCGGTGGTGAACTACCACAAAAGTAACCATTTGTTACTGTACATGAAACATATATATATATATACATATATAAAATTTTACATAATATAAATATTTTTATATGGGACAAGGCTCCTTGGTAATGTAATGGAGTTATGACTAGGAATCGTGACTAGTTTTGCTGTTAAGTAACAAGGCAGGTATGAGTTTGTAAAAGAGCTATGTGCCCCAGCATAAACATAATTATTGTGAAAGGACAATCACTGAGGCTTGGCTATATTGTGCCACGTTTATTTACTTGCATTGTATATACATGTTTATGTTTGCAATACAAAAATTCCAAATGAAATAAAAAGAAAATTAAGTTGACAAAATTAACTGCAAATGAAATGTGTTATGTAGTTGACAGTTTTACAAAGATGGAATAATTGTACAGAAATTAGACTGGTCAAACCAGAACATAACAGTACATTAATACCATTACGTAAACTTACATTGGTTGTAATGGTTCAGAGCTACACCCAGCCTCAGGAAGAGACTGAATACCTGACAGTGAGCTGGTTTTACTGTGACCACTGATACTCGATAGAGCCAATGCAGCGGTTGTTGTCTGTGATGGCTGGATTGGTGTTGACGTCGTTTGCATATTTGTGATGAAACTGTCAAGTGAAGGCATAAAGTGGAATGGCCTAAATTGGTTAATTTTGACATTTTTAATAGTACTACTACACATAAATAGTATAACATCAAAATAATATCCAGGCTATTTAAATACCTTTCAGAAAGAATAAAATAAATTTTCCTCCTATGTTCATGCACCCGGTGTACTTGTTTTCTTGCTCACTATCAAACTAAGGTTAGCATAGAGGCCTAAAAGATCTCTCTCAATGTGTATACATATTCCACACTTTTCAGAGATGTAACATATTAACTGTTCTTTCTATACATACTACATGCAGTTTTGGGCGCTCACCCCCTGGTAATATGTACACTATTACGGTTACAATATATGTATAAATGTTTAGAATTCTCTAAAAAAATCCTAAATTATTACTACTCTTTTAAATTTACGTAATACAAGATTATTAAATTTATATTTTATTACAATCAGCATTCAATGTTGTACATCACACATGGAAAAACAGTAAAGAAGTGTTATTTTTTATTCTATATTGCTGAAGGCAAGTAAAGATATATTTATATCATACAAAACATGGTAGTCAAACTCATAGTATCATACTACTATTGTGTAGACATGGGTAAAGGTCAATTGGTAGCTGTTAAAGCCTTGCGCGGGCTGGAAATCTGAGCCCGCACCCGCCCCGCAACTATGTCGTTTGACCCGCAGCCCGCCCCGGATATTACAACTCAGCCCGCCCCGCATATTTTGCCACATCCTGGCCCGCTGCCCGCCCCACAGTAACTTGGCCCGCAACACGCCCCGCAGTAATTAGTCAAAAGTCAGCCCGCACCCGCCCCGCAGCCCACAACAGATGACATGGAATCATTAAAAATATATCATCTTTATTAATCGTTGTTGTTTACAATATTAATAAATGCACGGTGATGGGTGACAACCATGTCGTACTTGGAATTCCATCTTTAAGACAAATAGAACCCTTGTCATTATAATGTAAATACCTGAAGATGATAAGCAGACCTGGGACAAAGTAAAGGTACGAGTACAATTTTAACGTATTTTTAAATTATTAATTAATTAATTGATATAACTCAGCACAAGTGAATATGCAATGGTAGTTGATCATTTTTTTATGAAGAACAATGAAATTTACACCGCTGGCATTAATTTCAGTGGCATCCTATGATCTTATAATCTATTTGCCATTGTACTGCATAAACATGAGTTGTTCAAAGGTTGAGTCTGGTGCACAAAGGCAGTGTTGCAATTTGCAGATATTAGAAGTTGCAATTTATATTTTCAAAATCCCCTCTGGACCAGGCTACTGGCACCGGATTATACTAGTGTAGAAGGCAGTTTGACTTGAGCCATCTTACTTCTACAGAGGCAGACTGACAGTTCTTGTTCTTAGCAGTTAGCACTGTCAGCAGTCTCCACACATCAAAGGCATTTCCTGTCTAATTGGTGGGGTAACTGCTCTTTATGGACATCCTGGTGGCTTAATTACACAAACAGATTGATGGCCTGAACTGATACTTCCACCTGGAAGAAGCCACTAATCACACCTGACTGAAGTGGAAGGCAGGCCAGCACATGTTAACATAACACTGTTTAAACACAAACAAAAGGGCAATCAGGTAATCCCCAATTAACTAGCTCAAAGAATGTCCCACCTTTGAGTAACTGGTGACCATTAATGAGTTACAAAAATCAGCCTGCAGTAACCCGCATGTAGAAATTACTAGCCCGCAGTGACCTGACCCGCAGACCGCCCCGCACATATTGAAACTTAACCCGCACCGCAACAACAACAAAAATCAAGCCCGAAAACCCGCCCCACGCAGGGCTTTAGACTAGCTGTGTTTTACTGGGTATTATGTGATTCCTGAGGTGATTGTCACTGATCTGCTGTCAGTAAATGTAACTTGCTTTGCTGACAGCACACTACAAGCAGCCAGTGACTCAACTGACATCCAATAAAGCAAGTACTTATAGTTAGATCCAGGCAATTATGTTTTCAGTCGGAAAGGTCCAACCAGTGTCAGTCAGTAATTGAGCTTAGTAAAATGTGAATGTCCGGTGGGTGCTACTGCAAATTAAAACTAAAATGTTCAAATTAATTACAATTACACCACCAAGTTTTTTATTATGATTATATTTAGTCTATGCATAAAATAAAGTGACCAAATAAAATGATTATCAATGATATTACATCAAATTGAAGAACATGTTCTTAATTTGATCAAAATATAAATTGTAAACATATAACTTGATCATTGAAATATATCATGATTTATTGTAATTTCATTAATTTTATTCCAAAGTTAATTGTCCCATGCCTGCTAGCATGTCGCTGTCACGTACGTCCCTGCTAGGTGAGGTAGGCCGCCTATAGTATAGGCATAGCCATACATACATAGCCTCATACTCATGCCCATACCATGGGCCCGCAGGTATGGGCCTGCACCGATGTGGGCGATAATACTATATTAATTGGCTATATCAACTCGACGACTACCTTTCGTTGGTTAAAAGTAGAAAACCAATTTGACTCAAGCAACATAATCTCCATATACCCTCATACGCCCAAATACGTGTTACTGATGCTGATAAATTAAACATTACTAACCTGTCCAGAAGAACCTTGGCGAATGCTGAATCACTTTTCACGCCAGCCGTTTCTTTCGTTTGGTTCCACAAATCCATGACCTTTCCAATATACACCTTTGTACGCGGATACGCTCTTTGCCTTTCCGCTCTCACCCTCTTTTTAGCCGAGTCGGTGACATATATCCGTGGGCGTCCCTTCATTGCAGATAAAACTATCGAGCTACGACTTGTATACGAAAAATGGATGGCGACTCGTAAATACGCAATGCTGAATGAATCCAGGCACCGCACGGTGGGGTCAAAGGCCGATGTCGCCGCATATTCCCGTTCACGTGACTATTACACGAGAATTCTATCTCAGACCACATCCAAGTTCAGATATGTGTCTTGATATTCGGTTAGGACTGACCGAAAATCATTTTATTGTTTGTCTGTTAATTTCACTAAAACGAAGTAAAGCATACGTACAAATGAACCAGTGTATCAATAATGAATACCTGATACGATTACGTTTCGTGAAATTAGTCTGACACGTCAGGAGCAATAAATTGAAGTGATTGTGCACCTTTAAAGTAGAAAGTAATGGAAAAACAGTTGCTAGATGCAAGCTCTGTTGTCACCATATGTCATCCAAGAGTTTCCAGTCATTGCGTCATTGCTTATGCAATTAGCAAAGTCATAAATTTATGCATATGGCATGTATTAGATTCTGACAGTTTCTGACGTCAGAAATCTGTCGGAAACCAGTCTATCTGTCAGAAACCAGTCTATGATAGTTTCTGACATTGTCTCGTCAGAAATACCTTCCTGACTGTCACGAACGTACGAACGAAGAAGTTTATTTACCCCATGTATATAAAAAGTACAATTTGTTTTTCATACTTGATTGTAGAAATACAATAAAGCATATACAAACACAAATATATATACTACGCATGATACATAAGTATGTAATTCGGTAATTTGCAGGAAAAAAAATATGTTATTTGATAACATACTGTCGGAGTCGTAGGGCATTTACAGAGACATGTAGATCTGACCACCAAGGCCACCGCCTACGGTCAGGAACAACCTAAGTAAACCTAAGTAAGTCATCCTTCAGGATGTTGTACCAGGAACAGACTAAAACACCCCACCTTCCCCTCTTTCCTTATCTTATCTCAAATACTGTGATAAAGTGAACTTTTAAACCCAAAAGGCAAAACTGGGCAATAATATCGGCTTTGGCTAGAGGTAAGTTCCTATTCCAAATGTTATGTGAATTATTAAATAAAAACTCTGACATGTTACGCTTTTAAGACAGTTGGTGCTCTTCCAATTATGCCTTGTATTTGTGAAGCAGGTTCAATTCCTGCTGATGTTTTCATATTCAAAACATTAACTGGTTGTTTCACATACTAGCTAGGCCTAACCCCTACCCGAGTTACTACCCAAACGGATAGTAACTAACAAAGTACTCATTTTGTTTGCATGGAATAATGACAGAAATTGTGTTACAGTTTTTGACAATTTCAGAAACTGTATTTTGCTACATACTCTATACTAATGCAATTTCTGTGAAGATTAAAAACCTATTCTATTGGCTTCAAAATATTACATTTTGCATATATCCAAATGTTTGGATACGCAAAATGAATAGTTTGAATTGAATAAGAACTACCCTGAAGATCGTTCAGTAATCTATTCTATTGGCATAGTTTATGACATTAGAGCAACACATATTTTGATTTAATTTCACTTTGTATGGTTTTAATTTGCTTGCAAGAGCACTGCCGTTGCTGTTTTAAATGGGATTTAATTTTTAACGTAACAACTTTGTGTTAGCTGAGGTGGAGCCAACAGTTGTGCGATGCAGTACTTTTGTATGTGGCAATGAATAATCTGGCGGCTATATGGAACGACATCCGTCATCTCCATTGTACGTTAGATCAACATCACCGACAGATTCAAAAACCCCAGGAGACGTGCCCTAGAGTGCCCATCGTAGTGCCTGGTGTACTCTCGCTTTATGATGAGTGAGTATGAATTCTAGAAAATGTAGTAATAATAACACTTAAATTACCCAAATTACAAGATGTCACATGTACCAAAATCAGTACAAACTGAAATTGATGGTCTTTCTGTAGATGATTATTTATCTAAGGAAGGACATTTTCTGAATGCTGATGTTTTGCTGTGATGCATAAATGCACTCCATGGTTGCCTGAGATAATTATTGTCAATAACATTGTTCATTCCAGCATCACTCTGCGATCCCTGTGCATCAGATGAGGACTCAACTTGAGGCGCCACGACAGAGACCAGTGCCATATACCGGGGTAGTCATTTCACTTGTTAATTAGGTAATTTAAAAGTCAATGGAACCATTATTTTGTAACAGTTGATCATACTTATGATAATCAGAAAGCTGTACATCTGTGCAATTCAGCATCGAACATAGATCTTAACAGATGTTCATATGTTTAGTGGTAATGCACGTTTAGTGCTGGTACTGAATGTGTAAATGATAACAATTATTGTATATTATTTAATTGATGACTTGTATCACGTGTACCAATTAATATGATACCTATGGTTGTAATCAGTAATTTTACCAACACCGAATGTACAAGTTTGTTAATTTGTCTGTGCCTGTGTCACACTGTACAGTAACTAGGAAGGCATCATATCAGTCCACATTTCCAGCAGTAGTTAGCTAATTATCCATTACAGACATGTTTATTTGTCTGTGGTGTTTCAGTAATTGTAGATGCCACAATAGCATGTGTATACCGGAAAGGTTTCTATGGTCTTGCTAGTTTTAATTCACAACTTCCATCAGATGATATTGCTTATCTATTAAACATATCATTTTATTCAAATTACGTGAGACAGGTGATCATGCAGTGGATTATTACAGGCACATTCAATGTTAATATGCTACGATATTACAAAAAAATACTCTTCCAAGTAGTAACCATCACAGTGTGAGTACTGGTTCCAATAAGAATAGCAATAAACAAAAGTCTATGCATACGCAAGCTACTAACATTAGCAATCTTACTCGGAGTAATACTGCTGCCAGTTATATTCATAACAGAAGGCAACAAATTACAACCATACATTCTCCCCTTAAAAATTATGAGGAGTACTGAAACATCACTCTTTCTTGATAATGCAAACATAGCCACTCATATAATGAATAAGCCTGTGGTTTTTGGTGCCGGAACAAGATAGGTGAAATCCACTCTTGCTAACAAATAATATAACAGAAAATCAGTTCAGGTTGATTGTGCAAGGTGAAAATGTGCATCATTTAAACAAATGTGTAGCATTACAAGTTCGAACACTCATTGATAGAACTCTCCCCAGACATGCACGTGACAGTGCATGGTGCTACTAATTTAGCCAAATTTCCAAATCAGGTAAACATTTCCATGGGTAACTTGATAAATTGTATCACGAAAAGCATAGATCTGGTTCAGGCTGGAAAGGTCAGCCTCATTCCACATTAGGAACAACATGGGTGGGTATTTGTTGCATCAGAAGACGAGAAACCATTTGCCAATGAACATTCGTATTCATAAAATGCAGCTAGTGAAAATGTACTTACACAGTTGAACACACAGGCTGCTAAGGTATTCCATGATGTCGTTGCCCAGTACCTTCCTGTTCCGGCACCAGATGATGGCATTTATATTGTAATTTATTCCTTACGATATGCACTTGCTTAGATTTCATTCACACACGACAGCCTTATTTCTGTAAACATTTGCATGCAGTGCTAGCGACTACAAACTGTTGCCTTGACCAATTAAAATTGTTAGAGTTGTATTTTACTGTACCCAAAATTCCTCCTGGTCTATTTACATTCTTCCCTGTTAGGAGTAACCTGTCAGGTGGAGATAATGTGTTCAGGGGTGGACAGTCCTTACTGCAAAGGTCTCACAAGGCAACTACATCAGAACAACAGCAGGCTGAAAACGGACACTTACTTAAACTGCTTCATGATCCTAATGAAACTGCAGCATAAACTCTCCTTCCTGGTCATTCATCAAAAAGTCTTCCTCATAAGTCAGGTTTCAGATGGAACCCACAGTTCTAAGAAAAAGTTATTATAAGTTTAAATTTCCTGTATTTAATATGTGTGACCCCTACCAGCCTTAGGTAAAAATTCCACACAATGCTACAGAAACATGGGGTAGGAGAAAAAGATCTATACGAAAAATCTAAATTCTTGTAGTTGATTGGAACATCTCTACTTGTAATTACCTTGTCTAAGTTGTCAACATAACGTGTGTGATCATGCCTAATGTATTTGTAGTTATCCAGATGTTACAGGGCAGAGACGACAGAGAGGCCGATGCTGCCTACTTCCACACCAAGAAAACAAATGGCTCTTTTCAGAGCCTTAACATTTTTACTGGTTTATGCTGTTTAACATGCTAGCACAGGTTTTATTGATGCGTCGGATGGTAGGTTATGGACAGATATGCTTGTCGAATCTACATTCTGCTTCCACTAATGGTGATTTATACGAAATGGCAAGCCTATTTCATTGATGTCTGCCAGTATGTAGCCTCGTAAAACAAGACTCTCGTTGTAACCTCCACAAAGTAACCAGTGGATATAGTGGTCACTGTAGGGCGCCAGGCTAATTAAAGGAGGGATCTCGGAGCAGTTATGGGCAAATAGGTATCACAGAGTGTTAAATTAATCTGAATAGTCACTTCTAATTTGTTGCCGAATACATACAACTACGACTAGTGTGAAAAACTATATTATATGTCAGTCATTAAAAAATAAATCACATACTATGTCCTAGAAACTGAATGATACCCAGAAATATTTTGTTCATTTTTAAAAAATTACGTAAATACATATATATATTATGTTCATTGGATAGAATAATTATACTACCTGTACAAGTGTCATGTTGTAGTAGTTTTTCCATATGTCATTGATGATGTGTATTTGAAAAATAAAATAATGTTGGCTTTATTCCACCACATAAATACATGTGTCTGTTGTCTATCCTGTACCTAAGAAAACACAGAAGTCCACATGGAGAAATCCCCAAACTAACAATTTCACTTAAAGGAGTACTTGATCAATTTTCCAAAATTAACATTTCTAAATCGCAAGGACCAGATGGCATTCCACCATGGTTCTTAAACAGATATGCCTCTCATCTAGCACCAGTAATACATGACATTTTCCAATCATCTGTTGACTCTGGACAAGTCCCCAATACCTGGAAAGAAGCCAATGTAACAGCAATTTTTAAGAAAGGAAGTAGAGCAGAAACATCTAACTACAGACCAATATCCTTAACACCTGTGGTTTCTAAACTTCTTGAACACATCATACATGGTCACATTATGAAACACCTTGAACAGCACCACATTCTAACTGACCACCAACATGGCTTCCGTGCCAACAGATCAACTGAAACACAATTAATTCAAACAATCCATGACATAAGCAAATCACTTGAGAAGAAATCTGTAGACATGGCCATCCTTGACTTCACCAAAGCATTCGATAAAGTTCCACATAAAAGACTAATCCACAAACTCAAACACTATGGCATCACAGGCCCAATATCATCATGGATAAATAGCTTCCTTACAGGAAGAACTCAACAGGTTGTTATAAATGGATCCAAGTCAACATCAACTCAAGTCATTTCTGGGGTACCACAGGGCACAGTACTGGAGCCCCTACTTTTCCTACTTTACCTATAAATGATCTGCCAGACAATCTTTCCTCAACTGTTCACCTTTTTGCAGACGACTGCCTGTTATATTCACCGATCAAAACTGACCAATTAAGACATATCTGTCCTCCAAAACGATCTGCTCAAACTTGAGAAATGGCAACACACGTGGCTTATGAAATCCAACCCCCCCCCCCCCAATGAGATCCACATTGCCTAAGAAATATCAAACTCATAGAAAGAACCCAGAGACAAGCCGCCAGATTTGTAAGAACAACCATTCTAGACAGCCAGGAACGGTAACACAACTCCTTAAAGATCCCAAAGGGACACCCTCCAATCAAGAAGAAAAAACCCAAAGACTTAGCATATTATATAAAATGGAACATAACTTCACAGATATCCCACTAGATCAATACATCAAACGCAACACCAGAAGCTCACGTAAACATAATAAACAGTTAGTATAAATCAGGCACTCGACAAACATATTTGGAAACAATTTTTTCCCAGTCACAATAAAAGAGTGGAATTCTCTACCTCCAAGCATTGTATCATGTACATCACTGAATTCATTCCAGATTAGTCTAGCCCAACATGTAAAAAAATAATCCATAAGAGCCATAGGACATTTTGCCAGTCAAAATACAGATACAGAAACATGTGTATATTTGGATTAGCCACCGCCATGCGATTGAGTCGTGACCGATACAATTATCAAAATGAAACGTGGACCAGCTGCTGTTTATGTCACAGATTCAGTAAAGTAAAGAAGGAAAATATATGGAATAAACGGAGAATGAACAACAGTTCATGACAGACGGATTAATTTAAAAGAAAAAACACCACCTCTCCATGCACGAAGCCCCCGATGGCGATGCGATGGCGACGCCGATGTCATATTGAATGATTGGCATTGTTTTTGTTGGAATATAAAAACTATGGTACTATCATTCATTTTTCACTAGGTACATCTGGCTATACATTTTGAAGTGAAGTTTTAATGAAACGTTTAGATAACAGAAACTTACTGAAGCCGAGAAACATTCAACAATGAAACCATTTTATTTGCACCATAAATCCAGCTGCTATATCAAATAATTAATGTGGTATATAATTATACATATGGGCCATTCTCGTGAAAAGTGTACAATAACAGTAAAGTAACATGTCAAAAATAAATGTTTACACTTTGAAAGTAAAATAGCGAGGTGACTGTATTGGCAGAACTAATACTAATCCCAGGAATGGTCTTTGAAAGTAGAATAGCGAGGTGACTGTATTAGCAGAACTAATACTAATCCCAGGAATGCACTTTGAAAGTAGAATAGCGAGGTGAAAGTATTAGCAGAACTAATACTAATCCCAGGAATGCACTTTGAAAGTAGAATAGCGAGGTGACTGTATTAGCAGAACTAATACTAATCCCAGGAATGCACTTTGAATGTAGAACAGCGAGGTGCCTGTATTAGCAGAACTAATACTAATCCCTGGAATGCACTTTGAAATTAGAACAGCGAGGTGCTTGTATTAGCAGAACTAATACTAATCCCAGAAATGCACTTTGAAAGTAGAATAGCGATGAGACTGTATTAGCAGAACTAATACTAATCCCAAGAATGCACTTTGAAAGTAGAATAGCGAGGTGACTGTATTAGCAGAACTAATACTAATTCCAGGAATGCACTTTGAAAGTAGAATAGCGAGGTGACTGTATTAGCAGAACTAATACTAATCCCAGGAATGTACTTTGAAAGTAGAATAGCGAGGTGACTGTATTAGCAGAACTAATACTAATCCCAGGAATGCACTTTGAAAGTAGAATAGCGAGGTGACTGTATTAGCAGAACTAATACTAATCCCAGGAATGAACTTTGAAAGTAGAATAGCGAGGTGACTGTATTAGCAGAACTAATACTAATCCCAGGAATGCACTTTGAAAGTTGAACAGCGAGGTGCCTGTATTAGCAGAACTGATACTAATCCCTGGAATGCACTTTGAAAGTAGAACAGCGAGGTGACTGTATTAGCAGAACTAATACTAATCCCAGGAATGCACTTTGAAAGTAGAATAGCGAGGTGACTGTATTAGCAGAACTAATACTAATCCTAGGAATGCACTTTGAAAGTAGAATAGCCAGGTGACTGTATTAGCAGAACTAATAATAATCCCAGGAATGCACTTTGAAAGTAGAATAGCGAGGTGACTGTATTAGCAGAACTAATACTAATCCCAGGAATGCACTTTGAAAGTAGAACAGCGAGGTGACTGTAATAGCAGAACTAATACTAATCCCAGGAATGCACTTTGAAAGTAGAATAGCGAGGTGACTGTATTAGCAGAACTAATACTAATCCCAGGAATGCACTTTGAAAGTAGACTAGCGAGGTGACTGTATTAGCAGAACTAATATTAATCCCTGGAATGCACTATGAAAGTAGAATAGTAAGGTGTCTCTATTAGCAGAACTAATACAAATCTCAGGAATGCACTTTGAAAGTAGAATAGCGATGTGACTGTATTAGCAGAACTAATACTAATCCCAGGAATGCACTTTGAAAGTTGAACAGCGAGGTGCCTGTATTAGCAGAACTAATACTAATCCATGGAATGCACTTTGAAAGTAGAACAGCGAGGTGACTGTATTAGCAGAACTAATACTAATCCCAGGAATGCACTTTGAAAGTAGAATAGCGAGGTGACTGTATTAGCAGAACTAATACTAATCCCAGGAATGCACTTTGAAAGTAGATTAGCGAGGTGACTGTATTAGCAGAACTAATATTAATCCCAGGAATGCACTTTGAAAGTAGAACAGCGAGGTGCCTGTATTAGCAGAACTAATACTAATCCCAGGAATGCACTTTGAAAGTAGAATAGCAAGGTGACTGTATTAGCAGAACTAATACTAATCCCAGGAATGCGCTTTGAAAGTTGAACATCGAGGTGCCTGTATTAGCAGAACTAATACTAATCCCTGGAATGCACTTTGAAAGTAGAACAACGAGGTGACTGTTTTAGCAGAACTAATACTAATCCCAGGAATGCACTTTGAAAGTAGAATAGCGAGGTGACTGTATTAGCAGAACTAACACTAATCCCAGGAATGCACTTTGAAAGTAGATTAGCGAGGTGATTGTATTAGCTGAACTAATATTAATCCCAGGAATGCACTTTGAAAGTAGATTAGCGAGGTGACTGTATTAGCAGAACTAATATTAATCCCAGGAATGCACTTTGAAAGTAAAACAGCGAGGTGCCTGTATTAGCAGAACTAATAATAATCCCTGGAATGCACTATGAAAGTAGAATAGTAAGGTGTCTCTATTAGCAGAACTAATACAAATCTCAGGAATGCACTTTGAAAGTAGAATAGCGATGTGACTGTATTAGCAGAACTAATACTAATCCCAGGAATGCACTTTGAAAGTAGATTAGCGAGGTGACTGTATTAGCTGAACTAATATTAATCCCAGGAATGCACTTTGAAAGTAGATTAGCGAGGTGACTGTATTAGCAGAACTAATATTAATCCCAGGAATGCACTTTGAAAGTAGAACAGCGAGGTGCCTGTATTAGCAGAACTAATAATAATCCCTGGAATGCACTTTGAAAGTAGAATAGTAAGGTGTCTCTATTAGCAGAACTAATACCAATCTCAGGAATGCACTTTGAAAGTAGAATAGCGATGTGACTGTATTAGCAGAACTAATACTAATCCCAGGAATGCACTTTGAAAGTAGAACAGCGAGGTGACTGTAATAGCAGAACTAATACTAATCCCAGGAATGCACTTTGAAAGTAGAATAGCGAGGTGACTGTATTAGCAGAACTAATACTAATCCCAGGAATGCACTTTGAAAGTAGAATAGCGAGGTGACTGTATTAGCAGAACTAATACTAATCCCTGGAATGCACTTTGAAAGTAGAACAGTGAGGTGACTGTATTAGCAGAACTAATACTAATCCCAGGAATGCACTTTGACAGTAGAATAGCGAGGTGACTGTATTAGCAGAACTAATACTAATCCCAGGAATGCACTTTGAAAGTAGATTAGCGAGGTGACTGTATTAGCTGAACTAATATTAATCCCAGGAATGCACTTTGAAAGTAGATTAGCGAGGTGACTGTATTAGCAGAACTAATATTAATCCCAGGAATCCACTTTGAAAGTAGAACAGCGAGGTGCCTGTATTAGCAGAACTAATAATAATCCCTGGAATGCACTATGAAAGTAGAATAGTAAGGTGTCTCTATTAGCAGAACTAATACAAATCCCTGGAATGCACTTTGAAAGTAGAATAGCGAGGTGACTGTATTAGCAGAACTAATACTAATCCCAGGAATGCACTTTGAAAGTAGAATAGCGAGGTGACTGTATTAGCAGAACTAATACTAATCCCAGGAATGCACTTTGAAAGTAGAATAGCGAGGTGACTGTATTAGCAGAACTAATACTAATCCCAGGAATGCACTTTGAAAGTTGAACAGCGAGGTGCCTGTATTAGCAGAACTAATACTAATCCCTGGAATGCACTTTGAAAGTAGAACAGCGAGGTGACTGTATTAGCAGAACTAATACTAATCCCAGGAATGCACTTTGAAAGTAGAATAGCGAGGTGACTGTATTAGCAGAACTAATACTAATCCCAGGAATGCACTTTGAAAGTAGAATAGCGAGGTGACTGTATTAGCAGAACTAATATTAATCCCAGGAATGCACTTTGAAAGTAGATTAGCGAGGTGACTGTATTAGCAGAACTAATAACAATCCCTGGAATGCACTTTGAAAGTAGAATAGTAAGGTGTCTCTATTAGCAGAACTAATACCAATCTCAGGAATGCACTTTGAAAGTAGAATAGCGATGTGACTGTATTAGCAGAACTAATACTAATCCCAGGAATGCACTTTGAAAGTAGAATAGCGAGGTGACTGTATTAGCAGAACTAATACTAATCCCAGGAATGCACTTTGAAAGTAGAATAGCGAGGTGACTGTATTAGCAGAACTAATACTAATCCCAGGAATGCACTTTGAAAGTAGAATAGCAAGGTGACTGTATTAGCAGAACTAATACTAATCCCAGGAATGCGCTTTGAAAGTTGAACAGCGAGGTGCCTGTATTAGCAGAACTAATACTAATCCCTGGAATGCACTTTGAAAGTAGAACAGCGAGGTGACTGTATTAGCAGAACTAATACTAATCCCTGGAATGCACTTTGAAAGTAGAACAGCGAGGTGACTGTATATGCAGAACTAATACTAATCCCAGGAATGCACTTTGGAATTAGAATAGCGAGGTGACTGTATTAGCAGAACTAATACTAATCCCAGGAATGCACTTTGAAAGTAGAACAGCGAGATGCCTGTATTAGCAGAATTAAGACTAATCCCAGGAATGCACTTTGAAAGTAGATTAGCGAGATGCCTGTATTAGCAGAATTAAGACTAATCCCAGGAATGCACTTTGAAAGTAGATTAGCGAGGTGACTGTAATAGCAGAACTAATACTAATCCCAGGAATGCACTTTGAAAGTAGAACAGCGAGGTGACTGTAATAGCAGAACTAATACTAATCCCAGGAATGCACTTTGAAAGTAGAATAGCGAGGTGACTGTATTAGCAGAACTAATACTAATCCCAGGAATGCACTTTGAAAGTAGAATAGCGAGGTGACTGTATTAGCAGAACTAATATTAATCCCAGAAATGCACTTTGAAAGTAGAATAGCGAGGTGACTGTATTAGCAGAACTAATACTAATCCCAGGAATGCACTTTGAAAGTAGAATAGCGAGGTGACTGTATTAGCAGAACTAATATTAATCCCTGGAATGCACTTTGAAAGTAGAATAGTAAGGTGTCTCTATTAGCAGAACTAATATTAATCCCAGGAATGCACTTTGAAAGTAGAATAGCGAGGTGACTGTATTAACAGAACTAATACTAATCCCAGGAATGCACTTTGAATGTAGATTAGCGAGGTGACTGTATTAGCTGAACTAATATTAATCCCAGGAATGCACTTTGAAAGTAGATTAGCGAGGTGACTGTATTAGCAGAACTAATATTAATCCCAGGAATGCACTTTGAAAGTAGAACAGCGAGGTGCCTGTATTAGCAGAACTAATAATAATCCATGGAATGCACTTTGAAAATAGAATAGTAAGGTGTCTCTATTAGCAGAACTAATACCAATCTCAGGAATGCACTTTGAAAGTAGAATAGCGAGGTGACTGTATTAGCAGAACTAATACCAATCCTAGGAATGCACTTTGAAAGTAGAATAGCGAGGTGCCTGTATTAGCAGAACTAATACCAATCCCAGGAATGCACTTTGAAAGTAGAATAGCGAGGTGCCTGTATTAGCAGAACTAATACTAATCACCACTGTGACCTTAATTGCCAGGTGGCCATATTAACAAAGTGGCCATAAAGCACATTTTGCAGCACATTAATGTGTCCAATATATGCACCCATCCTACTGGTGTCCTCTGCTGCCACGAGACACTGTCGTACACAAAATGCAGCAAATAAAACAGGATGTTTTAGAGGGGACTTGTCCCCGTCACCTTTCTTGCAAAACGAGGACACTTCTAGTACTCGATGACCTTATGGAGGAAACCGATAGCCGGGTCACGACCTTGTTCACTAAAAAAGTCACCATTGCAACGCGTCCGTCGTACAGTTTGTGCAGAATATGTTTCCGAAAGGGAAAGAAAACCGCACAATCAGCTTGAATGCGCAATATATGGTGTTATTCAAGAGCCCCCGAGATGCGGGGCAAGTAGGTCACCTGGCGAAACAGATGTATCCGGGTCGAGTTAAATTTATGATGGAAGCCTTCAAAGATGCCACGTCAGCACCTTACGGGTATCTGCTAGTAGATCTGAAACAGGAAACAGCGGAAAATATGCGCTTGCGCACGTGTATTTTCCCCGACGATCGTCTTCAGTACGTCTACGTAACGAGAGTATAAAAGAGGTACGCTTCACAGAGGGCGTCATTCTTCAGGATGACGACGAAGCGCATCAAGAAGCACGACTCGTTCGCGTGCGATGAATAGCCTGGTCAGTGACATGAAGGACGTGCTAGACCGATCGGAGTTATCCGAACGAGAGAAGGTGGCGTCGTACAATCAACTGTTGTGTCGCTACAACTCGATCGAGTCGATTCGAGCGGCGCAGCCGGTACGCGTGTCCGTGGTGACGACCGAGGGCCAGGCACCGCCTCCTCCGCAACCGACGACGGCGCCGTTGCGGGGTATAGAGCGCGAAATCGTGGGAAGCGTACCGAAAACGCTGAGAAGGAAAGCCCTCCTCCTGATCGATAAAATGAAGACCGACCCGTCGTGTCGATGGAACGATCGCGGCGAGTTCGTGTACGACGGTCGATCTATCGCAGGGAGTAACATGGTCGATCTCGTGAACGACCTTATACGAACGAGGAAGAAGGGTGTACCGCCGGTCGGGTGGGAAGCGTTCGGGGAGGGTATGAGACGCCTGAACGTACCCATGGAACTCGTCGGTAGCGCCCGGCATCGAGCGTACATACAGCAGAAACAGCAGAAGCGGGGGGCGGAGGAGGAGGCGACCCCCGGTAAACGTCGCCGGCGTCGTCGACGTACCGAGTCTCGGGAGCCGCCGCCTAAGTGGGAGGAGGAGGCGTATTAAAGAATTTGAAACGCCGACGTCCGAGCCACTCACAATGCACCTTCGAAGGTCGGTAGTCGTCGTCGTCGGCCTAGGTGCAGCGGCGTTGGTGGTGTGTATATTATTATTCGTTGTAAATCGATCGTCGTCATCGTGGTCATGGTGTCCCGGCGGCCTCGTGGTACGCAACGAAAGCGCCGTACTCGACAACGAGACGACGACCGCATGAAGCGCGCCTATTTCAACCCGAAACAGGCGGTAAGTTACGGCGGTGTCGACGCGTTGTATCGGACAACGGCGGTACGCAAACCGGTCGTGAAGCAGTGGCTAGCGGCGCAGGATACTTACACGCTACTCAAGCCGGTGAAACGACGTTTCAAGCGACGTTGCGTTATCGTAGGCGGTCGAAACCAGCAGTGGCAAGCCGATCTCGTCGACGTGGCTAAACTGAAAAAGCACAACGATGGTGTAACGTTCCTATTGACGGTCATCGACGTCTTTTCGAAGCTGGCGTGGTGCGTCCCGTTGAAGAGTAAAGCCGGCCCGGCGCTCGTTACGGCCTTCGAGCACCTGCTGCAGCAGCAGCAGCGGGCGCCGAACGCGCTGCAGACCGATAAGGGGACGGAGTTTCTCAACAGGCCCTTTCAGAAACTTTTGAAGGACTACGGCGTCCACCATTTCGTGACGCATAACGAGGAAACTAAAGCGAGTGTCGTCGAACGCTTCAATCGGACCTTAAAGACGCGTATGTGGAGGTATTTTACGAAGTATCAGACCCTGCGCTACGTAGAGCCGTTACCGAACTTTGTGCGGTCGTATAACAACACCTACCATCGAAGCATCGGTAGGAGGCTGCACGATGGCGTCTGATTTTTACCTGACGCTACCGAGCAACGCGTCTATGAAGGCGCACCCCGAAAACACATTGACTCACTACACTACGATTCTGCCGCAACGCATCGACCTGTCGGGGCAATGGGAATGCGGTCTGGTGACGTTACAGTATCCGCATACGTGGTACAACGTGAGAAAGGAGGATGCGTACTTCTACGTGGCTTGCAAGACGGGTGAGCACGGCCTGTACCTCTCCGACGACGGTAGTCCGATTTACCGGCAAGGCAACATCCCGCAGCGCTTACGAGTTGATGCATAAAAATCATCGAGGCGCTGATGAAACTGAGCACCGATAAATTCAAGGCCCGCCTGGAGTACAGCCCCATCTCCAACCGGATGACGTTGCATCTATCGCCGGGTGTCGAATTTAGTATCCCCCATAGGAACCATCTAAAGACCGTACTGGGCTTCGACTCGAACGTCGTCGCGAGCCCCCTCTTGGATGACGTCGCCGGTGCCGTCATCGTCAGCACCGAGCCCGCCGCGTATACCTACGAGTACGAGGGCCGGTATACGGTGGACATGAATCGGGGAGTCGACACCCTGTACGTGTATACGGACCTCGTGGAGCCGCGCATCGTCGGTGATGTATTCGCCCCACTCTTCGAACCATCCCCGTCTACGGGACGAACGGGCTCAATATTTCGGAGGTCTTCGACCGCGTCCAATACGTACCGCTCCTACGACGACAATTCGAGTCGGTCGAGATAGATATAAGGGAAGACATCGGTCAACCGATACCATTCGAGCAGGGGAAACTCGTGTCGACGCTTCACATCAGACGCTGTAAATCTAAACTGTTTTGATGACGAAATGATGACAATGAGCGCTTCGGCGTAACGACGCATGAAAGGGCTGAGATCGTCGCGTCCGATGTAGGCGTTCTTGAAAATAGGCTGCATCTCGGCGAAGACGTCGCGCAGCGCGTCCAGGACGGCGATATCGCACTCTACCAGACCGAACAGAGTGCCGTCGCGTACGGCCTTCAGGATCGTCGACGTCGTAACGGCGGCGCCGCCGCCTGTCCATCGACTCTCCTCGGGCGGCAACGGCGGCGGCGGTGGTCGCACCTCGCGCCATCGACACTCCCACATTTCGACGACGGTGACGAACCGGCGAAGGTAGGTTGTGACGGCATTCGTTTCGGCGTAGAGTCGACTCATCGTTAACGTCGTTCATTTCGCGCCCCATACACGGGCAGCCGTGGACGTAGCATCCTTGGAATTGGTACGCCGTTCGCGTCTCTCGACATCAGCCGTCGACCCGGTACTTGCCGATGCGTTTCTCGCGCCCGTTGAGCATATGTCGTATGCGCACCCCCGTCCGTTCGGCCTCCGGTGCACGCGTTCCGGCCGAAAGGCGTTCTCCGCCCGGCGGCGAGTATACCACCCCGTCGGCTTGTCTTGCGTGATCGCCCATAGGTAGAGCCCGTTTGCGCCAAATCCCACGATCGAGCGACACGGTCGCTCCCCGCGTAGAACGGTTACACCGGCCTCGTGATAGCGCGCGAAGATGATCGAGGGACCGCCGACGATCTGCGATTGTATGAGCCGGTGCAGGTCCTTGTTCGTCTCCTTGAAGAGCGTGAAGTGAATCGACAACGGGAGATCGTTGAACAGGTAGAGTAGCGTTAGACCCGGGACGCTGATGCCGTCTTTGAACATATCGATACGCCGCTGCTGGTAGAAGGTGAACTGCTTGTCGATCGCCTCCAAAAACGGGACCACGTCTCGGTTGTTATACCACACGAGGAAGTCCCGTAGCGTTGTCATCCCTCCGTCGCGCCATACCGTCACGCAACCCTAGTACGCCTCGGCGGAGATCCCTTCGCATTTCAGATGGTTGTAGAACGCCCGTGGCGGCAGTTCGCCGTCGTCTAGTTTCCGCAACGTGTCGACGTATTCGTAGGGAAAGTAGCCCTTCGTCACGCGGCAGCCGTAAGCCTTCAGAAAATTATCGTAGCTGAAACCGGGGGCCAGGTAGTTAGTGATGTCTAGGAACTTGAGCGTCTCCGTCGTCAGGCACATGAAATTGTTCTGACGTTTAATCGTAAACGCCGACGAGGTAGCCTGGCCGTCGACCATGAGCAGGGGCGTGAGATACTTCTTGACGACATTCAAATCGTACTTTCCCGAATTGAATTGCTGTCCGCCGGCAGGTCGCTGTCGTTGAAGTAGCACTCGAAATCGAATGTCGCTCTGTACGGGTAGTAGCGGAGGGGTTCGGCCACGCAGATACCCTCATCCTCCAACTGTTGAACCACGGACGGCGTTGGACGGTAGATGCCGCCGGGGAAGACGTGGCGAACGCCACCCTCACACGTCGCTTCGTGACGCCGTAGTTTATAGGCGGTTCGCCACAACGATTCACCGCACTTACTACATAGGTACGATTGAGTATACCGCGAGACGTCGGGGATATACGAAATATTAATGAGTGTCGTATAGATTGACGTTCGTGGTAGTAGGGTATCGGTAGAGGGACCGGCGGACCAATTCGGCGGTCGTTTCCTCCTTCAGTCGATACACGACGACGTTGGTTTCGAAGTGCGTCTCCACCCGGTCGAGGTCGGTCAGCGGCACGCCGGCGAACGCGTAGGGACTCGCCCCGCCGCTGTAGTCGGCGTAGAGCCGTAAGGCGGGCGCTGTCAAACGGGTGGTGTTTACTACGGCGGCCGTGTCTAGTATTCTTCTTTTGTGAAGGGCCAGGCAACGGAAGAGGCATAAATTGTCGGTGTAAGGCTTACCGCGTCTGTCTTTCGCGAGCACGACGATCGTCTTGCTCGTGTACAGGTAGGCGGGCAGTTGAGCGTTCAGACACCCGATAGGATGATGAATGATGGCATTGAGAAAGTAGGTAACGTTTGTTACCAATTCGACGACCCACCCCGAGTCGGGTCGTTGCATTATCACGTATTGAAGAACGTCGGGTTGTCGGACGGCGTCGAGGAAGCGGTCGAACGAGGCGGCGTCGGTAACGAGCATCGGGGCTTCGAGGAAGCGGCCGCAACAATTACAAGATGTGTGATAATACCGGAAACGTCCCGTATCTTTGTGTCGTAACACAAACCCAAAACTTAAGTTGATCTTAAACGCCCGAGTTTGTTCCGCGAACATTTGTCGTAGTCGAGGTTCGAGGACAGCGGTGTCCACGCAATCGGTCAGTTGATAATTGTATCTCGACTGGATAGGGCCACGGAATGTAGACGTCCGTATACTAGACCAGTGCTCTTGCACGGTACGCCGTAGACCGGCCGACCACGCCTCCTCACCCTCATCGTCATCGGGCGGCGGCGGTGGTGACGGTGGTGGCGGTACTACCCTTTTTTAAGTGCCGCAGGATTTCGAAATTCTCGAATGTTTCAACATATCATAACGACGAGTAGAAGATTTAACGCATTTCGGGCAGGTCTTGTCATCACCCCGAATTCCGCTAGCGCATTTCTTTAAATGTCTTGTTAGACCCCTACGAAAGGCATACTTCTGATCACAATTTGGGCATTGGTGCTGCGGCTTACACGTATGTCCCACCAAACTAACGACGACTCGATTGCATACGGGGCAAATAGGCATGATGTTGCAGCGAGCAACGCCAAACACGTTATTAGGTGAAACGAAGCTCTACACTACCTATATACTGGTGGTTACTACCACCGCTAGGGTTGTTGACATGGCGGCTGCGATCTTTGACCTAGTTACGGTGAGGCGGAACGGTGGAGCTAAAATAACGGGCCTACGGTGAGTGTATGCAGCCTTTATTGCAGGCGAGGTATGGGGACTTTCGAATGGTGCATGGATTTTCGTAATAGTAAACAAGAGCGTTCATACGTTTTCAACGTTTTATTAAGCGTCATACAACGAGCGTGCTTTTCATTATAGCATCGCTTTCAAAGCAGGCGTGCTTTATTAAGCACCAACATATTCGAATAAGCAGCAGGCGACTTTTTTTTCTATTACAGTTCTTCTTTTCGGATATATATGAAGCAGTAGTTTTTAAAAGTTCCTGATCACGTTAAGCAATGTTCGTGGATATATTAAGCAGTAGTAGTTTTTTTAGTTTTTTTTTCCATTAAAGTTCGTTTTATTAAACAATGTTCAGAGTCCGGCTCTTCTCAGCAAGTAGACCGTTACCGCAGCCTCCAGCCTCGCGTAGTTGAAGGCGCTGGACCAGTCGGTCTCGAGTAGCCAAGCTGTTACCCGTTTCACGAGTTCTGCTTTAGCTTTTTGATCCGCGTGGGGGGCGCATTGGTCGTGCAGATTCAATATCAGGCGCGTCAGGCACGGGATTAACGAACGATCCAGGTAGGAGTTCAATACGGGCCGGAAGAAACGATCGCACATATCGCTCGCATCCGTGTACATTAGCCGATAGCGTCGGCTAGGTCGCCCGGCTCAGTACCCCTGTATATGCACAAAAGGGCACCCTTCGTCGGTCTCGCACTCACCGCAGTAACGTCGGGCGCGTCCGAGTAGGGTTTCCCCGACCGCCTCGGCGAAATTCTTCATCAGATACGCGCTCTCCCTGTCCCGCGATCTTATGAGGAGCGGCTGGTACTGATTGAGCTGGTCGTAAAGCGGTAGCTGCGGTGACGACTGGCCGGTCCCTGGTCGCGCGTTCGAGGACCTCGATGAAATCGTTATGGGCAACGTTGCGACTCCGGCACGACCGGGTATAGGGTCGCGTACGTTGGCGGTGCCGGTGGCGACGCTGTTGAGTTCGAAGACGAGGGCCGGCAAGCGGCTAACCCCGGCTGATAGGTAGGCGCCTCCAACATGGACGTCGACAGGGGACCCCACGATGTCTTTCGTAGGGTGATCTCTTCGATGACCGTACCGACGAGCTGTAGGATGGTATCGCGCAGTTTTTCGGGGGTCATCAAGGCGAGATAGTCGGCCTAGTAGGAGACGAGGCCGGACATTATATTGTCGAATAGGCTGAGCCAGAGGTCGTCATCCCCCTCCGGGTCTTGCTCAAAACACATTACGCCTGCACTGGGTACAGCCCTCGTACGTGCACTTACTCCTCCACGCGATAGCAGCGACCCTCACGGGCGTCGCTAGCGTATAGAGGCCGTCTTCCGCCTGTAGGAGATCGTTTACACTCACCGAGGGCGGTACGTAGAGTAACGGTGGAAGCACTTCGGCCGCCTGCTCGACCGCAACGACGCTAGGCACGGGGACCGACGCCGCCTCTGCTACGGGTGCGCAGATGCCGGCAACGACGGGCGACGCCTGGGTTGCTGTTGTTACCGTCGCTACTGGCTTTGCCGAGGCCTTCTTCTTTCGCTTAATAGGCGGCGGGGTCGTCATGACTAGGTCTTGCGCTGCTTGAGACATCACTGCAGACTGAGGAGAAGAATAAACGACGTTAATACATCGAAGCCCGAGTGAATACATAGTCGTTCTTAGCCTAGCTACTTATAGGAACGTAGTGAATAGTGCACGTGAGCTCGAACACGTATACCGCAAAACAGCTGAGTCTGACAAGGTTATTGAAAATACAAAAAAGGGCTCGGTTATGGAGTGCACAAACGGTGCGTTGCTTTTATAGAGTATTATTTTCAAATACATGTTTACCATAAGATTCTCTAGTCCTTACAGTACCTTATGGATCGTTTATTTTATACTTTTAAGCTTTTATTAAAAATTTTGAACATTACGCAACCCGGTCTACGTGACGAGGCCTACGTGCCCCTCGTCAGGGGTCTATAGAAGCGCCTACAGCGAATGGCGTAAACAACATTCCGTTACAAGTCGTTTATGGAAGCGCATGGTATTTTTCAGCTAGTCTAACCCGCGAGAGGTTCACGAAATGGTACGTTACTACCTATCTTCCTTTTAACATTTAAGCAATATTCCTTCTATACGGGCGGTTTCGTTTTTAATATTTAAGCAATATTTACAAATTCCCGTGTCCTCCGATTTTTTTTATACAGTATCCTATACTATTACAGAAGTATCCCTGAAAATATTAGTGGGCAAATAATAATGTTCAGAGATACATTAAATTGAGTACACCCGGGGATGACAAATTGTACTAGGATGGCACAGGATAACTCACTTCAAAGTTACAGTACTACCTCTGCTGTGTAAATCCATATATATATGCTTACTAATTATATAATTGTTGTTCAATACACCAGGGATTATTGTTATGCAATAAGCCACCAGAGACACTAGATCATGCACATGTATATGTCTACTATATCTGTAATTTTATGTGATTGGTGGCATATAGAGCAACATTCAAACATTACAAATGAACAAATTTGACTGCATATTACATATGGTAAGCATTACAAATTGAATTGTATTAACAATTGCTCAGCTTCATGTGTGATGATTGCAATTTCATTTGACTGAGAGATAATATATGAGACTCATGCATATTCATTGCACATGTGCGTAATACTACAGAAACTGCTATGAAATAACTATTTAGTCAGCCTGTAACCATCAAGTCTACTAGTGACTGTGTACTGATCCACTAAAATAGCACCCGGACAAAATAAAGAAAAAAGACTTGCAAAATGTTTCTGCAGAACTGGTTTCAAGAAACTAACATTGGATTTGACCACACAACATAAGCTGTGCAGACAATGTTATGAAACGCTGGAATCACTTCTTGAAGTAACTTCGTCATCACCTGCTTCTTCATTCGCACCAATGTCTGGCCAAGAATCTGATCAAGGCCAAATATCTGATCAAGAAAGAACAGTTTTTGAAGAGCATGAACTGTCAGTACTCAATGAATCATTAGATATTTTTGGTGAATCCCCACTCTCAAAACGAAAGTTAGGAATCCTATTCTGCAAGAAAGGTGCACAAAATTAACAGCAGTGAAGCAGGTAAAAGTAGTTGCCTCTGAGAAACGGTTTGAACATGAGAAAACAGCTACTTCCGGTGAGAAAGACTTTGGTGAAATGATGGCACAGTTAAAGGACAAATTCCAAAAAACAGACAAGAGAAGCAAAAAGATCAAATTATTGACCGTGATCCCAAAGAGTTGGAGCATCCGGAAAACAGCAACACTCTTCAACACATCATACGTCATTGCAAACAGAGCAAAACATTTAGTGAAAGAGAAAGGCATCATCAGTGATCCAGATCCCAAACCAGGAAAAAGCCTGTCCTCTGAAACCATCCAGTTTGTGGAAGCATTCTATTCTATTCTATGAGAGAATAGACTTTGTCTCCATCTTTGTTCATGCTGAACGAGTCCATAAGCAAAAGCAACTACCGGTAGTTCTTTGTAACTTTGCATTTGCACAATTCATCAAAATGGAAAATTAATGCAAAACTCAGAAAACTCACCAAAAATGATCACATCCCACTGGTTCACTACAACCATTGTCTTTCACAACTACGATGTAGTCCACCAAGTCACGCATGCTTTCTGCAAAAATGTGTGTGGTGACTCAAGTAATTTGAATGAATGACTACAGATTACATTTGACAGCCAGGTAATCAAGGAAATTGAATTTTAAAAATGGATAACTACTGATCGATCAACACTCCCAACCATGAAACTCAGTGCAGATGATTTGATCCATGAATTCAACACCCAACTTGAAATCTTGCTGTGGCACGATTTCATCAGCAGATACCAGTCTTCATGTCTAAGAGACACTTGTGAATCACTTCAGCCAGGCCATTTTCTTGTTGTCTGTGACTTTGCAGGAAACTACTCTTTTCGTCCTGCAAGATGAGGCACAATCGTTCCCTTGGAATAATGCACAGGCAACATTGCACCCATTTGTTTGCTACTATTGTGAAGCTGGTAATGACTGTGTGTCACATGATAGTTTACGTTGTCATTTCTAACTGTAACTAACATGATACCATTACTGTGCACCTGTTCCAGAAAAACCTCATCAGCAGTTCTTTGAATTTGCATCAGCCCATTTTGCTGCAATCAAATTCTACTTTTCGACCACAGAAGAGTACTACGAAGAAACAACTCTTCTTGCAAGCCGTATGCAGAGCGAAAACAATAGCAGGAACACAGAAGCTACACTTCTTCAAGCAATTATCAGTTAATGATTTGGAAGTAGCAATATATTTCACATGTTCCATAAGAAGAAAAGAGATTGTGACAGTCCAGTGTGATGGTCTCAGTCTCGTGGATATCAAAGAGTATCTGACGACCATCTATGATGGAAACTGATGGGTGGCATATGTAATGGATGTTATTCCAGCTGATAAAGAGGCTGAACTGAACTTCCTTCACCCATATGGACCGTCACCATCATATTGCTACCCACGACACAGTGACACTCGTCATGTTCATGTGGGTGATATATTCACCCGACAACCGACACTGGTTGGATCTACAAACTATCCAGAGGACACAAACAAAATATATGAGGCACTGCAAAGAATTTGAATACATGTTAAGAGAGAGACTACAGCACGTGAGTATATACTCATTTCATTAGAAGGTACACTTTAGCAGCTTGTTAAGTGATCTAAAAAAAGGGGAACTAATAAAATTCAATGTTGCATCCACTGATCTATAGACCAAAGGTAAGTCACCCAGGTGTACTCAATTTAATGTATCTCTGAACATCAGTATTATTTGCCCTCTCTAATATTTTCAGGAACTCTGCAATAGTATAGGATACTATAACAAATTTAAAAAAATGGGAGGATACATTTTTTGGCATCTGCAATTAAAGGTGGAATTATAAAAAATATGTTATTTTTATTTACATAATATTTTTATTTTACAATACCTATGTGTGCCTGTTTATTGGCTTTTGAATGATGTATTACTTCCTTTTCTAGCTTTAATAACAGCAGAGTTATGGGTATCAACGTAACTGTCAGTATGTGAATTGGGTCAAAGTTCAGTGACCAATATCTTCAATAATATACTTGACCTAGATTTTTCGAATTTTTATTTTTATATTCTTGTGTGAGCCAATAACTGTGCTAAATTTCATCCAAATTGGAGTCGGGCAATGTTTTGAGTGATTGATTTGACATGGAATGACCCAGTGGAAAGAAGCAAACATTATACCATTATTTAAAAAAGGTTCGATAAACAAGTCAGAGAACTACAGACCAGTGAGTTTATCATAGGTGATTTGCAAAGTTTTAGAAAGACTAATTAAAGATCACATGATGGATTTTCTTGTTAAACATAACTTGATTAACCCATTTCAACCTGGGTTTCTAAAAGTGAGGTCATGCTTAACAAATATGTCATGTTTTTGAAAGATATCACTAAGTGGGTAGACGAGGGATCGCCAGTAGATATCATCTACTTAAATTTTCAGAAAGCTTTCGACAAATCAAAGATCACTGCTTAAACTAAAGTCCGATGGCATAGGAAATGGATATAAAAATGGCTGATTGATAGAAGACAACAGGTACAGATAGGTTGATGGGGAGGCTTCAAACTGGAAATCAGTTTTGAGTAGTGTACCACAGGGATCAGTATTGGGACCTATATTATTCTTAAAATATATATCAACGATTTGGACGATCATATAACAGTAAGGTTTTGAAATTTGCGGATGATACAAAAGTGTTTAGAAGGATTAAACGTGATGGAGATAGACAGCATTTACAAGATGATCTTGACAGGTTAATCAAATGGTCAGAAAAGTGGCAAATGTTCAAGTTTGAGAAATGTAAGTTCCTCCACACAGGACATGGGAATGAAGATGTACAATATACAAGTACTACAGTAAAAGAAAAGAGAAGTAATAGAAATAGGTTGAGCAAAAAATCAATGTAATAGTAATAATAATAATAGAAAGCAATGTAATAGTAATTGACATTTTATTTTTATATTACAAATGAACATTTCAAATGAATTTCCAGATTACCCCATTTACCCATACCTGGACTTCAAAGGAATCTACACTTTGGAGTAATACTGGCTTCTTTTGTGTTAGACCTGCTCCTACAGCCTAACAAAGACAATGAACACTGCCAGTCTGCCAATGAATCCATGTACAGTTTACACAGCATAACTGACTGGACTGTTTATAAATCTGGTCAGTGGCAGGAGCTGGGGTCATTCAGATGAAGATTTCTCTGAGTCTGGCTGAACCGTCTGTAAGTGTAGTACCTGCCAATATGGAGGGAAATTATAAAGGAAAATGCAAGCATTGTGCTACAGTGATATCAGGATCTTCAAAGACATCATCAAACTTCACAACACATTTGAAGGTAAATATTATTTTATTTCATTAAACGTAATTCATGTTGAATGTGTTGACACTGTTTGCCATGTTATATTGTGTCATACTAGTGATACTACTAATACTATTGAAGTGGCTTCCTTGTCCACCTGCCATCTAGAGTTAATTCTCTGGGTGGCAATCTTGTTAAATCTTATTAAACTGGTGGAGTTTTGACTGACAGCGTTTTGAATTGTGTTTTACACTGATGTGGGTTTTCACGGATGTTCATTTTGATTGATAAGATTTTGACTAACGGGATAATGAGTGATGGGATTTTGACTGATCAAAGTGGTTTTGAACTTTGGATTCATGGGATTTTAACTGCCGTGGGTTTTGACTGATGGTGTTTTGAGTGATACGACTTTTTTGGATGCACTTTTCCTTATGATGGGATTTTGGGTGTTGGGGATTTTGACAGAGATTAAGGGGGTTCCCCAAGCTAACCACAACTTACAAAAAAAATTCACACACACATTATCATGCACATATACAGACATACTGTGTGCAAGCACAGTACTTAGAATAATTAATTTCTTACCTGATGCAGACGTGACCATGAGAGGTAATCCAACATTTCGACATCGCAACTCCGCATGGGAATATCCCATTCTGTTGCCAGGGACAACAGTTCAACCACTAAGGGCTTATCCAAATCCCTTAGACTGTCCTTCATAAACAGCTGATGACATTCGCACCTCCCTAGTTGAAGAGCCAGCAGAATCGGGTAGAGTCCAAAAAGAACTTCACCTTCGACTGGTGGTCTTCTTGACCAATCCCTGAAATCATTCGGTCAGAATACTAATTAGTAATATGCAAGTGGGCTTTAAAGTTAAAACTAAAGAATAGCAAATGACGAGGGTTTGAATTTATAATTAAGATATATTTAAAAGGTTTGGTTTTATTATATTTCAATTGTAATTAACAACATAACACATCCGAATGCTTCACATTAAATTTATGAGTGGGTGGCTCTCACATTAGCGGCATATTTATAAAAAAGAGTAACATTTGTAAACCTAATGCTGGGCATACACTGCTAAACTTTTGTTGGGTGTCGTCTATTTGATCAATAAGGTTGGTAGCATCTGTGAAAGACTGCATTTAGGGTTACAATGTAAAGCTATGGTTGGCTGACTGGTGTTAGAGTTGCCCTGTAGGCTATTGACGGCTATCCAGTGGTTATGCAATACTGTGAAGGAAATGGAGTGGTGACCTAAGGTCAGATTTTAAAGAACCGGGCAAATATAATTATAGTTAGGGTAGACAGGGAGGATTGTCGAATACAACGTGTAATATTTATAACATGATTGGCCGTTCCATATGAATAGATATGATGATACGGACGTAAGTTTAAATGGGATAATATTAAGGTGTATAGGGATGTCGTTATAATGAAGATTTTATACTTGGTGATTATCACCTATTGGATGGTGTTGAAATTGTTACAATGGCGTCAGCATCAGCAGGGGTCATATGACTGATGCTAGGTATAGGGTGGAGGTACTGAGATTTGAAGGCAGAATAGTACAGACGAATCCAGAACTCGACAGAGCAAAGAAATGTAATCTGATCTCTTCTGTGGAGAGGTACGGTGCGGTTGACAAACATGAAGTCTATACCCAGTGGTGGCTTTGACGTTGAATTTCTCCATGCATATATAGAGTAGAATAAATACCGCAGGTATGTGGAATATATATATATATATATTATGAGTGAATGTTAGATTAGAGGTACTGGCTTAAATATATGGTTTTTATATTGTTATAATTGTGTCAAAGGGTGTGGTCAATAATAAAGAAATATGGTCAGCACAATGATACTGGTATCTCGAGATTTAGGCGGGGTGGCGAATCATCGCTCTGTTATGTGAATGTTAGATAGTAAGAAGAATTGAACATAGGTTGTATTACAGTGTCACAGATAATGGTTATTGGTGTATAGTTTGTTAGGACTTAGAATATGTAAGGCGATGGGGTTGTTATTACTAATGGGATATTGGGTCCGGATATGTATATATCTATGGCAAACATTAGGTTACATGTTTGTGTGTAAGTACTATGATTGTATGTGGTGTCGGTGGAATAACATATGATATGAAGGGTGTAGTTTACACACCAAGGAATAAGAATATTTTATTATTATAGTTATCATTTATTGTAGTGTCGGGGAGGGGTGAAGTCTGACAAAGTGCACTCGAGGGGGTAGACGACAAGTAACACCTCGTGTAACAACAGTGCGAGAGTAAACGGGTTACGCGACAATGGTGAATTCACACCCGAAGAGGGAATTCCCAATGAACCGAGTGAGAAATACTTCGCTCGAATACTGAGGGACAAATTATTATCAAGTTGACGGTGTTGATGGAATGTGGTATCGTTTATTATAAACATTACGTTCTCGCATCTCTACATTGCGAGTGCCACGGAAACAGCAAATTTTCGAATGATGAATCGGTTCAACAACTGTTGTACCAGTCAAATCAACATGCAACTCGAGTTTTGTTGAGTTGCTGACCGTCATACATTGCACGACTGATCAGCTTTTAGTTGATCAAACAGATGAATGGCAACAAAAGCTTAGCAGCATACGCCCAGCATTAGTGATAGTCTCTAGGCAGATGTTTTTTGTTGATAGTAATGCTGTTACATTTATTTTCATTCCTTTATTATGATTTCCGTAAGTGTGTATAACCAGGTACTCTTCTATATATAGTTGAGTGGGCTGAATATTAACTGGTATTCTGTAACTAATCATATGTGATAGATCACATATGATTAGTTACAGGTTTGGACTGTATAGTACATTTCACCAAACTAAGGAAAAGGAGGTGTGAAAGTATTGAATTTTGTTTGTTTTTTGCATTTTCAGAAACAAGAAATAATTCACTAATAAAAAAGTACCCTAAGGTCTGAACCAATGTGGCACTTCACTTATATATATATATATATATAATTATATACATAACCGTGACAAGAACGTCACAAAATGATACTTAGACAATACTAAGCAATTATAACATAACATTTTCTAAGAAAAATAAATAATTTCTTGGACTCTCAAAAAAGTATGTCTACTCACATTGCACGTCGTTTCGTTCCTGGACCAGCCAGTCCATACTTGTACCAATTCCCGTCTTCCTGTCATAGGTTTTCCCGAGGTTGACTTTGTGGCTCCAACCAACCGTTAGACTCTAACAATTCTCTGATGACACTTGGACTCTCGTCTTTTTCCCCGTCACACCATGTCGCTCTATCCTGTCAGATCTCCATGTATCCTCGCTATCATGTCTACGTGGTTTATACCTCTGAGAACCTCCATAACACCCACAAAATTCCTCATTTTCTCCACGTTGTCTGAAGGTCTTGTGATCTGAGCGGATCCTCCTTTCATGTCTACACAGATCTTTCCATTCCAGCTCCAGATCATATCCACTGCCATCAGGATAACTCTCTAACTCACGCTGACTGTTCATGTAAAGATTATCGCTTTGTGTGTTTTCATTGTGTCTGTATACTTTGCTTCGAGATGCGTTATTGAAATCTGTTAGCATATTCTTTGGCATGGTGTGTTTTGTAATCCTGTTTGTGACGTGTCGTGATGGATTCAAATCAAACTGGCCATCATCGATGTCATGATCACTGTCACACTGACTTTCACTTGAAGAGGATATAAGAATCCTTTGAACAAATAATACAATTCGACAGCCAAGTTCATTTTGATCCTTACGTGTGATTAAACGGGAAAGAACAATTCTACGTATTGTATAATTCAAGTATTTCACCTGAAACAAAGAAGATGTACTCATTACATGCCAGCAATATCACATTTTAGGAATCAAATAATGGTAAATTTGACAGCATTTGTCATTTAAATAATCAACAGATTGCTCACACAATTAAATATTTTGCCCCAATATGAATTAATCGACATGTTCATGTATAAGTACTGTACTGTATTCTGGTTTTAAAACTTCACAGAATGCTAAAACAACCTTCATTGCAACAGTGCTGTCACCTAGTGAATACTACATCAACAAGTATTGGAGAAAGGCTAACAAAGAACTTTATTGGAATATACGGGATCAAGTCAGTCAGTCAATAAGGCAAGGGCCTATATTTATAATAATGTCAGGCTCAAAGCATTAATTCCATCATACGTGAACTGCCATTCCAACATAAGATGCTTCTTTCTGATGCTCATTGTGAGCTATGAGCCAAAACCCCACTTAACTGTTTTTTTTAAGAAAAAAACTGTCCATCATTAAATGATCCAGAATAGACTAATATTTCATGTGTTAGTTACATAAGTGATATAAATATTACCAAAATAGGTTTAATTTGATGTTTTGTGTCACCTATTAATTTTGTTTGCTGGCAATTGTATTAAACCATCCTCGCGTGCCAGGAGTCGCTGCTGCCGATTACGTCAGTCCCAGCCAGCAGTACCCCTGGCTGATCGCTTTGCATAATGCTTCCTTGTACGCGTGCTCGAAAATGTTTTTGATATTTGTGTCATAAAAGTAATAATTAATTCTCACAAAGGTGTAAAAAGAAATAGGTGCGCCAGGGGTAAATTGTAAAGCGCATACAGAGGTTATTAGGACAGGAGGTTATTACTGCGCTTCAAAAAACAATTCTTCTAATACACAAAAAGCTTGTATGAAAGCTACGATCAGAGGGTTTTCGTTTGGTAAACGACACACATGCCCAAGTTACCGGAGTCTTCTATGTCTGATGACATCTGAGATTTTTGGAATATTCGGCAGTAATTTAATATTTATTGCATGTTGCTTGAAACACATTATAGAGCAAACATATCAAAACAAATCATTAGTCAAAATCAAGTCATGCGTGCAATTCACGAAGGTGGCAATTGTTGGAAGGTGTAATGTAATGGCATAATAAAACGAACAAAACATGTTTGGAAACGAGTAAATATGAAGTTGTTAACTCACAAATAATAATGTTCGTGGGCATATAATCTGTTCGAGTTTTGGGCCGGTTGACACGTACGACCCCACAAAGAATCTGTAACACAACAAGTATACTCTCTCTCTCTCTCTCTCTCTCTCTCTCTCTCTCTCTCTCTCTCTCTCTCTCTCTCTCTCTCTCTCTCTCTCCCTCTCTCTCCCTCTCCCTCCCTCTCCCTCCCTCTCCCTCCCTCTCCCTCCCTCCCTCTCCCTCTCTCTTTCCTTCTCAATACATACAGAAATATTTTAGAAACAGACCTAATACTTTGAAAATAATCCAGTTGTTTAATGTACACAATGTAAAACAGTTGACAGATCTTTCCATATTTATTAATGTAATCATAACAAAGTTTATCTATCTAACAAATTCGCTGTCCAAACTGTAAATTGCATAGAAGAAACATTCTAGCTTATAGTTAATTTATTAGTCATATAATTACATGTAAATGTGTTCAAATTGTGCAATACATGTGTAGTATGTGGTTTATTATAATTTAGATTATTTTACATTTGGTTTGCACTATTGATTTTAAAATTATTGAAAACCCTTAATATAGTAAGATCACTTAATGTTTTATGTATTATGTTTTACATCAAACAAATATGATTTATATAATAGGAATCTAGATGTTCTTAACAATACAATGTGTTCTATTAAAATGTACTTCATCCACCTCTCGCCACCTTCCCCTTCTCTCTCTCCCTCCCTCCCTCCCTCCCTCCCTCCCTCCCTCCCTCTCCCCCTCTCTCTCGTTCTCCCTCTCTCTCGTTCTCCCTCTCTCTCTCTCTCTCTCTCTCTCTCTCTCGTTCTCTCTCTCTCGTTCTCTCACTCTCTCTATCGTTCTCTCTCGTTCTCTCTCTCTCTATTTAATCTTCCGTCTCTTTCCCCACTCTACCCTTCCATCCTCCTCTTCCCTCTCCTTGATGTGTTCTCAGTCTTGATAGAATAACATCAAATTTTCTTTCGGTGATTCTATTAGATCGGTTTTCAACAACAAAACGGAATAAAGCCTTTTCACCAAATAATTTAAATATTTTACAATTCGGCACCCGCTGTGTAACGGCTGGCAAAGTATTGCCAATGGTCAATACATACCCGTGTGTGCATTAAAGCGCGTGCCTACACGTAACATCTACATTATGTAGGTTAGACTAGGTCGGTTGTTTTACTTACCCTAATATGGTTATTGTGGTGTTGGCCTCTCCCGTAGACAGCAGATAGACAAGGTCCTCGAACGTGTCAGTGATGAGCACACCATCAAGGTTCAATTCTCCATTGGACAACAGGTGCTGTGAAAGTTCCTTCCACAACTTCGGAACATTGTACTCGTGAATTAGACGCAGCACACGAAACACCCTCCGCTTCTTCTCTTCGCCCGTTTTACCAACAACTGTATGGTGACATCCAGCTAGTTACAACAACTGTATGATGACATCCAGCTAGTTACAACAACTGTATGATGACATCCAGCTAGTTACGACAACTGTATGGTGACATCCAGCTAGTTACGACAATTGTGATAGTTTGTTGTCTGCACCGACAGCTAGGATACTGTCTTTTCCATACATCCATAAACGTTAATCCTACTAAAATAATTAATTGTTATATTGATATTTGTAACAATTTATCACTAAATGTTAGTACTTAATTTCCCTACTTTTGTTCTATTCAACATTGATTACAATGTGCAAAACAATTATAAACACATCAGGATAGTTTTTATTTTAGTATTAATCCTAAAATGAATTATCATTGTTATCTTGCAGTGACACAATACCTGGTCGCGCTTGCTTTTTCAGTTCTGTTATCATCTCATCCATTGCTAAAAAATAACAAATGACCATTATTGCTGTAGTCATCGTCGTTGTGGTTATCATAAAATAACTTAAATGTCACAACAGTAGTTGTCTTATCGGTGTGACACTGTGATCTAACAGCACGTGTGTTCTACATCGTTGTGGTTATCATAAAATAACCTAAGTATCATAACAGTAGCTGTCATATCGGTGTGACACTGTGATCTAACAGCACGTTTGTTCTACATCGTTGTGGTTATCATAAAATAACCTAAGTGTCACAACAGTAGCTGTCGTATCGGTGCGACACTGTGATCTAACAGCACGTGTGTTCTACATCGTTGTGGTTATCATAAAATAACCTAAGTGTCATAACAGTAGCTGTCGTATCGGTGTGACACTGTGATCTAACAGCACGTTTGTTCTACATCGTTGTGGTTATCATAAAATAACCTAAGTGTCACAACAGTAGTTGTTGTATCGGTGTGACACTGTGATCTAACAGCACGTGTGTTCTACATCGTTGTGGTTATCATAAAATAACCTAAGTGTCACAACAGTAGCTGTCGTATCGGTGCGACACTGTGATCTAACAGCACGTGTGTTCTACATCGTTGTGGTTATCATAAAATAACCTAAGTGTCATAACAGTAGCTGTCGTATCGGTGTGACACTGTGATCTAACAGCACGTGTGTTCTACATCGTTGTGGTTATCATAAAATAACCTAAGTGTCATAACAGTAGCTGTCGTATCGGTGTGACACTGTGATCTAACAGCACGTTTGTTCTACATCGTTGTGGTTATCATAAAATAACCTAAGTGTCACAACAGTAGCTGTCGTATCGGTGTGACACTGTGATCTAACAGCACGTGTGTTCTACATCGTTGTGGTTATCATAAAATAACCTAAGTGTCACAACAGTAGCTGTCATATCGGTGTGACACTGTGATCTAACAGCACGTGTGTTCTACATCATTGTGGTTATCATAAAATAACCTAAGTGTCACAACAGTAGTTGTTGTATCGGTGTGACACTGTGATCTAACAGCACGTGTGTTCTACATCGTTGTGGTTATCATAAAATAACATAAATGTCACAACAGTAGTTGTCGTATCGGTGTGACACTGTGATCTAACAGCACGTGTGTTCTACATCGTTGTGGTTATCATAAAATAACTTAAATGTCACAACAGTAGTTGTCTTATCGGTGCGACACTGTGATCTAACAGCACGTGTGTTCTACGTTGTTGTGTTTATAAAAAATAACCTACATGACTTTTAGTTCGTTTTAACTTTTTAAGTTTGGTTTCAACTGAACTGCTCAAAGAGCTGCATTGCACAATGGTTTATAAGTTGGACTCAGTGCTGTGAGGATGTAATGTTTGTAAAAAGTAAATTCTTATACAATAGCGCAGTATCCAGTCCTTAGGACTGCTCAGAGCACTTTACACTTTACTCCCTAGCAGACTTGTTCAATCAAGCACCATCTCAACTTCTCTGGGAAGCATTCAGCCATGCCACAATTAATGACAAAGACTATCCATACACAAATATCCACGTTCTAGTCACTGAGCCACTGCGCTCTATTGCAACCATGTGCATTGTTTCAATGGAGCACATTGTGTAAATACAGATGTATGTGTGTGTTGAATTGAAAAGCATGGAAATAACTAACCATTTCATCTTTCAAGTGGTGATCTTGTGGAGTTAACTTCAAGTAGTTGTGGTCGTTGGCAAGGGCATGTGGATTGGCAGGAGGCAACAGCTGCATCACTGGCATTGGTTAACTTTCTTGAAATATGTATATGTAGAGATATAAGCAACATTGTATTATTTGCTTTATACATAAAGCCAGAGACTGCACTAATGCCCATGTTTTGACAAGTAACTATTTTTCAATTGGTCTGTAAAGGGAATACAAGATTTGTTTCGTCAAATAGAGTGAACCTGTCTGGAGTAGAGTCGTTGTTCTGCAGTTGCACTGATCGAGGATCATATATAAGGTCCGCATTGTCCTTCCCACGAATTGCATGTAATCTGCTGGACTTGATAGGAGTTGCTTTAAAAGGTATAGCATGATGGAACGTCTGGAGGACCTGCAGGTCAAGTCAAAGTGTACACTCAGCTACATATTTATGAATTTTATATGCATTTTAACCCTTTCATTTATTTATTGTTGCTGATATGTTGACAAGAGCGTGTCACATTCTTGAAACTACCCAGCTTATTTGTACAAAATTGGGATAAACTAACTGCCATTTTTGGTGCCTTGACAGTTGCCCCAATATTTGTACATAGTACATTGAATGCAGAAAATATGTGTTTTTTTTAAACCATCTTACCTGTGTATACATCATTTCTGTCAAGATAGTTCTTGTCTGACAGTAGTATCAGGCCGAACAGAACTGCTGCAACATGCTTGCAGTGAGCTGTAGGGCCCTGCCCAGCACCATATTCACACTGTGCTTCTTGCACCACCGCATCATTGTTCATGAGCACATCTACTTTATAAGAGGCAGACTTCCTCATCTCTGCCCACACAATAGCTGACACAAACCACTTTCCTTGTGTGTTGTCTGTGGTGGTACGCATATACCGCAATAACCTGAAGAAAACAATGTATAATATATATAAACAAATTGTGTAGTCGCACAATACTGGACCAAATTGGCGTCCTGTAACTTACGCTATATTTACTCCATAACCAGCTTCTTTGTGGACAGTTCCTGTTGATAACATTTGTGCTGTATCTTAGGCCCATGAAGAAAGAAGAGACACCAAAAACGCATCCTGCCTGTTTATTGTTGTTTGAAATGTGTCTGATCATTCTTAACATTTTAAAAGTCTTGGTTGGATTCTGATGAGGTACTAGCATACATCAGTCAAACAAATTTTGATTTCTGAAGGGTTTCATATTCTCATATTTTAGTTAAGACACCATGTAACATACATCATGAACTTCACTTGGCATTGCGCCACATAACAGTGAGTATAGTTATCTTATCTTCTTTAATTTTAGGTGTAGATGTAGCTTGGCTACCATCTAAGACTTTTTATTTTTGCAGTTTTCGTTTTGGTGTCCTGTCCTCATTTTTTTGCCCAGTATTGTGCTTCACCTACCGGGGGGTATATATATTTACCCAGACACATATATAATGTAATATCAATAATAATTAATGTTTGTTCTAACATTTTTAATACATATAAATTTGCCAAATCTCTTACAAATAAGCCTGCTGGTATCCATTGACAAAGAAAACTATTATTTCATCGAGGCAGTATCATATTTGACAAGGACGTACAAACTACTAAGCTCGTATGGTTATTCGCATTTACCTTTAATCCTACAGTCCTTTTAGTTTAATGTTAAGATAACTCACCTTTCTTTGTATAGAGACTTGCTCTTTTCCTCCAGCTTCTTTCCGTACTGGGATAAGTATTCCTCTAGACTCCCCAGTGTAAATTTGGGTAGTTGGTGCATACCACCATGTATGTCCCTATACATGTTATTTTGTGGCAGTTTCATGCTGAGCTCCTCTTCATTAACCTGTAAAAATGAAAAACAATGACATTATCCCATGTTATATTCAATACGTGACTAAGATAAAATATAGTGGGTTCGGAGTAAGACTGCTCATGATATAGAAGAAAGCACTGTGATCATGCTGGGCTGGTACCCCCGCATCCCTCTCGATAGTGTGTTACTCCAAGGTTTTGGACGGGTTTTTATGAAATATAGAAACACACCCTCCCATCCTTAGGTAAGGTAAGGATGCATTTTATTCATCCCAATAGCAGAAACAAATTATACAGAGAGCTCGGCTAGTGTAATGGTTAGCACATCTGCCTGGCATGCCAGTGCTCTGAGTTCAAAACCTGGACCGAGCAGGCATGATATTTGGTGTAAAAACATGGTTCTCAACATTGGGGACTGTGTATCCCTCATGACTTGGTGATCACATTAATGTCGGTCCCGTCTCAATTTGGAACGTAAAAGAACCACTGAGGACGACAAGCACCCTGGTAGTGACCACCCTCAGTGCCAGCATATAAAGGTCGGTTTGGCGATAATGTTCTGAAAAAGGCTGACTAGTTGAATGAGACCTCACAAGACCATTACATTGTAACCACAATAATACAGAGTCATGAGACTAGACAGTTAATAGAACATTGCCGAGCGCTAGAACTACAAAATATGAAAATAAATACTAAGCTACAAATTTTACAATAACAATTTACATAATGTCAACAAAATACAAAACAAATCTCTGTGGCCCAGTTTGGGATGGGAGACTCCACACTATTATTATTATCTTTAAACTAAAGTTTAATAATATTCACTTAAAAACAGCCTCCCCCATGCATGACATAGTCATAGACATATGTCGATAGGATAGACGCTCACGCTTCAGACATAGACGAGACTGGCTGCACTGACCGTTGTTTTATATACATATTAGGGTATGGATGTATATGTTGCTTTAACTGAACTGTACACGTTATAGTACGAATAAATATTATTATTATTGCAACAGTTTACGAAACATCATGAATTATCGCTCACACACAGTACCAACTTACATGACAAATCAATTTGCGTTTTCTGCCCGACAGCTTCGCATTTCGTTTCATCTTTGAGTTCTTTTACTTTCTGACCTAACCATGAAAACGACCACCTACAGCCGCCAAACTTATCCTCACATATCTTACATACATATACACACACTACGTCACCAAAAAATTATTTTACATTCCTAAAACGATCAAATTTCGCAAAACAAACTCAAGTAAAACTCGACTTCTACGGCGGCGACCATCCGTTGCTTCGCAGTTACCGTAAAATTGATATCGTGTCGAGCTTTACAGAAATTCCGTACAGTGGCGCTGTCATTACTGTACACGTGTTCGTGCGCGATATAAATTATAATAATATATATACAGGCGCGTGAGTGCGTGTGCATGTGCATGTTGGTAGTTATAATATTGGCATTGTTTCTGTTCAAAAGTAGCTCGATTAATTAAGGCATAATTATTATCATCAGTATGGTTTACAGGTAATGAAAGGTTTCTACTTAATGTAAAAAACAAAATAAGTCTTACAAATTGTGCATAATCTGTTCCAAACCTGCACTTTTAATGGTGACACAAACAACTAGCTAGAAATGAGGATTTGTGTCTTCTTAGTTCATTGTCACATTAACTAATTACGGAAATTAATTTTCCATCTTAACAAAATGCACAATTTAACAAAATGTTCACATAGACGAATATATATGAATCATCCTAAGTCTGAATGCCCCCCGAAAATTGTGTAATTCGTTGGAGCATCGACTCGTGCGTTGGTCATCAACCGAAAAAGAATTGACCCACGGGAACACAATTATTGGCTATTCGTAAGACTTATTTAGTTTTTTACATTACTTAGAAACCTTTCATTACCTGTAAACCATACTGATGATAATAATGGGTCTGGTTCAAAATCGCGTTTTGGCTGCCCACTTGTTGACAGCCTAGAGAGCTGCCACCTAGTGAATATGCATGTGATTAAAAGGCACTAGTGAGGGGCTAATGCTGCAACCTCACGGCGCCTGGATAATCGAGGCTAGTCAGCGTAGGCTACCCGTCAATGCCTTCATAAACATTTTGGGATTCCCGGCACAGCTCTTCAATGGTTTAGTTCATATTTTTAAGATCGATACCAAAGCATTAATATATCTGGCTCACTGTCTTGTCCAGAACATCCATTTGGTGTCCCACAGGGTTCTATATCTTTGGCCCTGTTCTGTTTATACACTACATATATATCCCTTAGTCGAGTCATAACTAATCATAATATAAATCATCACATGTATACTGACGACACGCATGTGTATAATATATCACTTTCACCAACTGATGCACATACATGTACATCAACTTTAAACGACTGTCTCACTGACATCTTGTTGTGGATAGAAGCAAGTAAATTGAAGCTTAAAGCGATTCTTTTATAATTTTAATATCTTTGTGTAAGGTAGCAGTTTGGACACCTACACATGTTCATAGTTATGTTGTAACGTGCTAATTAAGAGATGGAATACATCTTAATTGTCATTCTAATGTCGCTACCAGCCACAATATGTCAACACCATATGCTAAGTAGATGACGGGTATTGTTACATTCTTTATTTTGTGAAACTACATTTTCATGATTTAATTGCTAAGATGTTGATTATAATTATATTTAGGTAATTAATTACTATGAGTAACCAGTTGCTTGAATGGTATGAGATAAACCCCAGAGACACTGGTCACGTGTGTATTCACCAAGCATTGGTACAGCAGCTGTGGGCTAGGCTGGCTCAGGTTTCACACAAGGAGGAGACATTTATTTTTGGTGAATGTTAACTTGTTCAATAATACTTTTAAGGTATTATTTCCCTTTTCTAATTATACCACATCATGAAGTGAAAGATTGTCCATCATTAGACCTAAACTTGCATGGATGTATTAAAGCAATTATTTATTGCCTTAGAGACAACTACATGGTTCAACACGTGTCAAACCCCACCAGAGGACGAGGCACAACTAACACAAACCTGTTAGATCTGATTCTATCTAATGACGAAGATAATGTAGGAGAATTAGAGTACCTTAGCCCTCTGGGCAAAAGTGACCATTGTGTACTCAAATTCAGTATAGTGTGCAACTTTATAACAAGTAATTACACTAAAAAAAGGAAGCTGTATAATGTCGCAAACTATGATGCAATGAGAATAGAATGTTCAAATATTAACTGGGAAGACAAATTTAAAGACTGTAAGGATAATGTTAACGGTCAATGGGAAATCTTCAAAACAGTACTAAACTCATTAGAAGATAAGTATGTACCTCAAAAAATAGTTCCAAATAATAGAAAGGGGAACTTCCCCCTGGATGCTAATACAAGGAAACTAATTAGACGTAAAAACAGATTATGGACAAGATACATGGAAACAACGGATGGAACAAAATATCTAGAGTATTGTAAAAGCAGAAATAAAATCCGAGCTCTAACCAGAAAGCTCCGAAAGGAATTTGAACGAAATCTAGCATCCCAGACCAAGAAAAACCCCAAAGTCTTTTGGAAATATTATAAATCAAAAACTACAATCAAACAAGGAATTGGGGAACTGAACATAGACCCCACCAACCTAAAATCTCAAACAACAAATGAAGATGAAGAAAAAGCAAATATACTTGATGACTATTTCACCAGTGTATTCACAAAAGAACAGTCAGGGCATATACCAACCATACCTAAAGTAAACAATAAACATGCGATGGACAAATTAAAACTAACTGAAAATATAATACTACTGACGTTAAAACAACTTAATATAAGCAAATCGCCTGGCCCAGATGGACTAGGCACCAGGCTACTAAATGAGTTGTCAGCAAGTATTTGTCAACCCTTAAAACAAATTTTTGAAACGTCGATTACAATTTCCTGCATTCCCAATGACTGGAAAGAGGCTCAAATATCAGCAATTTATAAAAATGGAAACAAGAAACTAGCTAGTAACTACCGCCCAATAAGTTTAACAAGCATAGTATGTAAATGTATGGAAACAAATTATTAGAAATCACATTACAAACTACATGAAAGTAAATAATCTATTTAGTCAAAAACAATATGGATTTATATCTGGCCGATCAACAGTTCTACAACTAATCAAAATAATAGATGACTGGACTAAAGAAATGGATAAGGGCAACCATACTGATGTTATATATATGGATTTCAAAAAAGCCTTTGACACCGTGCCACACAAAAGATTAATTAGCAAATTAAAAAGCTTCAACATTTCAGAAGAACTGATTAACTGGATAGAATCATTCATCACAGATAGAAAACAAAAAGTTTCAGTAAATGGAGATGAGTCTAGCTGGAAAGAGGTAATATCAGGGATACCCCGGGTTCCGTTCTAGGACCACTACTTTTTGTTCTATATGTTAATGATCTCCCAGATCTAACAAATTCAAATACATTTCTATTTGCTGATGACATAAAGATATTTAGAACAATAACACATATAGATGATCAGGGTGTACTTCAACATGATTTAAGCATACTAGAACAATGGAGCGACAAGTGGTTGTTAAAATTCCATCCTGATAAATGTGTACACATGGAAATTGGGAAAAATAATATTGGTGAAAGTAAATATTTTATGGCAACAAATAATGTCAAACATGCGCTTGTCACCACAGACAAACAAAAAGATTTTGGAGTAATTATTGACTCAAAACTTTCTTTTGATGATCACATCAACCAAGTGGTTAATAAAGCAACCAGAATGACAAAAGTAATCAGAAGAACTTTTCAATTCTTAGATACATACACTTTCTTGCCACTATACAAGACTATGGTTAGATCCCACCTAGATTATGCAATAGCAATATGGTATCCATTTAAGACGAAACATAAAATAGCCATAGAAAATGTCCAGAGAAGAGCCACAAAAGAACTACCTGGTATGAGGGACTTATCATATACTGAAAGACTAAAATTACTTAAGTTACCCACATTAAGATATCGTAGGTTAAGAGGAGACATGATTGAAGTGTATAAAATAATGCATTACATATACGACAACAAATCTGCACCAAACCTTCCTAAGTGGGAGGATGTGGCATCACGATCCAGTAACAGAGGACACTCCCTTAAACTGTTCAACCAAAGAGCAAAACTAAACATAAGAAAAAATGCATTCCCGCTTAGAGTGGTTGAACCATGGAACAGTTTACCTGATTCAGTAATACAAGCAAAATCAATAAATTCATTTAAAAACCACCTTGATAAATTCTGGTCAACCCAGGAGATATTATACGACTATGAAGTCCCACTAACATTAAACACTGGAACCGGAAAACACAAACTCTTAATACTAGACCCCGAAGAAGATCTGATCATTGAGGAACCGAGAGGATCCTGCGATCAGAACAGTCCTAAGGTATCCTAAGGTATTTAGTTATAAGGGTTTTCACTATATATGGAAAATTGCTTTGAGTGGACACCCCAGGATGCTGTGGTTGACACCCACTGGCTGGTTGTAAACAGTAGTGGTCTTAATGAGTTTTAGAATACTTGCATCCTGCTGGTGATATAACTTGCAGAATATACAGTTTTAATCATGTTTAATCATGATGCATTACTCGAGGCTATATTTGGCGGAGATAGATCGTAGAAATTGGTGGTGTAAAAAAGTGGATAAACAAGTGGAATTACTGATTGATAAGTATTATTTTTGCCTTAATATAATTCATAAAGTTGCAATAAACATATATTGAGTAGCAGTTGTGCTTAAAGTTAGTTAGTCAAAGTATTTTAGAACACCTTAGTATAGACTATAGTGAGTGATAATAGGGTAACTCACTTAGGCGGCTTAGCCTTCGATAAGTTGTAAACAAGATTTAACAAACCTGATTATGTGGTAGAATATATAGGAGATAAAGTAACAACCATCAAACTACTTACATAAGATAATATCTGTGTAAGCCAGTACTTGCTATATATTTTTTTTACCCTTCAAAAAACAAGGAAAACGGTCCAAAAAGAAACACTTATCGAAAGAAGCCATTAGAAAAATTAAGTATAAACAAATGATGTGGAAGTCATATAGATGTACTGGAAATGATGAAGACTACAACAATTATAAAGAAGCACTTAACCAAGCTACAGCTGAAATTATAAATTCAAAGAGAAGCTATGAACAACAATTAGCTAGTAATATAAAACATGACAGCAAGAGTTTTTATGCGTATGTTCGAAGCAAACAGAAAGTTCAAGATAAGGTCGGTCCTCTAGAAGATAGTGCTGGAAATATGATATCAGAGGGATTCATAATGGCAGAAGACCTGAATGAGTACTTTAGTTCAGTGTTTACCAGGGAAGATATTAGTTCACTGCCAATACCAGAGGCTAAGTTCAAGGGGGCAGATTCAGACTATTTAGGACAATTAATTGTAACCCCGGAAATGGTAGCTAAGAAAATAAGGGCTATGAAGGAAAATAAATCACCTGGAGTGGATGGTATTCCACCCAAACTACTATTGGAAATTGTAGAACAAATTAGCATACCACTTGCAACAGTTTTCAACTTGTCATTAGAAGAGGGAGTGGTTCCTTTAGAATGGAAAGAAGCAAACATTATACCGTTATTCAAAAAAGGTTCGAGAAACAAGTCAGAGAACTATAGACCAGTGAGTTTAACATCAGTGATTTGTAAATTATTAGAAAGACTAATTAAAGATCACATGGTGGATTTTCTTGTTAAACAAAACTTGATAAACCCATCTCAACATGGTTTTTTTAAAGCGAGGTCATGCTTAACAAATATGTTATGTTTTTTGGAAGACATCACTAAGTGGGTAGATGAGGGAACACCAGTAGATATCGTCTACTTAGATTTTCAAAAAGCTTTTGACAAAGTACCACATCAAAGATTACTGCTTAAACTAAAGGCCCATGGCATAGGAAATGGTATAATAAACTGGATAGAACAATGGCTGATTGACAGAAGACAACGTGTAGTAGTTGATGGGGAGGCTTCAAACTGGAAATCGGTATTGAGTGGGGTACCACAGGGATCAGTATTAGGTCCTATATTATTCTTAATATACATCAACGATTTGGATGATGAAATAACAAGCAAGGTGTTGAAATTTGCGGATGATACAAAAGTGTTTAGAAGGACTAAAAGTGATGGAGATAGACAGCATTTACAAGATGATCTTGACAGTTTGATGAAATGGTCTGAAAAATGGCAAATGATGTTCAATTTTGGGAAATGTAAATGCCTCCACATAGGACATGGGAACGAAGAGGTAGAATATACAATGGGGGGTACTGTACTAAGTACTACTGTAAAAGAAAAGGACTTAGGGTTAACCGTTAGTGCTGATATGAAGATTTCAGAGCAGTGCGGAATTGCAGCTTCAAAGGGAAATCAAATCCTTGGATTAATTAGGCGAAACATAACGTATAAGGAAAAAGAGCTAATAATACCGCTGTACAAAACAATAGTTAGGCCTCATTTAGAATATTGTATTCAAGCGTGGAGGCCATATCGCAGGAAGGACATAGATATGCTAGAAAGAGTGCAGAGGAGAGCAACTAAAATGATACAAAATCCGAGGGATCTTAGTTATGAAATACGCCTAAAAAAATGCGGTTTAACAACACTAGAGACCAGGAGATTGAGAGGAGATCAGATAGAAGTGTTTAAAATATTGAAGGGTTATGAAAATATTGATAGAAATATGTTTTTCTCAGTTAAGAAAGATAGAAGGACTAGAGGACATGATCTTGCATTAGCAAAGGAGCAGAGTAGATTGGATATAAGAAAGTTTTCATTTTCACAAAGGACTGTAAATGAATGGAACAGATTACCTGCTGATTGTGTGGGTGCTAGTAGCGTGAATATGTTTAAAAATAAAATCGACACATACCTCAGACGGGCGGGATACACATAGATAAAAAGGTCGGACTCTCGAAAAGCCAATGGCTTCCTTGTCCACCTGCTACCTAGAGTTAATTCTCTGGGTGGCAATCTTGTTAAATCTTGTTAAATCTTGTTAGGTAGCATTGTTGTTAAAATTAAGCAAGGGCGATAGTCGGGCGGCGTAACCTAAATAAATAAAGCAGCCTAACATAACGTAATTGATTGTATTTAAATTAGGTCACTACCGGTGATGTTAGCGTTCGTGTTAGGATAAATAGTCGGCTGTGTAATTGAAATTTGTAACCTAAAGTGTGCTGTAGTACACAGGAAACAGTCTTTATAAAGACTAAGTTAGTTAAGTTATTAAATAAATTCTGATCGGGATATGGCGCCTTGCAAGCGGCAAGTCAAGGCAAAGCGACACTTGGTGTGCGATCACTGCCACACCTGGGTAGATTTTGCATTGTCTGGGTGTGGAAAGTCATGGGCAGAAACCATGGAGGAAGGATTCACCTTTCATTGCATTGGATGTTGGAAGGTGGAGTGTTTGCAGAAGGAGATAGTTAGGTTGACAGATATTGTGAAGGGAATGAAGATGGGAATTAGCAAGGAGGCAGGTCGAATGGAGAGAGACGACAGGGAGAGAGGTGAGGATACTGCAAGACTGGAGGAGAATAGCAGTGGCAAGAAAACTGAGGAAAGGAGATTGAGAGGAGAGAAGGTGATTGGAGGGGAAGAAATTAGAAAATCGACAACAGAAAACGTGACAAGCGTGAAGGTGACAGGGAAGAAAGTGACTGTAGAGAAGGAGGGAGGGAAGATGGAACGGGAGAGGAGAGAGGAAAATGAGACGGGTCGAAAGAAGAAGGGACGAAAGGAAGTGAGAGCAAATGTGATAGAAGAGAAGTCGGTAAAAGGGACGCTGACAGGAGGAAAGGTGACAAGAGAAAAAGCGACAGGAAAGAATGGATCGGAAGAGAATGTGACAGGAGAAAAGTCGGCAGGGGGGAAAGACAACAACCAGACAGATGCAAACCGAAGAAGGAGCTATTCTAAGGCAGTGATTGAGGGGGCAATGAGGAAAGAGAGGGTGTTTATGGGTGACTCCATTATGAGAAAGACAGACAAGACACTGAGCGAGGGGAAGGACATCGTTGTTTGTTTACCGGGGGCTAGGATTGAACATGTAACTGACAGGGTAGAGAAGGTATTGGGACATGGCAAGGGGGGGGGGGGTCTATACTGGTACATGTAGGAACAATTAATGCAGACAGGGAGGGAACAACTGCGATAGTACAGAAGTATAGACAGTTAGTGAGGAAGCTAAAGAAGACGAGAGTCGAACAGGTTATTTTGTCAGGAATTTTGCCAGTAATGGGAGGAAGGGGGACAACGTATAGAAACTGCAAGAGGATGGTGATCAATGCACTAGCTGAGCAGATGTGTGAAGAAGAGGGGGTGGGATTCACAGATTTATGGGGATACTTTGTTGGGAGGGAAGATATGTACAAGAGAGATGGCCTCCATCTTAGTGGAAAGGGGGCAGCAGTTTTCTCAGAGAATCTGCTGCAATCTGTTGACAGTGGGACAGGTTGCATCTATTTAAACTAGATTCGCAGGGGGGACTCACAGAAAAGCCTGAAAATGGAGGCATAGATAAAGACAGCACAAATAAATCAACAAATAACAGTCTGGAAAACTCTTCTGAAGCTGGATATAAATGTGTTTGTTTAAATGCAAGGAGTATAGTAAACAAAAGAAATGAACTAAACATTATGGTAGAAGATATTGAACCTCATATAATAGGTATAACCGAATCCTGGACCACCACTGATATATCAGATGCTGAATTGGGACTGATAGGATATGTAATGTTTAGAAAAGATAGAATAGGAAGAAAGGGAGGTGGAGTTATTTTATATATTAAAGAATCTATTCAGGCTTATGAAATAAAATTAGAAAGAGAAGCAGATTGCGAAGAAGCTGTTTGGTGTAACATAGTTACAGGAAACTCAACGTTAACAGTTTGGTTAGTTTATCGAAGTCCAAACATAAGCATAGAAGATAATGAAAAAATACAAAACGCTATAAGGCAAGTAAGCAAACGGGACTGTATTATTATGGGGGATTTTAACCATGGGCATATACAATGGAAATCTCTACAGAGTATGGGGAGAGAGGACCACAAGTTTTTAGTTTTAGTTCAAGATGCATTCCTTTCTCAACATGTGCTAGAACCAACCAGGGGTGAGAATGTGTTAGACATAGTTTTGTCCTCACATAATGAATTAGTTGACAATGTCAAGATATGTGAGCCACTGGGGAGTAGCGATCACAACCAGATACATTTTACCATCAAAGTAAAATCAGAAAGGAATAGCAAAAAACAGTAAGTATAGGAGAAATTTCCACAAAGGAAGGTATAAGGACATGAGGAAATATTTAGCATAGATAGACTGGAATAAGACACTGAAAAATAAGACGGCAACAGAATGCTGGAATATATTAAAGTGAAATTAAGTGCATAATCAATAAATTTGTACCCTTCAAAAAACAAGGAAAACGGTCCAAAAAGAAACACTTATCGAAAGAAGCCATTAGAAAAATTTAGTATAAACAAATGATGTGGAAGTCATATAGATGTACTGGAAATGATGAAGACTACAACAATTATAAAGAAGCACTTAACCAAGCTACAGCTGAAATTATAAATTCAAAGAGAAGCTATGAACAACAATTAGCTAGTAATATAAAAGATGACAGCAAGAGTTTTTATGCGTATGTTCGAAGCAAACAGATGAGGTCGGTCCTCTAGAAGATAGTGCTGGAAATATAATATCAGAGGGATTCATAATGGCAGAAGACCTGAATGAGTACTTTAGTTCAGTGTTTACCAGGGAAGATATTAGTTCACTGCCAATACCAGAGGCTAAGTTCAAGGGGGCAGATTCAGACTATTTAGGACAATTAATTGTAACCCCGGAAATGGTAGCTAAGAAAATAAGGGCTATGAAGGATAATAAATCACCTGGAGTGGATGGTATTCCACCCAAACTACTATTGGAAATTGTAGAACAAATTAGCATACCACTTGCAACAGTTTTCAACTTGTCATTAGAAGAGGGAGTGGTTCCTTTAGAATGGAAAGAAGCAAACATTATACCGTTATTCAAAAAAGGTTCGAGAAACAAGTCAGAGAACTATAGACCAGTGAGTTTAACATCAGTGATTTGTAAATTATTAGAAAGACTAATTAAAGATCACATGGTGGATTTTCTTGTTAAACAAAACTTGATAAACCCATCTCAACATGGTTTTTTTTAAGCGAGGTCATGCTTAACAAATATGTTATGTTTTTTGGAAGACATCACTAAGTGGGTAGATGAGGGATCACCAGTAGATATCGTCTACTTAGATTTTCAAAAAGCTTTTGACAAAGTACCACATCAAAGATTACTGCTTAAACTAAAGGCATAGGAAATGGTATAATAAACTGGATAGAACAATGGCTGATTGACAGAAGACAACGTGTAGTAGTTGATGGGGAGGCTTCAAACTGGAAATCGGTATTGAGTGGGGTACCACAGGGATCAGTATTAGGTCCTATATTATTCTTAATATACATCAACGATTTGGATGATGAAATAACAAGCAAGGTGTTGAAATTTGCGGATGATACAAAAGTGTTTAGAAGGATTAAAAGTGATGGAGATAGACAGCATTTACAAGATGATCTTGATAGGTTGATCAAATGGTCTGAAAAGTGGCAAATGATGTTCAATTTTGGGAAATGTAAATGCCTCCACATAGGACATGGGAACGAAGAAGTAGAATATACAATGGGGGGTACTGTACTAAGTACTACTGTAAAAGAAAAAGACTTAGGGTTAACCGTTAGTGCTGATATGAAGATTTCAGAGCAGTGCGGAATTGCAGCTTCAAAGGGAAATCAAATCTTTGGATTAATTAGGCGAAACATAACGTATAAGGAAAAAGAGCTAATAATACCGCTGTACAAAACAATAGTTAGGCCTCATTTAGAATATTGTATTCAAGCGTGGAGGCCATATCGCAGGAAGGACATAGATATGCTAGAAAGAGTGCAGAGGAGAGCAACTAAAATGATACAAAATCCGAGGGATCTTAGTTATGAAATACGCCTAAAAAAATGCGGTTTAACAACACTAGAGACCAGGAGATTGAGAGGAGATCAGATAGAAGTGTTTAAAATATTGAAGGGTTATGAAAATATTGATAGAAATATGTTTTTCTCAGTTAAGAAAGATAGAAGGACTAGAGGACATGATCTTGCATTAGCAAAGGAGCAGAGTAGATTGGATATAAGAAAGTTTTCATTTTCACAAAGGACTGTAAATGAATGGAACAGATTACCTGCTGATTGTGTGGGTGCTAGTAGCGTGAATATGTTTAAAAATAAAATCGACACATACCTCAGACGGGCGGGATACACATAGATAAAAAGGTCGGACTCTCGAAAAGCCAATGGCTTCCTTGTCCACCTGCTACCTAGAGTTAATTCTCTGGGTGGCAATCTTGTTAAATCTTGTTAAATCTTGTTAGGTAGCATTGTTGTTAAAATTAAGCAAGGGCGATAGTCGGGCGGCGTAACCTAAATAAATAAAGCAGCCTAACATAACGTAATTGATTGTATTTAAATTAGGTCACTACCGGTGATGTTAGCGTTCGTGTTAGGATAAATAGTCGGCTGTGTAATTGAAATTTGTAACCTAAAGTGTGCTGTAGTACACAGGAAACAGTCTTTATAAAGACTAAGTTAGTTAAGTTATTAAATAAATTCTGATCGGGATATGGCGCCTTGCAAGCGGCAAGTCAAGGCAAAGCGACACTTGGTGTGCGATCACTGCCACACCTGGGTAGATTTTGCATTGTCTGGGTGTGGAAAGTCATGGGCAGAAACCATGGAGGAAGGATTCACCTTTCATTGCATTGGATGTTGGAAGGTGGAGTGTTTGCAGAAGGAGATAGTTAGGTTGACAGATATTGTGAAGGGAATGAAGATGGGAATTAGCAAGGAGGCAGGTCGAATGGAGAGAGACGACAGGGAGAGAGGTGAGGATACTGCAAGACTGGAGGAGAATAGCAGTGGCAAGAAAACTGAGGAAAGGAGATTGAGAGGAGAGAAGGTGATTGGAGGGGAAGAAATTAGAAAATCGACAACAGAAAACGTGACAAGCGTGAAGGTGACAGGGAAGAAAGTGACTGTAGAGAAGGAGGGAGGGAAGATGGAACGGGAGAGGAGAGAGGAAAATGAGACGGGTCGAAAGAAGAAGGGACGAAAGGAAGTGAGAGCAAATGTGATAGAAGAGAAGTCGGTAAAAGGGACGCTGACAGGAGGAAAGGTGACAAGAGAAAAAGCGACAGGAAAGAATGGATCGGAAGAGAATGTGACAGGAGAAAAGTCGGCAGGGGGGAAAGACAACAACCAGACAGATGCAAACCGAAGAAGGAGCTATTCTAAGGCAGTGATTGAGGGGGCAATGAGGAAAGAGAGGGTGTTTATGGGTGACTCCATTATGAGAAAGACAGACAAGACACTGAGCGAGGGGAAGGACATCGTTGTTTGTTTACCGGGGGCTAGGATTGAACATGTAACTGACAGGGTAGAGAAGGTATTGGGACATGGCAAGGGGGGGGGGTCTATACTGGTACATGTAGGAACAATTAATGCAGACAGGGAGGGAACAACTGCGATAGTACAGAAGTATAGACAGTTAGTGAGGAAGCTAAAGAAGACGAGAGTCGAACAGGTTATTTTGTCAGGAATTTTGCCAGTAATGGGAGGAAGGGGGACAACGTATAGAAACTGCAAGAGGATGGTGATCAATGCACTAGCTGAGCAGATGTGTGAAGAAGAGGGGGTGGGATTCACAGATTTATGGGGATACTTTGTTGGGAGGGAAGATATGTACAAGAGAGATGGCCTCCATCTTAGTGGAAAGGGGGCAGCAGTTTTCTCAGAGAATCTGCTGCAATCTGTTGACAGTGGGACAGGTTGCATCTATTTAAACTAGATTCGCAGGGGGGACTCACAGAAAAGCCTGAAAATGGAGGCATAGATAAAGACAGCACAAATAAATCAACAAATAACAGTCTGGAAAACTCTTCTGAAGCTGGATATAAATGTGTTTGTTTAAATGCAAGGAGTATAGTAAACAAAAGAAATGAACTAAACATTATGGTAGAAGATATTGAACCTCATATAATAGGTATAACCGAATCCTGGACCACCACTGATATATCAGATGCTGAATTGGGACTGATAGGATATGTAATGTTTAGAAAAGATAGAATAGGAAGAAAGGGAGGTGGAGTTATTTTATATATTAAAGAATCTATTCAGGCTTATGAAATAAAATTAGAAAGAGAAGCAGATTGCGAAGAAGCTGTTTGGTGTAACATAGTTACAGGAAACTCAACGTTAACAGTTTGGTTAGTTTATCGAAGTCCAAACATAAGCATAGAAGATAATGAAAAAATACAAAACGCTATAAGGCAAGTAAGCAAACGGGACTGTATTATTATGGGGGATTTTAACCATGGGCATATATAATGGAAATCTCTACAGAGTATGGGGAGAGAGGACCACAAGTTTTTAGTTTTAGTTCAAGATGCATTCCTTTCTCAACATGTGCTAGAACCAACCAGGGGTGAGAATGTGTTAGACATAGTTTTGTCCTCACATAATGAATTAGTTGACAATGTCAAGATATGTGAGCCACTGGGGAGTAGCGATCACAACCAGATACATTTTACCATCAAAGTAAAATCAGAAAGGAATAGCAAAAAACAGTAAGTATAGGAGAAATTTCCACAAAGGAAGGTATAAGGACATGAGGAAATATTTAGCATAGATAGACTGGAATAAGACACTGAAAAATAAGACGGCAACAGAATGCTGGAATATATTAAAGTGAAATTAAGTGCATAATCAATAAATTTGTACCCTTCAAAAAACAAGGAAAACGGTCCAAAAAGAAACACTTATCGAAAGAAGCCATTAGAAAAATTTAGTATAAACAAATGATGTGGAAGTCATATAGATGTACTGGAAATGATGAAGACTACAACAATTATAAAGAAGCACTTAACCAAGCTACAGCTGAAATTATAAATTCAAAGAGAAGCTATGAACAACAATTAGCTAGTAATATAAAAGATGACAGCAAGAGTTTTTATGCGTATGTTCGAAGCAAACAGATGAGGTCGGTCCTCTAGAAGATAGTGCTGGAAATATAATATCAGAGGGATTCATAATGGCAGAAGACCTGAATGAGTACTTTAGTTCAGTGTTTACCAGGGAAGATATTAGTTCACTGCCAATACCAGAGGCTAAGTTCAAGGGGGCAGATTCAGACTATTTAGGACAATTAATTGTAACCCCGGAAATGGTAGCTAAGAAAATAAGGGCTATGAAGGATAATAAATCACCTGGAGTGGATGGTATTCCACCCAAACTACTATTGGAAATTGTAGAACAAATTAGCATACCACTTGCAACAGTTTTCAACTTGTCATTAGAAGAGGGAGTGGTTCCTTTAGAATGGAAAGAAGCAAACATTATACCGTTATTCAAAAAAGGTTCGAGAAACAAGTCAGAGAACTATAGACCAGTGAGTTTAACATCAGTGATTTGTAAATTATTAGAAAGACTAATTAAAGATCACATGGTGGATTTTCTTGTTAAACAAAACTTGATAAACCCATCTCAACATGGTTTTTTTTAAGCGAGGTCATGCTTAACAAATATGTTATGTTTTTTGGAAGACATCACTAAGTGGGTAGATGAGGGATCACCAGTAGATATCGTCTACTTAGATTTTCAAAAAGCTTTTGACAAAGTACCACATCAAAGATTACTGCTTAAACTAAAGGCATAGGAAATGGTATAATAAACTGGATAGAACAATGGCTGATTGACAGAAGACAACGTGTAGTAGTTGATGGGGAGGCTTCAAACTGGAAATCGGTATTGAGTGGGGTACCACAGGGATCAGTATTAGGTCCTATATTATTCTTAATATACATCAACGATTTGGATGATGAAATAACAAGCAAGGTGTTGAAATTTGCGGATGATACAAAAGTGTTTAGAAGGATTAAAAGTGATGGAGATAGACAGCATTTACAAGATGATCTTGATAGGTTGATCAAATGGTCTGAAAAGTGGCAAATGATGTTCAATTTTGGGAAATGTAAATGCCTCCACATAGGACATGGGAACGAAGAAGTAGAATATACAATGGGGGGTACTGTACTAAGTACTACTGTAAAAGAAAAAGACTTAGGGTTAACCGTTAGTGCTGATATGAAGATTTCAGAGCAGTGCGGAATTGCAGCTTCAAAGGGAAATCAAATCTTTGGATTAATTAGGCGAAACATAACGTATAAGGAAAAAGAGCTAATAATACCGCTGTACAAAACAATAGTTAGGCCTCATTTAGAATATTGTATTCAAGCGTGGAGGCCATATCGCAGGAAGGACATAGGTTATTATTAAATTATACCAAATCTGAGGGATCTTAGTTACGAAATATGCCTAAAAAATGCGGTTTAACAACACTAGAGACCAGGAGATTGAGAGGAGATCAGATAGAAGTGTTTAAAATATTGAAGGGTTATGAAAATATTGATAGAAAAGTTTTCATTTTCACAAAGGACTGTAAATGAATGGAACAGATTACCTGCTGATTGTGTGGGTGCTAGTAGCGTGAATATGTTTAAAAATTAAATCGACACATACCTCAGACGGGCGGGATACACATAGATAAAAAGGTCGGACTCTCGATAAGCCAAGGGCTTCCTTGTCCACCTGCTACCTATAGTTAATTCTCTGGGTGGCAATCTTGTTAAATCTTGTTAAATCACGTACTGTGTTTTGTATTATGATGCTTAATCTATGTGCTATTAGGTTAATATACGGCAATATTATGCATTTAGCAACAAAGTGTGTTCTATGAAGCTATGCAGTCAGTATCAGAAACTGCCCAGTGGCCACTAATGTCCTCATGAGTAATCACCCTATGGGGTTGGCTGGGTAGGATGTGGAGCATATTCCCTAGAGACTAACACTTGAAAACAAGTTGGGAGCCACCCTGGATAGTGTAGCTAGATGGTAAACACTGGCCAAGTGTTTGGTTCAGTCATTTAACAAATCATAGAATAGGTATACTCTGTAGTAAATTGGAACAGAATGTTGCACCATGCCATTGCAGGAGGGAGCCAGGCCTGGAATGAATGATGTGAGATTCATTAATGAGCCTCCAGAGCAGTGTTGGGGTGAGCATGGTCATTACAGTCATGGTAGATTATGTAATTATTGCATCTGTTAGATGCTTATACTTGTGTTGTTGATTTACATACATTTGCAATCCTAGTATAACTTGTATGACAATTATAGATCTTTAGGTTACTTTACATTATACTGCATTCATTATATTGCGCGTGCGTGCTGTGTGACATGTGTCCACGCATCATAATCATTAATATATCTACGTACGTATATTTGTATTGTTAGTACTGTATTGACAAACTGTTTACTTTGTTTAGGTTTCTTGGTATGCACCAACTACCCAAATTTACACTGTGGAGTCTAGAGGAATACTTATCCCAGTACGGAAAGAAGCTGGAGGAAAAGAGCAAGTCTCTATACAAAGAAAGGTGAGTTATCTTAACATTAAACTAAAAGGACTGTAGGATTAAAGGTAAATGCGAATAACCATACGAGCTTAGTAGTTTGTACGTCCTTGTCAAATATGATACTGCCTCGATGAAATAATAGTTTTCTTTGTCAATGGATACCAGCAGGCTTATTTGTAAGAGATTTGGCAAATTTATATGTATTAAAAATGTTAGAACAAACATTAATTATTATTGATATTACATTATATATGTGTCAGTGCAATGGAGAATATGAAATATTCAAGTTCCGACAGGCTGAACAGACGTCGTCAGAGACGCTGGAACAATTCAATGCACGATTGTAGCAACTAGCCAAAAACTGTAAGTTCCATGAGAAAGACAGAGAAGTGAAGTCGCAAATCATCCAAAAATGTGCGATGTCAAAAGTGCGTGACAAGGGGTTAAGTGAACCTACAATCACGGTAGAGAAGTTACTGACGTTCGGGCGCACACTGGAAGCTACGCTACAGCAGTCGAAGATCATGAGAAACTCTTTTTCGTCCGTGCCGAGGCCTGTCCACGCCGTATCGAATGACGAGGGGCGGCGCAACTCTTCACGTGGAGGTTTCAGCTTTGGTCGCCAGGTGGCGACACACAGAGATCGCAATCCATCAAGAAAGCGTTTTCCGCCTGATCGCCAAGGGCCGCCACATCGAGATGATTGACCAGTCGTGAGCAATCAGCAGCGGTACAGACGTCACAAGGGGGCAGCACCGGCATGCTCAGGCTGTGGTGGACCGCCACACGACGATTGGCGAATGTGCAAAGCTTGGGGCAGGAAATGCTACAAGTGTCAAAAGCTAAATCACTTTGCTAATGTGTGCATTGCAAACACTCGACAGACACACTTAGTAGAAAATGACACACACTTGCAACGCAATGACAAGTTATGTGAAGACACATGCACACTTGGGTTGTATCACACAAGTGCCACCCACACCATACCACCGTACATTTGCAATGTCCAGATAGAGGGAAGTGAAGTGGTTATGGAGATAGATACCGGAGCAGCAGTTTCGCTTATATCGGGGGATGAGTGGGCTAAAATCTGCAAGACATCTGTGCTCACTCTCGACACGCGTAACGTTCCGAGGTTGCGAACGTACGCAGGTACCACAATTGAGCCTTTAGGGCGAGCACAGGTGAACGTTTGTCACAACAATCAACAGCACAGGCTGCAGGCAATCGTAGTGCCTGGGTCGGGACCTAACCTGCTGGGAAGGGACTGGCTAACAGTGTTGAAAGTGAACTGGGCTACCGTGCACCAGGTAGACAGAGAGGACTTCCTAAAGCCTTACGAATCAATGTTCAGTGAGGGACTAGGCACTCTAAAGGGGCTGACTGCGAAGTTCTACGTTGATAACACGGTTAAACCGAGGTATTGTAAACCTCGACCTGTACCTCTTGCTTTACGAGCCAAAGTAGAGGACGAGCTAGATTGTATGCAGAAGGCCGGAATCATCCGTCCTGTGGAGTATTCTGAGTGGGCCGCGCCTATTGTACCGGTCTTGAAGTCTACCGGCGCAGTCAGAATCTGTGGCGACTATAAGGTAACCATCAACAGAGCCGTCAAGGTAGACAAGTACCCGATCCCGAACGTATCTGATCTGTTTACAAAATTAGCAGGTGGTACACTGTACACAACGCTGGACATGAGCCATGCGTATCAACAGGTCGTACTGGATGAAGAATCACGTCCGTTGACTACAATCAACACGTCGAAAGGGCTGTTCGCATTCGAACGTCTGCCTTTCGGTGTGAGTTCTTCTCCAGGTATCTTCCAGAGAATCATGGAGCAGTTACTACAGAACATACCCATGACAGTAGTCTACCTCGACGACATCCTGGTCACAGGAAGAACGCCAGAAGAGCACGATCGTAATCTGGCTACTGTGCTAACGCGACTACAAGACGCAGGGTTACGCCTGAAGAAGGAGAAATGTGCGTTTCGTCAGAAATCGTGCACCTATCTAGGTCATGCGATTGATGCTGAAGGTATTCATCCTACGGAAGACAAAGTGCGAGCAGTACAGAACGCACCTGCACCGCAGAATGTACAGGAATTGAGGCGTTATCTAGGACTCATTCACTACTATCACAACTTCTTGCACAATCTCAGTACGCTGCTTGCTCCGCTGCATGAAATGACACGCCAACACACAAAGTGGAAGTGGGGTCCGACGCAACAAAAGGCTTTCGATGAGTCTAGGGCACTGCTTGTTTCTTCAGATATGCTTGTACACTACAACCCTGAACTGCCGATCATCTTGAGCAGTGACGCATCTCCTTACGGGATTGGAAGCGTACTGTCACACAGATTGCCCGATGGCAGCGACAAGCCTATCGCATACGCATCACGCTCTCTCTCCACAGCGGAAAAGAAGTACGCACAGCTGGAAAAGGAAGCGTTGTCGTTGGTCTTCGGGATATCCAAGTTCCATAAGTACCTTTACGGGAGGGACTTCACGTTGCAGACCGACCACAAGCCGTTGGTCGGGCTGTTGAAGGAAGATCGTGCCATCTCCGCAATGGCTAGTGCACGCATTCAGAGATGGGCACTAACACTAAGTAACTATCAGTGCCATCTGGAGTACAGACCGGGTACGAGTATCTGTCATGCAGACGGATTGAGTCGCTTGCCGCTACCAGACACTCCTGAACGAGTACCAGTCCCGGAGGAAATGGTTCTAGCACTTACAACCATGAACGATACACCCATCACGGCAGAACACATCGCTAAATGGACAGCAAACGATCCGATGCTGTCACAAGTTCTACGGTTCGTGGAAGGAGGATGGCCTAGCGATGTACCACGCGAGTGGGAGAGTTACAATTGAAGGAAAGACGAACTGAGTGTCCAACACGGGGTGCTGATGTGGGGAGCAAGAGTCATCGTACCACCAAAGGGTCGTGACACGTTGTTGAAAGAACTACACGAGACGCATCCGGGCATGGTGAAGATGAAGGCGTTAGCCCGAAGCTAACTCTGGTGGCCAGGTTTGGACGCTGAAATCAAGATGTGTGTTAAGGACTGCACGACATGCCAAATACACAGCAAACAACCACCAGTGGCACCACTGCATCCATGGGAATGGCCGGGACGAACGTGGCATCGAATACACATTGATTATGCGGGACCGTTCGAGGGACGTATGATACTCATCATAGTCGATGCTCACAGCAAGTACATCGGTGCACACGTTGTATCAGCTGCGACAACCAGTGCAACTATCACAAAGCTAAGACAGACGTTTGCGATTTTGGGTCTACCAAGCACAGTGGTATCAGATAACGGAAGCTGTTTCACCAGTGAGGAGTTTGAACAGTTTTGTCGAGCTAACGGAATCAAACACATCAAGTCTTCACCTTATCACCCATCCAGTAATGGCTTAGCTGAACGCGCCGTTCAGACTGTAAAAGCAGGGTTGAAGAAGACAAATGGCAACCTAGAAGATCGTCTCTACACCTTCCTAGCACGCTACAGGGTAACTCCACAAGCTACAACCGGCAGAGCTCCAACAGAGTTTGTGTTGAAGACACCACCGAGCACACGACTGGATCTTCTACGACCATCCATTCAGAACCGAGTCTTGCGCAAACAGGAAGAAGACAAATAACGCCACGGCCAGAGAGCAGTGGAGCGAAGTTTCATGACAGGAGACTGTGTCTGGGCGTTGAACTTTCAGGGACAACCGAAATGAGTCGCTACGGTGATAGATAACCGGCTGGGTCCGCTCACCTTTGCGGTACGTCTGCAGGATGACAGAGTGTGGAAGCGTCACCAGGTTCATTTGCGCGAGAGAAGGCCGATCGAGGCGACGGAAGAGCGTCTGGTACCACTGAGGGTTGAAGAGCCTCAACTTCCACCGAGGCTTGCAGAGCGTGAAGTACTACCTCGGTTCGAGCGAACAACATCGACACCACCACTATCATCTGGCAACTCGGACGTGACTACGGGTACCGCCACAGGAGAGGTGATCTCAAGACCAACAGTTGAACGGTCGCAGTCCTGTGTAGTACCAGACGTGGTAGTACCGCTGAGAAGATCACACAGAGTGGTGAAGCCACCGGACAGATTGAACTTGTAAAGTCTACATTACTGTCATAACGGACAATGCATAGATCAATATAGCCAGAATAGACTAGGTTTCGGTAGCTGTAGCTAGTCGCGAGAGCACTAGATTAGTACTATAAACAATGGCATACTATCTATCTTAGATATGACATTGATACGTATAAGGGACTATTGTTTGTGTTAAAAGTTTACATTTTATAATTATACTAATTATGTTCTTCTTAAAGGGGGAGGAATGTTAGATCTTTGACCGCGGAACCGTTTACCATGCCCCGTTTCCTCTTTTCCTTTTACATTTCAATGTGTCACAATAAACGTGTTCATACTTTCTCTACGAAAATCTTCATTCTATAATGTCGCTGTACGCACAGCCCACGGCCAGTACACGACAAACCGCAAGATAACTGCTTGTTCCTCTATGATGACTAGTGTTTGTATTTCATCGGAATATTGTACAATAACTCATTTTGACGCTCGTTTCGACCCAAAAGCTATAATTATTATTTGTAAACATGCTCTGAATGCATGGAAAGGGTCGGCCTGATGCGAGTGTGTGTCATAAGTGACGTTCCGATACCACGTGATCGCCTAAGCTCATTAAATTTTAATTTTCCGCGGGAATCGATACACAGACGGGTTTAAAATCGAATTGATGCTACAAATGTATTTTTCCGTATTTTAAAATGTTATCAAATGTTACATACAAGGTTAAACTTTGTGTACACATGGAAAAAGGATTTTAGCTAATGCCTTATTTTTATTTCCTTTAACTTCGCACGTAGCTACAGGCCGGCTTTCCATTACATTCTTATTTTTAAAGCATTGGCGTCGGGACATGGTGAATATTCGGGGGGTGGGGTACGTGATGCTTACAACAAATCTGATCGTCAGGCTCTCCTAAAAAACAATTGCACACAAAAAATCACATAAATCCATGCTCTCCGAAAACATCCAATTGCACCCCCTTGAGGCTCCCAGAAAAACCCACCTTCACGCTTTCCGAAATCTCCAATTGCACCCCCCTAGCTTGATGCTCCCAAAACGCTTTCAGGTTCACCAAACCCCCCGGTTCCGACGGCTAAGTGATATGTGTTACTCGTTAGATCTACAATGCATTAACCTGGTAATATCACTACAATAATGGATAATCTGCGAATATGTGCGATACACACAGATTCAGCACATACGACGTATCAGGAAAGCGCATTAATATTGAAATAACTATGCAGTGCGGAACCTATTATTGGTATCAGAAAAGAGGCAGATACCTGCGTTTTCACCTGTGCTTTGTGTTCCACCTGAGGAACGACCTTATGCAAATTACTGTCTTCGTCAATGTGTTATATTAATTTCTCATGTAGGGTGTAACAACTATTATTACACCTGATGCTGTAATCAATGTTTATTAAAGTCGTGACAAGATCGCGGACATGATTGGCTTGAGTTGAAGACGCTTCCAGAATCCAATGCCATGGCTTGCAACGGTAACATCGACAACACTGACACTCACACAAACAAACTTAAATTTGCCCATAATCTTAGAATATATAAACAGTTGTCCAGTTAAAAACGAGGGAAGCTGTTATATAGATCTATGTTCACATTTTGTTTATATTAATTAAATTTAAAGTTTAAACAAACATTTGTTTGTGACATTAAATTAATTACTTAAATTATAATAATATACGATATTATATGTCACCTGTAGTCAGTGTAGAAAGTTAGGTATACGGTTATGCCCCAGAATGAATTAAAAGTAAGTGGACTAAAAATCTATGATAATTTGGTAATTATATTTGTACAAGTGGGATACAGTTTGTAATGGATAAATTATTATGATTCAGTGTACGGGATGTATATAAAACCATGACCCATTTAATTTGTTTGGTGTAATTTACTTAACATTAAAACATCCTAGCTGACCAATCTGGTCTCAAATTTATATAGTCACAGTGTACATGTTTTACTACCACGGAGTGAACAAATGTTTTGGCATTTTAATGAATACGTTCATATAAATGGCCAGATATTGATAATAATTTTTAATAAAATAAAAATTCTCATTCACTGTATTCCTCTGATTCTAGTTGGAACTTACATTTGTGTTCAAATTTTGAACACAGTCAGTGCATCATTACTGTCAGTCGTATCACATGTACATTGTCCTAGCTGTCACCCTTGAAATGACAGATGGTGTACATAGTACTATATACAATATATCTTCAATAAATGAGCTTAATATTGGATCATTATGTCTCTGATCTCAAATCACTGAATATTGGCAGTGACTTGTAAACTCACTTAAGTCTACTAAGGTTAACATTACATTGTTATTAACAAATATTTTATATTGTCAGTGACTTGCACACTTTTGTCTTCTAAGTTTAACTTTACATTGTAAAAAAATATTTTTAAACAAGTTAGGTAGCAAAGAAATTTATATGTCTTCATTAAAACTATATAACAACAGTTTGTTTTATTGCAGAAAAGTAATGAATGGATCCGCCAGCTGATAGAATCATGGCATGATTAGTTGGCAATTAAATCCAAAATTGTTTCATCGTCTCAAGTGATCGGCCGACAATGTCCTTGTCGAAGTCACAGATAACCAGCATCGCGGCCGTTCTTGTGTTGTCAACATTCTGCTACCTGGTGGTGGCCCAGCAGCGGTGGCGGCCTCTGTGGGATCAATTTAACAATGCCGTTGTGGTGCGAACTTACTATGGTGATGTGCGTGGCTTCTCTGTTCCGTGGGATATTGAAGACACAGTCTGGAATAGGGAGTTGTTTGAGTATCCTCCCTGGTTCATGCGGCGAATCAACTGCTTCCTTGGCATTCCATATGCCCTGCCACCTCTCGGCTACCTCCGCTTTCAGGTGAGTCGTAAATTGGAGAAAATGTGCATAAAGCCTGCACTACTGGTCAGTTAAATTATGAAATTTTGAAAAAATCGTGAATATTGACAGTTGCCAGCTACCAGACAATTTTGCCAATTAAAAAATTCAATTCCAGTTCCACCTTGCAAAAATAAATTCAAAATTATCAGTGATATCAAGTTTAATCGGTTATGATTAAAAATCCTAGAGCTATTGTTCCTTCAGCATCACTTCAATAAGTCAAGTTAATTGGATCATGTCTGCTGCAGCCAGGGTTGGGTTCAATTACATCGACCAGTTACAATTACATGACTGGATCATTTTCAGTTACAGTTATAATTACAATTATTTTGCATTTCAAATACAATTCCAATTACCGTCCCAAAATATATTCAATTAAAATTAGTTATAATTGTCAATTACAATGGATTTGTGTTTCGTTCAAAATAATATAAACAGATCACAAAGCAAACTTTCAAACTTACATGTCACATACAATCGCATGATGATATACAACACATAGCAGACAGCTGTTATCTGCCCATGTTCACCAGAAAGAGTCACTGTCTGACTATAACACCCCCAAAAATGGGGAGTATGAGAGGGAAGGTGATTTCAGAGGGAAACAGCCTTGGTTTTCATAATGAAATAAAAAAGGAGTTCTGGGAGTTTCACCCATAATTGGAGAAACTATGGGAAAGTAATTGAATTGTAATTGAGCAATTAAGGCAATTACAATGGCCAATTACGACTCGTACACAAAATCAGTTACAATTACAATACTTTCAAATATTTCATTTACAATTACACCGTAATTGTAATTAATTACGAATTACAATTATAATTGACCCCCAACCCTGGCTGCAGCACAAAATTACTTTTCCAGTTCCAAAATAATCATTTATAATTCCAACTCTCGAAAATCAATACTACAATTTGAATTGAGGGTAAATTCCAGAAGGGAGTTGACTCCATGTCTGATAAGTGTAGCATTTTCTACAGGACTACTGAAGTTAACTTACTTTCTTCATTTTAACAACTTTCATTTGCTTTCTCCATGAACTGAATTGTGGCATTAAGTTCTTTTGCTAGCGAAAGGATGTGGCCGTTCTGCTCACCACACCATCTGGTGAACAGAAGAAGAACTAATCCCCAAATTTCAGTTTTTGAAGAAGAGAACCAAAATTTGTCAACATTTTAAAAGTAAGATATCTTCATAGTGTTGTCACAGAGAGACGTTATTAAATTACTATGAACCAGGGTTGCAGACAAAAAATACTAGTGTTAGGGGAAGTATTTTTACCTTCAATTTTACCTTGAATCCTCCTCTTCTACTTAGTAATCAAGGAGTTGACGAGGAAGGGAGTCAAACGTTGACTCGTGTAATCATCCGCCCTATTGCGTAAATATTTGTCAATGTGACCCTTGAACTGGTTGATGTTTTTGGACATCACTGCTGCTTCCGGAAGTCTATTCCAGTCGTATAGTATCCTTTGAGTAAAGGAGTACATGCGTATATCTAATCTTCAGTGCACTTTGGTTATTTTGAAGGGGTGCCCTCTTGTTTTGGTCTGTTTATATTCCATAACAAAGAAATCTGCAGGAAGAATACTCTCTAACCCGTTGAATATTTTATAAACTTCCAGTAAATCAGCACGGAGTCGCCTAGTCTCCAGAGTTGTGATATTTAGCACTCTTAACCGTCTTTGGTAATCTAAGTGACTTAAATCTGAAATCATCCTGGTTGCCCTACGTTGCACCTTTTCTAATAAGTCTATATCTTTTTGTTTGAATGGGCGCCATGCCTGAACGCAGTAGTCTAGGTGAGGTCCTACTAAGGACTTGCATAGTTTTAAAACTACTTCTTTGGTCTTATATTAGATAGCTCTGTTGATCATGCCTAACATCGCATTAGCCTTATTTGATGCCTTAACACATTGCTCCGTTACATTAAGTGTGTCTGTTATTATCACTCCCAAATCTTTTTCTACATGTGATGTTTCTACGGGGTTATCACCCATGAAGTAGTCGTACTGCCTGTTGTTATGACCGTAATGTACACACTTGCATTTTTCTGCATTAAACAACATTGTCCATTCTGCACTCCACCCGTGCAAGTTGTTTAGGTCCTTCTGAAGTTTCTCAGCATCTTCACAGGATGATACCTGACTGAACAGTTTAGTGTCATCAGCAAATTTTAGGAGATGGTTGCACACTCCTTCGTCTATGTCATTAATATATAATACAAGTAAAATTGGACCCAGAACAGACCGTTGGGGGACACCACTCTTAACAGGTGACCACCCTGAACTGAAACCATTTATAATGACACACTGTACTCTGTCCGTCAACCACTGCAATATCCATCTATTAACCGCTCCTCCTATCCCATGTGCATTTAGTTTCGTCGCCAGCCTGCAGTGTGGGACTCAATCGAAAGCTTTACTAAAATCTAGATAAATAGAGTCCACTGGAAGCCCTTTATGGATATAGGATGTGACCTACACTAAAAAGTTTGTCAGGCATGAACGTCCCTTCCAAAACCCATGTTGCGACGGTTTAATCAAAACATGATTTTGAAGATGGCCCACGATTTTATCCTTGATGATGGCTCCCATTACTTTAGATATCTGTGATGTTAGACTTACAGGTCTGTAGTTACTGGGTTGTGATTTGATACCTTTCTTATATATGGGGGTAACATTTGCACTTTTCCAGTCTAGTGGAACTTCTCCCGTTTCCATGCTGTCTGCGAAGATTTCGCTTAGCAGTGGTGCAATGGCCATGGCCACTTCTCGGAGCATTGTCGAATTTAATTCGTCTATTCCAAGGGCTTTGTATGGTTTAAGTTGTAACAGCTTTTCCAGTACTATTGCTGTAGTTATCTCAATATCCTGGAGTGAATCCTCAATTGTCTTGGTGAAAAAGTTCACAGCGTCAGGAAGATTTTCTGTTACCTCGACAGTGAACACTGAGGCGAAGTAGTCGTTTAGTACATTTGCTGTCTTGACCGAGTCTATGATCACATCCCCATTGCTATCCAAAAGGGGGCCGACAGTGTCTTTTGTCCTAGTTTTCGTCCTAGCATATGAATAAAAAGACTGGGTCTTTTTTATGTTGTCGGCAAGTCTTTTCTCAAAATTTCGTTTAGCCTTAACCACTTCCTTCCTGGCTTTATTTAGTTGACGTTTGTATGCCTTGTACAAATGGTGTTCTCCTGTTTCTCTGTATTTCTTCCACATGTGGTATTTCTTCCGTCTTGCCATGTCTGCTCGTTTAGTCATCCATCTGGGTTTGGTCTTTCGTCTCCTTGTTGACACAGGGATAAAACTTTTCATTGCCGACTTAACGACTCTTTTAAAGATGTCCCATTTTGTGTGTACATTAGTATCCTGGAATGCCTGCTTCCAGTCGTAATTCTCTAAACATTGTTTCATTCCATCATAGTTTGCCCTCTTGTAGTCGTAGTAAGTTTCTCTCCACTCTTTTGTGTGTATAGACACTATAATATCACATGTTGGGCCTCTCACTCTGTATATGCATTTCCCCAAGTCTCTACTCTCCTTTGCCCTCGCCTCCTCTGGTAGTTTTTTCCTTCCTCTCTCTCTTTATACGTTTGGTCAGGTTGAATGCTGAGGTATTTATATTTTAGGTCAGCCTCCTTAAGGTTTGAAAGGTTTCGGAATAACTTCATCTTCTTGTCTGTGTCTTTCATTATTACCTTAAGTGGTCTTGGTTTGTTGTTACTCTCTCCAGTTGTTTTTTTTCCTAACCTGATCACTTTCTCTACCTCCGTATGTACATCTAGATTTTGGTGGCATACCTCTTTGAATAGCCCCTCAACTACCCCCATGTCTATCTTGATTCTTTGATCTTTTAGATTGGTTTCTGGTTCTGGTGCATTGAAGATAATGATGTTTGCTTCTCTGGATTTTCTTTCAGCTATTTCTTTAACTGCGTCCTGTAACACTTCGTTATTAACTGTCGGTTTGTTGATTTGCAATCAATTCGTTCCTTACAATTTCTTTCACTTCTTGTTCGTCGCATTTGTCCAGTAGTTTTTTTCTACAGTCTCTAGTCTTGCATTTATTGTTTCAAGGTACAGCTCACATCTTTCCTGGATTATTTTCTCATTCAGTATGTTTTTTCTATTTTTGGTTTGCATCCGATACAAAACCACATACATCCTGGTTTTCTCATGGCTTCATACTCTCCTGCTTTGAATTTTAACCATCTGATGCAGTAATGCTGTTCACAGTACTCGCACTCTAGTACTTTGTCTTTTTCACTTTTGAAGATTTTTCCACAATCCTCACATTTCCATGCCTCACCTGATTCTGAGTTTTTGCTACCCCTCCTGGCACCCTTATTGTTATTCGTGAGCTTCGTGGCTACTGCTTGGGCATATCCTCCGCTATCTTGAATGTCACTCATTTTTGTATTAAGTTCCTGATTGTTATAGTCTTATGTTTATTAATCCAATCTATATATGCAATAATTTTAATCAATCCTATGGTAATAAACTCTAACTTCTTAACAGTACAATTTCGAGCTTGTTCCCAGTTAGATCTACCTATCACAAAAACTCAAAAGGTATTCTTACCGTGCTGTTGTACAGTGCGTAGGTGCTGAGGGTTCAAGGCGTTTGTGCAGTCGATGGGGAAAAAAGACTTAATGTAACTGCTCCAACCCAGGGCTACTCTGGGTATCATAGACGCCTTGGTGAAATGAGCCTGTTAGTAGTAATATTAGTAGCAATATTTTACAGAAGCGGGTAGTGCAGATCTAAGTATATTGACTTAGAGCATTTGATTATGTTTTCTACCAGATATGAGAGGGTCTAGAATTTGGCGGGAAAATACTAGTTGCTGCTTTGCAATTTAAAGGTGCGATTTACTCTGATCAACTAGTAATTTAAACATAACAACATATGGGGGTCATTTAGTATGCAGTGCATTACTGCTGGTGGGGTGAAATACTCTTTCTTAGCTGGACAAAAACCAAGAAAATGACTATGTTATACGGAGCCACTGACATAAACAAACCGCTGCCGGTAGCGCCCTCTTCCATTCATGTCCACACCAATTAAGGCTTAATTAGTTTGTATTGTGACCTCGATAACTAATATGTAGCTTTATTATTCAATAACGTTATGTAGCACCTATTTGAAATCCCCAAGAATAAGGCTGGTTAAGCATAAAATCATGAATCATAAATGTCATAGGGTGGAAATGTAGTTTTTAAAAAGTCTTGAGTATTGACAGTTGCCAGCTGTCATAGTATATTTCCAGTAATAAAAAATGTATATCTCAAAGCTCAAGAGCCAAATCTAACCTGCACGGTTATGGTCCACCTTCCCCTATTTGAGTTGATTATAGAGTTGCTTTCTTCTCATGTGTGCCAAATAGTAATATAGTGCCAAATAACAGTATAGACTGGCAAATTGGTTCAATTTAACAATAGTATAGTGCCAAATAATAGAACAGGGTGGCAAATTGGTCAATTGAATTGAATACCCAAAAGCGTTTCACGGGAATTTGCCACCAGCCAGTTGCGACCGGTTTGACTTTGTCTTTGAGGCACTGTGCACAGTGGCTGCATTAATGGTCAGTGTATGCGGCAAAAATAGGGTTTTAGCTAATAATATACCATATTGAGATCCTAATAAGGATTCTGACTGATTCACCCAATCATCAAAATCTGATGGTCTAACAAACACTTCGGGAAGAAAATCTATGATCATTGGAAGCCAGACTGTTGTTAAAAATGATTCAAACTTAGCCTGTAGAGGGAGCCACATGATGCTCAGCAAGTGATAAATTGCTCGATTCGTATCTGGATGATTTCAAGATTATCGCAAGTGAGAATGATCACTGTCCTAAAAATGTTCTGCCGGTGCAGATCTCTAAATCTAATAGTCATATTGTATAGTACCAAATAACGTGCATATAGGGTGGAATTTTTCAACAAATAAATAAGTGTACCGGAATGTTTATTAGGCACACAAGAGTATGTTGATGAACATTGTCAACTTTCCTTGCTCATTGCGCATTGTCAGTACATACAACATGATGTTATAGAAATGTTCGTAACAAAAACGTTTACATTTGCAGAGACCACACAAACCCCGCTGGTATGGAACATACAAAGCCAACTACTTCCGACCCGCATGTCCCCAGCGGATAGACAGTCTTCGTAGAGATATTCCAGACTACCCTAAGGCAAACATCAGTGAAGACTGTCTCTACATGAACATCTACGCTCCAAATGTAAGTTAGTTTTGGCAAGTGCACAACTCCCCCGTAAGTACAGTTTTAAGTACAATATGCCACAGATGTTCATGCCACACTTATTACCGAAAACATGCCATGTGTTGACTGAAAATCGAAAAAAGATTCACGAACTAAAACTCGCAAGAATAAAAAATGTCATGAGTTTGCTGTGTGCCTAAATGACAAATTCTTCTGTGTGACAAGTTACAACTACAAGTGGTGCCTAAATGACAGATTCTTCTGTGACATGTTACAAATAGTGTCTTTAATAAAATGACAGAGTCTTCTGTGTGAAAAGTTAAAAGTAGTGCCTAAATGACAGTCTTCTGTGTGACAAGTTGTAAATTAATGGTGCCTTTAATGAAATTATGGAGTCTTCTGTGTGCCAATTACAGGTAGTGCCTAAATAACAGACACTTCTGTGTGACAAGTTGCAAATGGTGCCTAAATGACAGTCTTATGTGTGACAAGTTACAAGTAGTGCCTAAATGACAGTCTTGTGTGTGACAAGTTACAAGTAGTGCATAAATGCTAGATTCTTGTATTTGACAGGTGACGACCCATTCTCGCGAGACCCTCTACCCGGTGATGGTGTGGATTCACGGTGGCAACTACACTTCCGGTTCGGCCCAGCAGATTCCGGGTCAGGTGCTGGCCACCAGGGAGGTCGTTGTTGTGACCTTCAACTACCGCCTCGGGGCTCTTGGTCAGTACAACATTCCACCCTTGTTCCTTGTGCACAAGTTTAATCTGAATCCACACTTAAATTTTCTCATGTCTCGTTTTAGAATCATATAATTAAAATAAAACCTACAACATTCTGTCTCATTTATGAAAATGTGTTAAAAACAAAACCTTAATTTTAAAAAGTCCGCTATTAATGTTGGACACACAGACCAAGTGAAGTGACTAATGTATTTTACCTGAATTCCACTTTGAACAGGGGAGACCATTTCACTATAATTCTTGTGAGCTCATAAGCCTGATTTTGCTCCTTAATAATGAAAACTCTCAACACCAGGATACCCCAATTGGACACTGTCACCAGTGTGTCACGGAAATAGTCTCCTCTGGGATACAGCGGCGATGATGCATTTTGAAAACACTCCTTTTTAATAATGGATTCTGTTCAATTATGGATTGTCCTTCTGCAGGATTCGTACAGGACAGGGAAATCCTTGAATAACATGGAATTTCATTATTTAAAAATAAATATCTTGAAAGTCTGGAATTTTCTAAATGGCATGGAAAAGTGTGGACTTCTAAGTGTTCTGAGATAAAATGGTGGACATCTAATGTTCAGTTCTCTGCCTGTGCAAACAACACACCTCCTCCAATGTGTAAACAAGTGTTAAAAGATCAACATACAGTAAACAGTGATGGTGATTTATACCTTTGGTTTGCTTCATTGGTGTAAGAAAGCACGAAGATTGCATGGAATTTTATAGTTGCTCAAGCATAAGAACCCTGGTCCTCTGTTTCTTGTAGGTTTCTTGTCGACAGAGAACGAGTACGCGACAGGCAACTGGGGCTTGTGGGACCAGCATCTTGCCCTTGAGTTTGTGAAGGAAAACATCCAGGCATTCAGGGGCGACCCCAACAGAATCACCCTCTGTGGGGAGGGCGCTGGGGCGGCGAGTGTCGGCATGCACTTGGTGTCTCCCATGAGTAGAGGCAAAGGTCAGTCATCGGTGTTTACTGGGGTATACACATTTTATGATTCATTTTTACAGGTATGAATTAATTTATAATTTATGCTAAGTTAATTCTGAATATTTGATATTGTTTTTCAGCAAAACCGTGATGTTGAAGTTATAAAAATGGTGCAAAAATAGTTGATTTCTGGTTTGAATATGTCTGTGTTGCTAGTTTCTGTTTAGGCTATGAGATAGATGGCACCACCATGATGGCCTGCTTAGGGAATTCCCTTTCATTTTAATTGTTTTGTATTGTTTTTTATGCAAAACCATGATTTGTTGGTAGCAAGCAATGGCCCTAGGTGGGCGATACACAACAATTGCAAGAAGGCGCGTCAGTCTCTATTGCAATCAAACCAGGGAAACAGTTCACTATTTTTTTCAGCTGCAAATCTTTGGCCGGTCACCTGAAGAACTTATATGTTGTTGTCAGGCTTTAGAGGTGGCGTTATCCATCACATAACCGCTGCATCGTTTAGGTCCAATGGTTAGCAGTGCACAGCATTTGGTTGTGTATATAACCAAGATGGTGGATCACCTTGACAACCGGACACCAAATAAGGGCAATGACGTACGACTAATGCTCCCAATTAGCCAACATTAAAATTGTTTACATAGTGCTTACCTAGAGACACTCCCATGCTTTGTCACACATCCATGGACCCCCCTCTCCCTTAAGCATTGTGTACTTCATGGATGACCCTTGCTTTCTGTTAAACTTCCCCATGCCACTATATTTAAGTTACAATATCTCTTGCAGGTTTCTACCACCAGGCAGTCATGATGAGTGGCAGTGACCTCAGTTCATTTGCGTATATCCGCCCGGCTTGGCGACCGCGAGAGTATGCAGCTCGCCTCGGGAAGCTCCTCGACTGTCCGACCCGCCACTCCTATGATCTCATGGTGTGTCTACGGGACTCCACCAAACACACCTGGCAGGAGTTTGTAGACACACAGGACCTCATATATCCACATGTAAGTCGTGACATTTGTGACATCATTAATGGGTGTTTCTTCGTGCAATATAGTCTGTTTGCTGTAAAAAGTGACACTGCATGATAAAGGGAATACATGACATTTCATTGTTTCGCTGATATTGTGTATTTTATCTGACTAATCAAACTAGTGTGTATGTATGTGTGTGTGTGTGTGGGTGGGAGGGTGGGTGTGTGTGTGTGGGTGGGTGGGTGGGTGTTTGTCTGTGTATGGGTTTGTTAACATTTTCCTTCTAGATGGTTTGTATCTGTAGGTGCCAAACTTTCAGGGATTAATATATTCGCCCTTGATTAAGGGTTCTTACTGATTTTTGGGTTTGTACCATATGTTAGACGGACATAAATTGATTGTTCATAATGTTACATGTATATTTTCTGTGATTCTTCCGAGGACTGCAGATCATTTGGAAATGTTTCATGTAACTTGTGTTAACATTAAAAACTTTCAAATTAACAACAAATATAATTTATGAATTCACAAGACCATCTTCTGTGTCTACTCGTATGTTGCACCATCCATGTAATAGTAATTACTCATTTAAATTAATGATTTGATCTAAATTAATGAGTATTCTATTGCTGCAATATAATCGTTTAAAAGACTTCGATTGTTAGCACCAGATGGCACCACTGACTGTCATCCATGTTTGCAGGACAGTGTTTTGGGCGCGGTATGGGCGCCCGTCCAGGACAGCAGCTACCACACCACGTCTCCCTTCCTGCCTGAGACACCCTACGATCTGAGGCTGTCGCATGAGTTTGAGAAAGTCCCTCTCATCATCGGCCTCAATACAGAGGATGGAGCTCAGAAAGCCAGTGAGTGCACACACATCTCTTTCATAGAGTAATTAATATAGAAAGAGGCAAGTGGTCATCAGAATCTGAGAGTAGATAGACTTAAAAGGCTCCATAGTTAGTGATATTAATATATAATAATGGAATGACTTCTTTAGTGCCAATATTCTCGGAAAATCTAAGCTCAGTGTTACAAAAAATTCAAAGGATTAAGTGTTCTCATTGTTATATTCCAAACTCGTGTCAACAGATGGATGGAATTACAGCTGTACTAGGAAACTAAGGAGGATGTGCAGTATTAAAGGGAATAAAAACATCTATTGCTTGAATTCATGTTATATTACATCCTGCTATCAATTTCCACGTCCACCAAGCCAAACATTTTTTTTTAAATCAATGAATTAGAAATTCCACATTTTATGTTGTGCATCCGGACATTTTCGAGTATGCATATTTTTGGCGCGTTTTTCGGGATGCCGAGATGTGACGTCACTTATGACACACACTCGCATCAGGCCGACTCTTTCCATGCATTCAGAGCATGTTTACAAGTATAGCTTTTGGGTCGAAACGAGCGTCAGAATGAGTTATTGTGCAATATTCCGACGTAATACAAACACTAGTCATCATAGAGCAACAAGCAGTTATCTTACGGTTCCACATGAATCGAATTTTATTCAAAACAATTAATGCGAATGGGCCTACAAGTCGACTAGGTTTCGCCGAGCTTGGGCTCGTTTTCAACATAATTATATCGAATGCAACCAACGGGAGATAATCTACACGAATAACAACACCAAAAGCTATACTTGTAAACATGCTCTGAACGCATGGAAAGGGTCGGCCTGATGCGAGTAACTGTCATAAGTGACGTCGCGATACCACATGATCGCCTAGCTTATTAAATTTTTATTTTCCGCGGTAATCGCTTCACAGACGGGCTTAAAATCGAATTTATGCTACAAATGTATATTTCTGAATTTGTTTAATTTTCTCAAATGTTACATACAATGTTAATCTTTGTGTACACATGGAAAAAGGATTTTAGCTAATGCCTTATTTTTATTTTCTTAAAAAGATAGATTTTTAGATGATGGCAAAATGGAAGTATATTTCTTACTGACGTGACACTGATAGGGGGGTAAGTTCCAGTTGGTGCAGCAACCAAAAAAGGCTCTATAAATAAAAAATAAATAAATAAAAATAAAGATATAAATGTCTGCATCCTCGTAAGCTATGGGTGTGACTACGTACCTGGCAGATTGTATGAAAGTTAGCTAACAAAAACTCTTATTTGACTTTGCCGTACCAACCCGTGAGAATAGTGCAGACACCCTACCAACTCGCACCCCAGTTCCTGGAATCCCAGTACAATTACATTCCCACGAGCCAGTGAGCGGTGTTGTGTATTCAAATAATGACTTCTACTTCCCAGACAGTCCACGAAGACCACCCAAAAGACCACCGGAACTTGCCGGCAAGCGATATTATTAGCCGAGTTTATATTCCGAGTTTTGGCAAGCAGTGTGCCAGGGGATACTGAGACTGATGTAACCAGCAGCGCCCCCTGGTGCACGAGGATGAATGTGTGTGCTCCATGTGTGAGCGTGTTGTTTCAGATGACACAGTGCACAGTCTGGAGGGAGGCATGTTGGGGGAGACATTTAAGACGTACGTACAGCGGATGATTGAGGACTGGCTCGTGCAGAAAGACTACAAGAGTAGGGCCTACGAAGCCATCGAGTTCCAGTACACATACTGGCCCGACCCAGAGAACGGCTCGGCCCGAACGCAGGAATTCATTAATGTGAGTATACCTACAGGCCCGACCCAGAAAACAGCTCAGCCCAAACACAGGAATTCATTAATGTGAGTATACCTACAGGCCCGACCCAGAAAACAGCTCAGCCCAAACACAGGAATTCATTAATGTGAGTATACCTACTGGCCCGACCCCGAAAACAGCTCAGCCCAAACACAGGAGTTCATTAATGTGAGTATACCTACTGGCCCGACCCCGAAAACAGCTCAGCCCAAACACAGGAGTTCATTAATGCGGGTATACCTACTGGCCCGACCCTGACAACAGCTCAACCCAAATACAGGAGTTTATTAATTTGAGTACACTTACTGGCCAGACCCCAAGAACAGCTCAGCCCGAACGCAGGAGTTCATTAATGCGGGTATACCTACTGGCCCGACCCTGACAACAACTCAACCCAAACCTCAACAGCATACAGTAAAGATAACTGGTTCAGTCGTTATGTCTATAATTGATACCACAAATTAATACACTTAAACATTTTAGGGGGTATATTTTTAAGGTATGTAAAGTAAAGGTAAGTTCGTATACAGCGCAGTATCCAGTCCTCAGGACCGTTCAAAGCGCTTTACACTTTACTCCCTGACAGACCTGTTCAATCGAACACCATCTCGACTTCTCTGGGAAGCATCCAGCCACGCTGCAATTAATACGCGAAGACTATTCGTACACAAATATCCACCACTGTCTATAGCAAGGTACTCATTCGTACAGCTGAGTGAACTGGAGCAACGTATAGTGGACGAACTTGCCCAAGGTTCGATACCGCCGCACAGGATTCGAACCCGGGTTCTCTCGATTGAGAGTCCGAAACTCTAGCCACTGCACCACGGCGCTACACATGTACAGTTTGTTTAATCAGTAGTTTAATGTCCAAGACATATCCAGTGGCCAGTTACCCAGGCATTGTGACAAATGGCTACATGGGATTAGGTAATTAGTAACATCTGAAATTTAGTCAGTTGTGATCTTGCAGATGCTGACCGACCTCCAAGTTGGCGTTGGAATGGACCAAGTGGTCAAACTACAGTCACTCTATGAACCAACGTACGTCTACCAGTTCAACTACAAGTCCTGGAACGACTGGCTCCCACGCTGGATGGGTGAGTATATGATCGCATAGTGGACACTGATGACCACTGGCCAGGGGAGGGTTAATTATTTCCATTGCACACAAGGGATCCATTTTTTCCAGAAGATACAATTTATTTTATTGACAATGTGTCATGTTATTTCACTATCCTTTTCTCTTGTTACTTTCGTTTTCTCATGTTACTTTCCTTTCTTCTTGTTACTGTCTCTCATATTATTGTTTATGACATTGCGAGATGCAGAGTTGTGAGATGTTCGGCTCGTTGAGGCTGTGGTATGCTGCGTAAACAATAACCCTACTAAAGTTGTCGGGTATAGAAAGGGTACACAATGGTGAAGTGTGGTGATGTAATCATGTGAAAACATGGTGGGTCACCAACTGCTTTCATAACCGCACTGAATGAATAGGTAAAACGATAGGGTTGTATTTGGTCGTTATGTGCAGCTCAGTTCCATATAACACCGTCTCAGCTACCATGAAAACATTCAACCATGCTGCAGTTACTGCTCAAAAGCCATTCATTTAATTCCTCCACTGTCTACATTGAGGTACTTATTAATACAGGTGAATGTACTTGAACAACGTGGAGCGAGTGGTATTACCCAAGCCTCTGGTGGCAGTGAAATAAACTCCCTCCAATGAGGATTAGACATTCTATCCACTATGCCACCATACCCCACAATGTTTGTGTTGCAGGAGTGTCCTACTCTGCTGCTCTCCCCTACGTCTTTGGCTTCCCATATCTCAACGAGACGGTTGTCAATGAAACAGAGTTGATACCACGCCAGTGGTACGACTATGAAGACCGCAACATCAGTGATTGGATGATGTATCTATTCACAAACTTCGCCAAATATGGGTATAATTGAAGTCTTACATGATATTATGAATTATGTTTAGGTATAGTTTTCAATATGAAAGTGAAACCATTTTCTGTTTGAATGTGCCAAAGACAAATTTTTTTTTAAATTATATTTCATTAGCAATGTTGTTAATGTGGTAGATATTTTCGTTTTATATTCATTGTGAATGTATTTAGCATATTATAGCTATGATGAATTCATAACTTAAGCTGCAGCATGAAAACTAGCACAGACGCACACTCATACACATCCATATTGTAGTTAACCGTATAACTTTTTTTCTGTTTTTGTGTTGTATTGCATAACAAAATTATTTCAAAATACATTAATTACTACTAATTACTTGCCTATCCTTTAAAATGTGAAACAGTTGCTGCTTTAAAAAGGTAACAATTTTGCAAGGAGACACTTTCTGCAGATTTAATTTCGAGGCTTTTCACTACTAAAATGTAACATGAACTGGCTGCTACGTCATAAATAGCGAATGTTTTTGTGATAAATATTTAGCGATTTTGTGCGAAAACTGCACTGTGAAAAATACAAACATTGCAAATGTTTGCAAACATTTCCCGGTATACATGAATCTTTTATTAAGTTGTATGCAAATGTTAGAATATATCACGTCCTCAGAAACTGTTACCCGATTGTTTCAGTGAACCTACTCCCAACAATACGTGGAACGTGACATGGGGACCATTCAACGAGTACAACCTTAGCTACTTGATCGTCGACTGGTACCCACATCTAGGGCTGCGTTACCGCCAGTCCAAGTATGGATTCTGGTCCGACTACTTCCCCACCATTTCACTGCGGAACCAGTGTAAGTAAACACATTCACACAAACGGGTCTTTGAGTGTGCTAATGAATACATGTTTTCACACATAGTATAGTTTTACAGAATGAAACATTTATAGACAAATGTGAAGTTATCCCTATCGTTTCCGAGTTGTTACATTGAGGTTAAATATTACATAGTTACATAGTGTCATTTGGAAAATTTTAGTATTGCCGAAAAAGTTCCACTGGATGAATGAATAAAACTATTTTGTTTATTTCATACAGGGTAAATGTTCACAGTGAACGTCTAGTGTTAATTTATGCATATGTTTAGCAGCTTACGTATGTAAACACTGAGGTTGTAGCAAAGGATAATGCCACGGTATTTGTCACAATATACATATTGTGATACTTACTAAATTTTAAATAGTCAGCCAATATGTTAGAGGTAGGCCTGTGTCTAATGTGTGTTGTCCATCAAATCAACTTGTTCATCATATCACAGGCATGACTTAAATGAAGGAACATTTAATATGAAATATAAACGACATTGCTTGTACAGTATGGAAAATTAAACAAAAAAGATTTTAAAAAGTTTAATAATAAATCTACAGCACAATTGCCAATAAAGTCTCGTAGCCTATACGTATTGCTCATTTATATTAACAGTTTAATGATATAACTACAGCACAACTGCCAATAAAGTCTCGTAGCCTATACGTATTGCTCATTTATATTAACAGTTTACTGATATAACTACAGCACAACTGCCAATAAAGTCTCGTAGCCTATACGCATTGCTCATTTATATTAACAGTTTAATGATATAACTACAGCACAACTGCCAATAAAGTCTCGTAGCCTATACGCATTGCTCATTTATATTCACATAGAGCATATACTATCATGTTCTAAATGAATAAGTAATAATTATAAACATACAGTGGATCCTCACAGTTGAGGTCACCCTTGGGACTGGGCAGTGACCTGAATAGTGAGGTGACCTTATTAGCGACACTAATTTCCTATACTTTACTGCTCTACAGAAATACTTTGGGACTATCCTAGTGTGACCATAATTGTGATTTGTGAGGTAGATGTATGACTGAAGTCACCATAAAGCAAGATTTGACTGTATTTGAATGTTTTCTTACAGACACACCGACGGCCACGCCGACACCGTCTGGCTACGAGTACGTGATAGCGACTGGCTCGTTGTCAGCGACTGTCATCATCTTGTTCATCATCCTCTTTATCCTCATCTACATTCTCGTGGTTCACCCTCGACGCTTCGGTCGCAAGGACTCCTACTACGACGACGTCCCCATCAGTTTTAAGCAATCTCAGAGTACCATTTACTTGTCCAAGTCTTCCGCTTCGATTCAGCAACATTCCGTCGCATGACCTCTACGGCTACTGCTGCTAAATACTGAGCTAAATAGTGACTAGTGTTGTCAGATCCATTCCGTGACCTGTTGCCTAGCAACCAGGGCACAAACAATTTCAAGAGTTACAGATATGTTAGAATTTTGTCATATATGAAATTATATAACATACCAGGTGTGTGTATGTATATATATATATACATACATACATATATACAGTGTATACATATGTATATATATATATATGTATATATATATGTGGAGAATGTTGTTGTTATAAAACTTATAAGTGTGTTTGTCATCAATCAGTGTGTCATCAAATGATGTCATTTGTCTTCATCACCCAAAAAGAATGTCTGGGACATTTTGTTTTAAAAGGTATCATATACCTAACTTACATTGCAACGGCACAAACATTTTTAGCTCTTTCATATCCATAATTTGGATAGAAACACATCAGGATGATGAATGAACGTGTTGTAAGATCTCTTGCAATCTTGCCTGTCTTCTTGTTTGGCTATGATAGTCCGGTGATAGGTATATCACAGGCTCATCTGCAAGTGTAACATGAAGAGTCAAATACGTAATGGTTGCTACTTGGATGTTACAGCAATATGGTCATTGGTACATAGTGATTGAATGGACGGGTTTCAACAATTGTTAACGCTCAAGGCCAAGTGGTCATTGAAAATGTAATATATAAACGTAATAAGGGGATGAGTAGAGGTTGGATGTGACTTGTGTAATGGTTACAACACAATATGACTTTTTACTATCAACTTAAATGTACCCAATCATGAATGATACCAGTTAAGTGATCACTTGACTGATCACAAGACGTCTTGTGATTAGGATATTATGGTAAGAATTTTTGATTTTATATTAAAGTGACCTCATAGTTTTTATAATGTTCATTTTGTACATTTTATATGAAGCTAGATTTATTCACTGTGCTGTATATGCTATTGAAACTACTACTAATAAAATATATTTTAATATGAGTTTGTATCATTATTTGTGTAGCTATTCTTATACAGGAAAAGAGGTTTAACAATGTTATTAATCTGTGATCATATTGTATGACCTGCCGATGTCTCATATCTGTCAAAACAACTGCCATCATCTCTTATTGTGTCAAACATAATTATTGAATCGTGATTCTAGTTGTTTCCAGCACTCGGCAGTGTTCTATTAACTGACTAGTCTGTATTGTTGTGGTTACAATGTAATACTAATGGTCTTATGAGGTCTCATTCAACTTAGTCAGCCTTTTTCAGAACATTATCGTCAAACTGACCTTTATATGCTGGCACTGAGGGTGATTGTTGTCCTCGGTGGTTCTTTTACGTCCAAAATTGAGACGGGACCGACATTAAAGGGATTCTTTGATAATTCTAATCTCTTTGTAATGTACGCAATTATTAGGTAATCCTGTTAAGGTGATTATTTCATGTAATGCTATGCCTTTATTTCATTAGAATTATGTTTTATTAATCACTAATGATCCTGACAATATATCGAAAAAATCACTCTGCGTACGCGGAGTTTCTACTTTGGGCCCACCTTCACAATCCGTATAAGGCATGCTCATGAATATTCGTGAATGTCCGTCTGACTTCGATTAGCTACGCCGAGTTAATAGATGCAAGAAATACTTCATTAGAAATAAAGCCGGCAACATTAACATCCAGAAATCTCTTGAAAACTTTACACATGAATACTTCTCTCAAAACAAAAACATAACAGTCAATGACAAGTACTGGAATCTTGTTTCCACGAAAATCATCAACATTATGAACCAATATGTACCGCACCGTCTTACTACTTCAAGACACAATCTTCCCTGGTTCAATACAGATTTAAAGAAAATGTGCAAAAGAAAGAAACAGCTATATAACAAAACAAAAAGAACTAGAAATCCAGAAGACTGGAAAGAATTCTGTGACATCAGGAGAAACATGCATAAACACCTTCGATCTGCTAGACTATCCTACATAAGCCAATTCCTGACAACAACAATAACAGAGAAACCTAATTCATGTTTGTGCTTCATTTCTAAATTTAGACAGGATAACCAGGGTATTGGGGACCTTAGCATTGCGGGTGACATCATTAGCGACGACAAACATAAAGCAGAAGCCTTAAACAATCAGTTTCAAAGTGTCTTTACACACGAAGGAAATTCCACCCTACCAGATATGGCCTGAAGTCCACATGGAGAAATCCCCAAAACTAACAATTTCACTTAAAGGAGTACTTGATCAATTTCCCAAAATTAGCATTTCTAAATCGCAAGGACCAGATGGCATTCCACCATGGTTCTTAAACAGATATGCCTCTCATCTAGCACCAGTAATACATTACATTTTCCAATCATCTGTTGAGTCCCCAATACCTGGAAAGAAGCCAATGTAACAGCAATTTTTAAGAAAGGAAGTAGAGCAGAAACATCTTACTACAGACCAGTATCCTTAACACCTGTGGTTTCTAAACTTCTTGAACACATCATACATGGTCACATTATGAAACACCTTGAACAGCACCACAAGATCAACTGAAACACAATGAATTCAAACAATCCATGACATAAGCAAATCACTTGATGAGAAGAAATCTGTAGACATGGTCATCCTTGACTTCACCAAAGCATTCGATAAAGTTCCACTTAAAAGACAAACTCAAACACTATGGCATCATAGGCCCAATATCATCATGGATAAATAGCTTCCTTACAGGAAGAACTCAACAGGTTGTTATAAATGGATCCAAGTCAACATAAACTCAAGTCATTTCTGGGGTACCACAGGGCACAGTACTGGGGCCCCTACTTTTCCTACTTTACTTAAAGGAAAACAAAAGGCAACGTTTTGGTGTTAAGCATCTAAAAGAGTGAATACAAACTAACAATTTCCAACTACAATCAAATTTTTAACGTCAGCGGTTTACCAGGAAAACATTTTTGAACACGCAACTACCGAATTTCTATGGACTACGCCATTGTTAGAAGAAAGTGACGTCACACTGTCGTAACTTTTCTGCGTACTATTTGTTCCCAACTCCGTTAGGTGGCGCTATGGTAAGTTTACAAATTAAACTATGTGCGCATGCGCTGTGACTGTGTAAATAAGATGGCTTTCCAATTCTTCGGAAGACAACGAAAACCAAATCGATTTCAAAGCAGCTGGTTACCGGTTTGAACCACAAAAACAATGGAAGATACGGCAGAGGCGGGTGCCGGTGGGCAGTCGAAATGTCGAGGCGCATACCATGCCGAGATTAAATTGACTGGTGTCGGTGCGGAAAATGCCGCAGCGATCTCCTTGTTGTTCAGGAACAAGAACTGACTGTCTGCTGCCAGGAGGCGGTTGCTACTCGACAGCAACGCTGTTGGTGAAGGTAATTATTAATCTGTTTAGTTTATTGTTTAAATAACCGATGAGCCTAAGTTCCAGGCTGCGTATGAACAGCGAGAGATGATCGCTCGGGCCGGGATACGTCACTTGTCTTACATTTGGGATTGGTTGACGTTTAACGTTAGATCTCGCTCTCAGTGCCACTGCACTCAGTCAGTGTTTGAACTTTGACATGTCAATTTTCTAATACCACCCATGGCTGTACCTTCACTTTTTTTTAAGAAATGTAGTTGAATGGTTCCATGATTCATGTGAACCAAAATTGTACAGGTCAGAGCTATGATAGAGTATGAACTATATGTGGCAGTACTACTTTTTAAACACGTGACATGGCAGGTAGATAGATTATTTTTTAACTTTATGCATACTGCAATTTTTCGGCCAAAAGTTACATTGGCTCTTATGAATAAAATGTACCTTGAACATTTTTCAGCCAGAGCCCCCATTTGTTTTGGTGACAAAGAAAATGACTACCGTTTTGTGCAAATATTGACACATTTCAAAACGGCCTTCCTTAATCTGCATGATATTTCTATGGACCCAGGTATAATACTGGGATGAATACAGTTAGAGGATCGTGATGCATTCTTTGTGAAATTTGTTCAGAATAATAATCCATGTTTGCTTAACATTCGTGTAAAACTATTATTTAAAAGCTTAATTCTTTGTTACAGGTGGATTGCTGTGCATTACAAAGAGCATGGTATTTAGAATTCTTTGTTTGGAGCAGGTGGTGCTGCAGAATGGGAATTACGCCATCCAACAAACAAGTACGTATATATGTGCATGCATTGTTACAAGACCAGTGAAATGTGTTGTAAAATATTTATTGAAATGTATTAATAATGAACACAATACAACATCATAGTAGCAATACAAATATATATAGATAATGTTATCAGCAATCTCATGCCTGATGCCCAAATTATTAACAATCTTCCAGGGAAATTACTTAGTGGACTTACCATACGTCATCTACCATCCACATGCTAAGCAAATTCACATCATTGAACTGACTACCATTTGAACCTAACATCAAGAAAGATCATGTATTCAAAACTAACAAGTATGTCGCACTAATCCATAATGTAAACAATAACGGAATAAAATCAGAATTAACATGCATTGAAAAAGGTTGCAGAGGCTATGTATCTGAACCCAACAAATCTAAGACTGACAACCTCCTTAAAATCTCTTGGAATAAAACCACCAACAAAACAACTAATTCAATCGTATGCTTGTTTAAACTAGCCCGGCTAACGTCATTCACCCTTTCTAAATGTAAAGACGAACCACACTGGTTTGACCCAAGACTAATTTAAATATGATGACCATCACCCTAATACGACAATAATTGCAAAATAAAATTCCCCTCAACAGCAAGTAATCCTACATAAATGTGTTCATTTTCAATATGACGTACCTTAACCATTGGTCATTATTTACCTAAGCCTGCTACAATATACTACTATACATAGTTATTTACTGTATTCACACATGTACTTGGGTTATCGTTTCACACTTTATTGTATTCTACTGTAAGAATAAAGTGATACTCTCTCACTACAGAACAAATTATAATGGTTCCACTTAAGTTATCATAACGTATAGATACAATGTTTGTTGCACCGTCATAATTTGTTCTGTAGTGCAAAATTATCAATATTTGCCTTATTCCAGAAGAACACATGTTTAATGGTAAACAATTTATATAAAGGAATGGTGTCGTTGTAGAACCGATTTTTATATGTCATTTATTTACAATGTCATGTTTATTTGAGCCTAATTTATTTCGGGTCTCTCAGGTGGGCTGCATACATACAGTTTACCTGGTGGATCCATGGCAAGCTGGGACGGAGGGTACATAGAGTTCTACCAGCATGCACCAGCTATGGAATAAGATCAAGGTTCCCTGCCCCCGATGGGGGACAACACGAGGGATACCACGCTGGACTTGAAAACTAAACTAGACAATGTGCATGTGACCTATGAAGGTGTAGGTTGGTGGTGGCAGTATTTACTGTTTCTTTACAAATTGACTGACTCTTGCTGCCAGCAGATCCTCCTTCTCTGGTTTTGAGACATCTGCCCCAGTGACTGTGATCGCATGCAGTGTGATATATCTTTATAAACCCATCTGTCACTCGATCCGTGAGCATTTGTAGGTGGGTACATGGGTTCACCTGCTGTGGTCTGTTATGCAGCACCCATTGCTTGCGTCTTTTGAACCACATGACACCAGTCTCAACAGGTTTGTCTGGGCTGGGACGTGGTCGGTAGTTCCACGCCAGAGAAGACAGCATCAATCTAGCTTTCATTCCTACAGTGAATAATAGTGCATGCAGTATTCTAATAACATGTCTGCAAACAACTGATGTAACACCAGTCTATATGTTGTTAGTAAGCAGCTGTTATTTACCTTATGACTGTAGCATTCAGTGAACTTTAAAGTGCTTTTCCTGTGTAAAGTGTTGGTTGTTTTTAGTAACAATACAATGGCGAATCATGGTAATCATACTGGTACATTAGTAAACCGATACTGATCCTTACAAATAAGGCATTCCATCATCACATTCCTTCACATAATTTATTATAACTTGTTTTTTCTTCTTAATTTATGTATCTACTGTATATACAGTCACTGTATTTTGATATCATGTTTTTATTTTATATTTCTTTAATAAAATTGGTGATAATGACACAAGTGCTCTTATTTATTTCATTACAGACAATTGCATTCTGGAATGATACAGAATGGACACTATCCATCTGTGGATTATTCACCCCCTTACATCTGAGTAACTAAACTACTGAAAAGTTGGTCATCAGGAACTTTGACTATGTAACATTTTTGGTCCCATTCATAAGTCGGTGGTCCACATATTAACACATAACATGTAAACAGCATTTACAGTATCACTTTTTTTTGGAAGTCTGAATGAACACATTTACTGATAAGGTAGTAGTCATGCTGGATGGTACTTTTGAGTAGCCATCCAGAAAAAAACGAGTTGGATGCCTATGAAATGCAGTAATTTCGAAAACTTATTATAATGTTAGTTATGCATAGGAGCTAATTTAGTGTATTTGGGATTCAAGTCGGTGACTGGAATTCACCTTACACAACTTGGGTCGTGGTCCCTACTCATCATTTACTCATTGCAAATCTAAAGGTTACTTGTTGCTTTGGACATGCCTCAGGTATAAAATGAATACATATCGAGTTTGCTACTTACTCCAGCAACTGTGCGTCACCGTTGCATGTTGCACAACACCACCACAGATGTTTTGATACATTCTGTATCCAATGAAGGAGGTCCTCGCATCCCTTGCCTCGGACCTTCGCAGTAAACTTGCGGTTGATGCCTTTCCCCATGTGCCACATCATGTTGGTGATCAAGCTGAAATGCAAATTACAATAATTTATATTTTTGATCCAAATTCAAGATATTTTCACAACAGCTGTTACCTGTTTTTGCTGTTAGTGTGCACAAAAAAACAAGTTAATGAAGATGTATGCACATAGTATATTATTAAAGATATTTCAACAATATATGATTATTGAGTGATGCCAGTATTTTTATAATACAAACATGGTGTATCTGGTGAGCTCATTGATAACTATATTTGGATCACATAATTACTCCCAGAGATATCCTTCCAAATGCAGAATTTAAATGTTTTTTAAAGAAAATGGCCATAAAATGTGGCATAATGGATACAAATTACTTGATATTGGCACCCTTATTCCATGGATAAGAGTGGTTTAAAGGTATGTAATTGTTATAAAATTATATATATTCACAGTAAACATAATAAGCTATCATAATCTGGCATAAAACAAACAATTTTGTATTTTTTTTCCAAAAAAACCCACTTTCACCTGGGTTGTATCCCCTTAACTAAAATTGAGTAACATTATGGAATTTTACTAAATACAAATGAAGCCATTTTAAACGTTTTACAATAGAGTATATAGTGGTATTCTTCGTCACATAAACCGTAGTCACACATAATTATATACGAAGTCCAATTATATAACATCATGACATAAATAATAGGCCAAACATTTCGATATATGACAATGTCTAAAGCAATATTATTGAATGCAGAACGTATTTTTGTTCATTTAACACAAAATACAGTAAGTTTTGCAATGTTATTATAAACGACAATCATTCCAGCCCATGTTAATCCGTCACTGTAATATCGCTCACGCGACTTGATTGCCGTTAACTTTTGCTATTCGGCCATCTTCTACAGTCTAAACTCTTTGTGGTGCAATATAGTACATTCTGGTATTGTTCTGGCTTGGCTCCAGCATATCTTGCATCTCAAATGTCAACAGATTTTAATTGGATACCAAGTAACTCGGTACTAACCTTCTTGCGATCGATTTCGCAGCGGCGGCGCGTTTGACCGAAAATATGCGTCGCAGCCTTCGACGGCCGAGGTCCGTGACTAAATATCGTAGGCACTGCACCTGGCTTCAAACATCGACGTCGGCGACGTTTTGTCGGATCTTGTGTCATTAACTAACGATATAGATTTCCTTCGAAGCACATTTCTTCAAAATGATCTGAACATAGTGCGTTGTATTTCGAAGGCTTCCAACCAGCCCGTCCACAGTTGTGAATCCACTATTTCACTTCTGCCTCGTTTCAAAGGGAAACAAAAAAGACAGCTCCTTATCCTTCGCTGTACTATTGTTACAACCGTATGTAGAGCAGTGTGGCATATTGCAAGTCACGTTTTCACTGTAAGCTCAATTTATACTAATGTAACGAACCGCATCCCATGAACATGAACCAACTACGCGAACAACACAAGACAGTGTGTCGTACACAGCAAAACTAATGCTGCTCGTTTATTGGTTGCTTTCGGCCAAATGAACGCGTCATCAGTAAGATGGCAGTCTACATGTTATCGCAGATTTCGTTAGAATCTTCCACTTTAAGACTACATTCCGAGTAAACCACTGAACTGAAAATTTTGATTGTAGATGCAAATGGTTAGTTTGTGCTAAATCTTTTAGGTGCTTAACACCACAGCGTTCCCTTTTGTTTTCCTTTAAATGACTTGCCAGACAATCTTTCCTCAACTGTTCGCCTTTTTGCAGACAACTGCCTGTTATATTCACCGATCAAAACTGACCAAGACATAGCTGTCGTCCAAAACGATCTGTTCAAACTTGAGAAATGGCAATACACGTGGCTTATGAAATTCAACCCCACTAAATGTTATACAATGACAATAGCCTCAAGAAAACCGACACAAAATCTCTACACCTTCTGCGGACAACAACTTAAATCTGTTGAATCACACTGTTATCTTGGCATACATATATCAAATACATTAAATTGGACAATACAAAGCAACTCAGTCACAAAAAAGCACAACAGACATTGGGAATTATTACAAGAAATTTAAATAAATGCCCAACCCAAATCAAGTCCACAACCTACACAACCCTTGTCCGCCCTATACTTGAATATGCGTTAGCATCATGGGATCCACATTGCCTAAGAAATATCAAACTCATAGAAAGAACCCAGAGACAAGCCGCCAGATTTTGTAAGAACAACTATTCTAGAGAGCCAGGAACGGTAACACGATTCCTTAAAGATCTCCAGCGGGACACCCTCCAATCAAGAAGAAAAACCCAAAGACTTCGCATATTATATAAAATGGAACATAACTTCATAGATATCCCACTAGATCAATACATCAAACGCAACACCAGATGCTCACGTAAACATAATAAACAGTTAGTACAAATCAGGCACTCGACAAACATATTTGGAAACAGCTTTTTCCCAGTCACAATAAAAGAGTGGAATTCTCTACCTCCAAGCATTGTATCAAGTACATCACTGAATTTATTCCAGATTAGTCTAGCCCAACATGTAAAAAATTAATCCGTAAGAGCCACCATGCGCACGGTCGTGATGTGTCCATAGGACATTTTGCCAGTCAAAATACAGATACAGAAATACGTCACCAACATGGGTATATTTGGATTAGCCACCGCCATGCGATTGAGTCGTGACCGATAAAATTATCAAAATGAAACGTGGACCAGCTGCTGTTTATGTCACAGATTCAGTAAAATAAAGAAGGAAAATATATGGAATAAACGGAGAATGAACATAGCAACAGTTCATGATAGACGGATTGATTTAAAAGAAAAAACACCACCTCTCCATGCACGAAACCGCCGATGGCGTTGCGATGGCGACGCCGATGTCATATTGAATGATTGGCATTATTTTTGTTGGAATATAAAAACTATGGTACTATCATGTTCATTTTCACTAGGTACATCTAGCTATACCTTTTGAAATGAAGTTTTAATGAAACGTTTAGATAACAGAAACTTACCGAAGCCGAGAAACATTCAATAATGAAACCAATTAATTGCACCATAAATCCAGCTGCTATTTCTATAAGCAGTATAAATACATTACACACCACTAACAAAATTTACAGTATTAAAATAGGAGAGGTGTTTACGTACTTTCCTATCTACGTAAGGTTTATGTTTACTAGCTTTAAATGTAGATCTGTAAAGAACATAACATTATTGTTGACAAAATATTTAAATATATTGCATCAGTGTAAAAACTTATTTTATTTTATACTGGGATTGCAATAATTATTTGTTCTGTCCATCATTTAGAGTAATATATATATTGAATTTGTTTCTGTCGATCACCCGTTTCGATAACAAATAAAATGGCCATTGTATGATGGAAATAAAGTGATAAAATTACAAGACTTTAAAATAACGCATATTCTAAAACACTGTCTTCAGTCATCATCGGTGTATTTAGCTTAAGAAGATCCCTAAGACATTTTGAATGTTGTGGAACATTTACATTTTATAAATTTTCAAAATTATTGTAAAAGCAACTTTGTCAACACCTTTTTTAGACACTACTCCCAGTATAATTCACTTAACACAAACTTGTTTCAACACATTTTGAAGAACATGCTGTAGAACACAATCGAAACATGATGAGCATAAGAAAGCATAAATGTTATTATGTACTCCTACTTTACAACATAATGACGGGATGATGTGCATTTGTATGCACAAATCGATCGATTGCACAAATCCATTTGAAACGAAGTGTTGTACATATTCCCAGCAGAAGCTACACGGAATTAATGTGGCAGAACAAAGTCAGACATCTTCGTCAATACTGTGTCAGTTAACATATTGTCCTATTAATAGCACTGCTATGCATTTTGATACACAAAGCTACCAGATGCACACATCCACTTAAAATTCGAAGTGAGGTACAACTTCCCAGAACAGAATGGGGCAGAACAAAAACATACATCATTTTATGTCAGGTGACCCATTGTTCAATTAATGGCAGTGTTAAGTAGAGCTCTTCAATTTCCTCTTTCCATCAGCTCAGCTATTTCCAATGTTCCTGCAAATAAACAAAGTTGAATTTAGGAAACTGAGCCTAAATATGAGTTAATTACCTCAACACTGTGCAGATTAATTAAGTTTATATATTGGATTATGGGACTTATCACCAAGTGTACACCTGGCTTAATGGAAAAGAAATACAAGAGAACTTTGTTATGTTGATTCAGTCAGACTAAAATCCCAATCCATTACTTTGGCCAACTTTTAATTTGCTTCTACATAATTACCTGTATGCATTGGTCATTTACTGTGCACTTCAGATAACTTGAACTCACATAAGTGAATTGTTGCCAAGTTAAATCAATCTTTCCCTCGGTCCAGGTCAAAGGTCCCAATAAGAGGACCTTCTGATAACTTTCTAGTTATCAGAAATTCCACTTATCTGTATTGTCATGGGTCCCTGGAAGTTCGACCTTATCCAGAGAGCACTGTATATTTTCCTTTATTCTTGCTCAAATAATTAATGTTGTATATAATTATACATATGGGCCATTCTCGTGAAAAGTGTACAATAATATAATTATATTCAATCGAAACATTACTCAGCTGACGGCATTGGGAACTAACAGTGCATACGCTTCCTACACTTATAAAAATAGCTGTCAATATGCATTTGTTTACAAATTGCTTATTTACAATGCTATTGCTTGAATCAACTCACCTCGGAAACTAACATGTCAACTATGTGTGTGACGTCAACGGTCGTCGTGCGCGTGCATGAATATTCATTATACGCGGGCTGCATAATTAATCAACCACGTGGCAGCAAGCTCAAAATGATTCACGTAAACACAACTGTTTATCGTTTTTTTGCGCAGATAACAACCAAATTATGCATAAACATGCAAGACATAATTAAGTAGCAGAGAAAGTACTTATGGGAAATTAATACGTTTTGATACGGTACACCTCGAATGCATATTAGCTTACAAAGAATCCCATTAACGTGATCTCCGAGTCACGATCGAGGGATATAGACAGTCCCCAATGACAATGTTTCGAACTCAGAGCGCTGGCATACCGGGTGAATGTGCTAACCATTACACTAGCCGCGCTCCCAGTATTCTTCTGTAATGCCATTTTTTATTGAATGAAAACAGTGCAAACAAATATATTCCGTAGGAGAGATTTTTCTTACATTTACCCCTTCATGCATGTTTTTCATTGACTAGACTTGCTCCATTATATTTGATTGTTTTTTCCTGCAGGGATCGCGACTAACTACCAATTCATATTCGCCAGGTGGCATCACCTGCAGGCAACCCGTGGGCGATAATAAAGACACTGTGTATGATTATTGTTGCTGCGATAAAACCATGTTTCAAGTGCTTTGGAATATATACGGTAATGTCACGGCCATAATTGTACTGGTAGCTACTGTTGGTATTATTGTTAAACTATGTAAGAAAGGAATCTACCGCAAAATAGGCAGTAATGTCGGTGTCGATAACGATAAGCGACAACCGAACAGTCACAAATACACGGCTTGCAACTCTGAGAACTGCGTGCGCTGCAACAAATACCACGATTTACGGTCCCAGGCACCCAAACAATTGGCCGCTTTCGCCAATAAATCAAGCTGGTCAGGACTGATAAGACTGCGGAAAAGCCTGTCAAACTATGCCAATGGTCCTACGGGTAATGACGTCACGGAAGTGACACAGCAACCAAACGTGTTGTACGTGGCTGGTCTTGAGTCAACGCCCTGGTGGGATTCCGACAGATTTCCCGCATCCACAGAGTTGCTCGAGAAAAACCACGTAAACATCTTAGAAGAATACGAAAACGTAGCTTTGTCGAGCTCTGGGTGGGTGCAGAATACGACCGAGACGGGACGCTGGAAGGCGTTTTTCCTGATTAACCAGGGCTACCGAATCGCAGACAACTGCCGCCGATGTCCGAAGACGGCGGGTCTTATTGAGAAATGCTTAGATGAGTTGATGACGGATTGTTTGTTTGGCAACGTGTTCTTCTCTGTGGTAGACGTTGGCACAGACATCAGAACGCACTGTGGACCAACCAACGTCCGGTTACGATGTCACCTGGGTTAGTATATTTTACTTAAATGTGCCAAATTAGTTGTCTTACTGACCATAATCCTATGCCTCACCCAGGGGAGTACCTACAAGGCGGGTGATGCTAATACGTTAGGCCAGTTAAATAACAGATTGCACTGTTTCTTACAAAAGGCTCAGTTACACGAGCGACCACAGACACGATCACGGGCACAAATCACTCGTGAACCTGCCTAGGGCTAAACAGATAGCCATTTAGACACCTATTAACTGTTTCTAGTTGAAGCCCCCTCTGGATCAAAGACACCCGATGCACATGGAGAGCTACAATCTTACTCTATAATGCCACACTGGCGTTTGTTGCTTGGCAACCATGCCAGAAATAGCACGTGATCACCTGCCGGCCGCCTCTGAATGCCGACTTTATCTTCGAAGGCAGCGCTGACGTTATGTTTGCGCCCAAGATCCCCATCCCACTGTACCGCCCTTGGGTGAAATTAAAAAGCCCCTTATCCACAAAACACCTTAATCGGCCCGCTAGCACGCTTACAAAATGTCAGTTTCATACATGCGAAACTGCTCGGACACACAGAACGAAACAGACCCACACGTACCCATGCAGTTTTATAAAAATATAGAATAACGCTCAAAGTGCAGTCAAGCATACCGGTTTATCGACTTTATCAAAGTTTCTGTTAATGGGTATGTAGAACAATTTTCATTGGTTGTCGGGACAAATGACCAACGCATGTGTAACGGAGATTTGTTATGGGCATAACGGGTAAATAATAAAACGAGAACGGGTAAATAGGGCATTTCACTGACTATATTTGACCTTCTGCTTCAGGTCTTCACGTGCCTCCCGATTGCCGGCTGACCGTGGCTGGAGAAACCAAGGAGTGGGCCCGAGCCAAGTGTTCGTGGTTTGACGACTCTTTCCAACACAGCGTTCGTTGCAGTAGCGACACACAGGGGGCGCCACGTGTCGTGTTGTTGCTCGACTTCTGGCACACTGACGTAGAGAAGCAGGCCATCCGGGCTGTGTTCTAGTTTACTACGCTGACGAAAGTTGTTCTTTTGTGTATGCTGACTTCGAGCACAGTTAATTATTGTTTCAAAAAATGAAGAACTTTTTTTTTAAACGATGATATGTTTTGATGGAAACCATAACTTACGCAGTTTCATTTATCCATACCACTAACAAGATAGCGTAAAACTAATTTTCTACTGTTTCAAGTTCGCACGTTCGTAGCTTTCTTATCAACATGACCAATGGCCCTAGATTTGTAATACGTGTGTACATTCGTGTACATTTGTGTAAGTTACGCGGAAACTCGTAAATCCAGTTTTGCACAGTATTGGAGACGCGCACACTAACGCTTAACGTCACATTAGCGCATTCATATTATACTAATTAGAGACATTCAAAATTAAAAAGAAGGCCCGTCACAAAATAGGTCTTCGTGAGGGTGGTAATTTATACACTCGCCTAAGAGTTACGCGAAAATCCGACTTAGCCAAAGATGACATATCCCAGCGCCAAAGGCAACCCTCTAAAATCCCTTAGGTAACTGTGAATAACGCTTGAATGTGACTGGATGCTGCGGTAATTCTACATATGTTGATGTACACAGGCAACATGCAACATTATGCAATATTAGAATAGTTTTGTGCTTCATTTGGGCACGAATCTCTAAGGTTATAACTTAATTAATTATTACTGATTGTAAATGTCAGTCACCTTCCATCTCATGATAGTGGCCTCTACTTGTCAGTCAACTCTTCGATTTCACGATCGTCAAACCAGAGTGTCTTAATTAGTCAATAAAGCAGCATGTGTGTCACTGACTTTTGTTATCTTATCTTCAGACACTGAGACTTAGTCGCCCTCAACAATGATCTGCTCGTTATTTGGAGTAGCCAACATTTCTGCTGTCTCGTCCATACCAACAACATCTCCATACTTCTCGTGGAGCTTATTCCGTACGTTTCTGAACGAAGGAGCTGCTTCGTCTTCATCATCGTCTTGACGCACAACACGTTAGACGAATCCCGTTTTTGTAGGAGTTTAGAAGTGTTTCCGGTTTCATTTTGTTCCACGCTGGTTTAAGAGCAATAATGACTTCCAACATAGTTCAACTTCTTGAGAAAATGGTGCGACTCCTGATGCCTCTAGTCTCCGGGTGGTTAGGATGTACCGGTAATGGAACGTCATGTTCTTGGTTATACCAGCGTCCATTTGCTTGGTGATGCTGGTTGTATTAGATGGGTGAAGACGTGACGCCTACGTACGTTGCTGTGGCGGTCTGAATTATTATTTTGAATGGCCGTTTCACTTTTTAGTAAATCTAGTACATATACTCCAATCAACCAAGAGATTTTGTTGAATAGTGCGATCCGACTTAGGCGAGGAAAAACACTTTATCTCGGATCAAATGGACCGACTCAGTTATTCCGAGTTCGGCGAAGATCCGACTTACATAATCCGACTTAGACGAATATTTTTATGGGAAATACATTACAAATCAACCGTTCCTCGGAATTCTGTCCGAGTTGAGCGAAGATCCCACTTAGGCGAGGTTTACTGTAATTACTTGCAGACACGTCGCCTAGTACCTGAAATGTTTTGAAATGGAGAGCCAAATGTATTTTGTGAAAAGCTAATCGTGAAGTAACTTTGTATTTGGAAGACATAAAACGTGTTCCCTGAAACGTAACCCTCAGAGTTAATTTGAGATTCTGTATCGACCAGGTAAGATTAGAGGCACACACCGACTGTATACACACACACGCGCGCGCGCACACACACACGGACACGCACACACAGATATATAGAAATAGTGGTCGAGCAGTTAGAGTGCGTGCATTCGGAGGAACCTGGGTTTAAATCCCGGTGCTGACCAATAGATGGTTCTGTATTCGTAACGGCCGTGTCGAAACTTGTTCAATTTCGTTCACCCTACGTTGCCTGCCCCTTCAAACCCACACCGGCCAGCGTAGAAGCGTAGGCCAACGACACCAGATTGCAAAATACAAGAAAGTCAAGATCCCCAGCAGCATCGAAAGAGTATGACCACGGAGGCGGTCTGATCACGTAGGGCTACGTGTGGGAGTGCTAAGGATATCTGGGTCAAGAAGACTAACCGAGAGAAGGTAAGTAGAAGATAACATAAGAACATTACTAAAAGATGAACGGATATAAGAACTAGAGGACGAACTTTTGGAAACCAGGTTGGTATGGAAAGTACAAAATCACGGATACGATGTTTCAGAAGAAAGCAGGAAGGAGATGGACGTAGAATAAAGGCAGTGTTGTACAGCATGATATGTCTGAAATGATGTGGAATTGTGGATTGGACGCATTATGATGTAAAACAAGAATGTAGCTGTAATGGCGAAAATTAGGTGGGTCCGGATTCTACACAAGTTTAATTCCGTCTGATAATATGACAACATTTATAATGTTAAGTTTAGCTTAGGGGCAGAGAAAAATTTATTTTATTTAACTCCGTTACTAAAGCCCAGTATCTTATTATATTATAGACCTGCTTTGTGTTTTTTGAGTTCATTCGCTTATACATTCAAAACAGATTCCCGCAACTTCACAAATATCCTTAAATAATTTACCCACTTATAGACATACACTCTTTTGAGAAAGGTCGTCATCATCGGCGTTCAAGTAGGGCTACACGTATTACAAACTATTTTCGACAGATGGCGTCTCTGTACATAGTCAGCTTTTGGAAAATCTAAGTAGATGATATCTACTGGTGATCCATCATCTACCCACTTAGTGATATCTTCCAAAAAACATAACATATTTGTTAAGCATGACCTCGCTTTTAGAAACCCATGTTGAGATGGGTTTATCAAGTTATGTTTAACAAGAAAATCCACCATGTGATCCTTAATTAGTCTTTCTAATAATTTACAAATCACCGATGTTAAACTAACTGGTCTATAATTAGTTGACTTGTTTCTCGAACCTTTTTTAAATAACGGTATAATATTTGCTTCTTTCCATTCTAAAGGAACCACTCCCTCTTCTAATGACAAGTTGAAAACTGTTGCAAGCGGTATGCTAATTTGTTCTACATAAGTGACGTCACATCTCGGCATCCCGAAAAGCGCGCCAAAAATATGCATATTCGAAAATGTCCGGATGCACAGCATTAAATGTGGAATTTCTAATTCATTGATTTGATTTTGTATTGTTTTTGGCTTGGTGGACATGGACATAGATAGCAGGATGTAATATAACATGAATTCAAGTCATAGATGTTTTTATTCCCTTTAAACTGGTTATAATGCACAGTGTTTTGATGGCCACGTGATGTCATTTATTTTAAATTGTATAAGTGGTAAATAAATAAGTATTGTTCACATTGTCATGGGCGAATTAAATCTGGCAGTTTTGTACATACTACAACAAAAAATTCGTCGTAGCTATAGGGACAGTCGCCTGAGACCTGAATGCTTTCCGTTCAGTGTTTATAATATTGTAATGTAACTGTTCTTTTATGAACAAGTTGACAAAACAATCTTAACACACTTTAAAACACACATATTACACACACTTGCAAGCGTGCGTGCTTCCGACTGTGTGCGCATGCGCGTGTGTTTGTGTGTGTACGTGCGTGTGTTCGCGTGTATGTACGTGCGTGTGTTCGCGTGTATGTACGTGCGTGCACGCGAACGTGTGTGTATGTGCGTGCCCTCATGTGTGCGTACGTGCGCGCGCGCATAGCTGTATCAAAGACAGATTATAAATTATTATTGCCTGTGGATGATTGCACTTTCTGCTATCCAACTGGGTGAACCTAGGCGTGTGTCTAACGCAAGCCGCTGGCTGGTCTACTCAGATGCGGGTGTTCATCAGGCAGCTTGTGTGGGAGTGTCCTTGTCTGTGTTTTTCCACGTATTGATGCAGCAGGCTTGCGTTTATCACTTGGTGAATTATGATTTTGTTTCTTTCACATAATTGTGGGAAATTTTACGAATTGATTCAATAAGCTGGAGTGTGTTGTCTTAAAGATTTAACAAGATCGCCACCCATATAATTATTTGCAGACGCTAGTGGACAAGAAAGCCTTTGACTTATTGGATCAGTTCATATTTTTCTATTATATGTGTATCCCGCATATTCTGAGGTATTTGGCAACTTTGATTTTAAACATATACAAACTGCTAGCTAGCATACACACGATCGAGTAGTTAATAATTTGTCCCACACTACATCTTTCTGAGAATTAATGGTTTCTCATTTACAATCTACACTGTTCCTTCACTGACGTTGCTTCATGTCCTCTGGTCATGTCCTCTAGTCACGTTCTCTGATCATGCCCTCTTCTATTTAATATTACAACTTGTGTTACAGACATGAACGTTTGTTCGTTTGACATATCCATGCAAAAAGCTTGTCTTCGACGAAGAAGCATTTGGCATGCATGTATTTGCGATTCATAAATGTATTGGTGCTACAATTAAGGTTGTATTTACTGTCGTTGATGTACTGACCTTGCATGCAGATGTTAGACTTTCGTGTCATACTGATACAAAAACCTACATTTCACAGCGACAAGCGTAGCACTTAAAATGTGTGCGACCCAAATACTATTTTCGACGTCGGAAACGTGTACATTGCCGACACCTGCCAAGTCAAAAGGACTGCTGCGAACGTACAATTACTGCATATCCGGATTTGATTATTGATCATGAATCTAATCCGATGTGTTGCGAATTAGGGACATGTGAATAACACACGCCGTACCAGCAGGAGACGTTGCTTTCAGCGAGAGAACTTTGGTTCATTCCGCCGTGACAGTGAACAGAAGCGATGCGTTTGGTGAGAGTCGCTTCGCATTTCACATGTATTACTGCCACTGGCATCGGGTGAGTAGCTGCGATTTGATTTTGTATGTGTAGTATTGTGTACTAACGGTATCCGGCTAAGTCAACGATAGGCCGGCGTGCATACATAAACTCTCTATCTTTTCATGTGCAAGCTCTCTGCAGTTTTCTAAAATCTAAGGTATAGCCTTGTCTGGGCTGGGGGATCAGAGGGCCGGATATCGTCCTCCACAGCACTGAATTTGTGCGTGTCGATATTCTGTATTTATTTCTCAGCGCATTTTAGTAGTTTCCGTTCACATTTGCTATACAAAATTGTACTAATAATTGCACTCTAAGATGCCTATAATTTTCAAAAATAATGTCGAGAAGGGTGACATGGCCCAGTTAGGGCAGCTTGCTTCGTGTTACTGTTGACAACAATTAAAGTTTCTTTCTTTAAAGTTAGACAAACTGCTATCTCACATAGGTTTAATATTTTATTTGTATGTGTGTGTGTTTGTGTGTGTGTGTGCGTTTGTGCGCGTGTGCGTGCGTGCGTGTGTAAAAATGAAGAGGACTCTCCCGAAGTTGACAAGTGCATGCAGACAAAGTGACCACTCTTGTCACAGACCAGTATTACTTTTATCTTCCAGTCTCTACCTAGGGATCAACCATAACCTACACAGTGGTGGGCCGTCTGTCAAGTTAGTGTTCCTGCGGCGTCCCGTGGTCGAGGCGTTTGTCGGGCAGAGAGGAGGGCGAGTCGAGGGAGGCAAGGAGGTGGTGCTGGTGACGGGTGGAGCGGGGTTCCTCGGCCAACACATCGTACGTGAGTTGCAGGAACGGGACGACGACGTCGGCGAGATACGTGTCTTTGACGTGAAGCCTTACGTCAACAAACTTGGTATGTATGATATGTAGTAGAATGGCAGTGTCAGGGGCGTTTCCAGAGAGGGTAGTCTAGGGGGGGGGGCCAAAACCTCCACTGGCGGCCGTACTAAATTCATATTGGGTCGTTTGAGGTGGAGCTTCAACACGATTCCGCTGTCACGCTGTAGGATCAAGACATCGGAGGTTGGGGAGAGGGTGCTATTGAAATTTTTTTGCCTGCCTCGCCGTTGTACCCTCAGTAACGGGGGCACATTGAAAAGGTCTGGGGGCACGCCACTTTAGCTCAAGCTTTGTGCGGCCAAATTCCAAAGATTTAGGGGGTCACGAGCCCCCAAGGCCCCTTGATTGTCTATAATATTAAAATGAAGCAGTCTGTTCCTAGTTTTTCATTTATTGAATAACATAATGTTCTTAAGACTATAATAAATACGTTGAAGATGTACTTTCCGCTCAATTGTGTTTAGTAAGCCCACAATAACGTTTACAATTTGGGAGATACGACCCCGGATCATGTTCAAATGGTAAACAAAACATCAACTTTCATAACAAACTTTATTGGCAATAATACCATGGCGGGCCGAGTTAAACACAACACCGTTTGATGTTCAACAATTCCCATTTCCCACGTTCAACACAGCAGACGTCCTGTTATAGATTACTACGCTGGTTAATTCAAGGTAGAGGAACAGACTGCCACCCTTTAACGGGCAGTTGTAGGCACTGTGTGAAAGATGTTATCGCTTTGTCCGATGCTGTCTTATATTGTGGCGGAACATGCACCAGGTTCAATGCTCCACTCGTGTTTTCTGTGCGTGTGCGCGTGTGCGTGTGTGTACGTGTTTGTGCTTGCGTGCGTTTCTGCGTATACAATTATCAAATCTAGTAAGTGTGACTATACTTTACTAGGCCTATAATTTATAGTAGACAGAGCGTCATAACCTCCAGTTGTCAATTTCTTTTTACCGGAAACATTAGCTCGAACAAAATTATAGGCAAAGATTCGTGAATAATTTTGTTTACCATGATTAAACGGTAATGAATTGAATTTAGAATGTTGTTTTAAAGTATATTTTAGTAATGTATTCATCACGCCACATATATAGTGATCAACGTAATTAATTATGTTCATAGTTAGATTATTCACACACAAAAATCGAAGAACCTGACTAGCGTTGGGTTAAATGATATGAAGAGAGCGTTTTATCCGAATGTACAAAAGAGACATGATTAGCACGATGTCTTAAACATTCCTCTCTTGCCCGCTTGTTGGGAGAGAACACCAAGCCGACTGTCCAATGTACACACAGACCAGGGATATAGGTGCTTTTCTTAGTGCATTCCCCCGCTTGTTGGCAGGCCATGCCCAGCCAAAGCCGGTGCGCTGCGTGCAGGGCGATCTGTGCAGTCGAGCTGACGTCCTGGCCGCTCTCGAGGGAGTCGATACCGTCATCCACACGGCAGGCATCGTCAGCTACGGCGTCTTCCCCGACCATGACCGCATGCAGCGGGTCAACGTCGACGGTAGGCTGTCACTTGTGTACGACCGTTCACTTTTTACTTTGCTTTCTCTTTAAGAGTGCGTTCTGTAATAGTCACTCGTGTACAGCCGTTCACTTTCGTTCATTTATTTCGCTTTCTCTGTAGCAATACGCTCTGTAATATGTAGTAGTTCATAATGTCTATATCCGTATGAGCAACGTAATGTTTGCATTTCCGTTTGTCACAATTTACAAGTCGACAAAAGTCAACGGTTTCGATGATTTCAGCAGACGTACGCACTCTTCTATGAAATCAACTGCGAATTTTTCTTTAAGACTGTTCACACACTACACATTTCAACATCAACGACGTGATTCGCAATTGTCTAAATCGATAGCAAAGTGTTTAGTCATTAATTTTGTGTGTGTGTGCAGGCACTGCGACACTAGTGGAGGCGTGTTTGGCCCAGCGCGTGCCTCGCCTCATCTTCACGAGCACGATTGATGTCGTCATCGGGGACGAGGAGATCCGGGAGGGGGACGAGACGCTTCCCGTTCCGGACAAGTTTCTCTTCCCCGGTTACCCCGCCTCGAAGCTGCGAGCTGAACAACTCGTCCTGAAGGCAAACGGTGCCTCCTTCACAACTGGTGAGCAGAGGAGCCAAGTCTCCTACGCAGGGAAAGATGTCTCCTTCCGCTGGCCTTGTTTATGATAACACCTGCTTCTCTTTCTTTACAAGCCTTTCTATTGCATCTCCACCTGCTTCCTCCTAATTGTTGGATACTCGATGTGCTACTCTCATAGGTGGATCCAATGGGCCTGGGGGGCACATGCCCCCCTATAGACCTTAGGAATTTGGAGTGCCCGCAGACCTTTTATAATGGGTCCACGCGAGCGTGCCCCTATAGACCCTTGGAAATGTGCCCCCCATGCAGGTTACAACAAGCGTCTTCGTCTTCCGATGTCACCAGTCGAGCGGAGACAGATGAGAAGCTGAAGTAAATGCCCACTACACCATTTGGTTCGGCCGCCAGTGGAGATTTTTGTGCCCCCCCCCCCCCCAGACTACCGTCTCTGGATCCGCCTCTGACTCTGTACAGAGACGCCATCTGTCGAAAATAGTTTGTAATAAGTGTAGCCCTACTTGAACGCCGATGATGACGACCTTTCTGAAAAGAGTGTAGGTCTATAAGTGGGTAAATTATTTAAAGATATTTGTGAAGTTGCGGGAATCTGTTCTGAATGTCTAAGCGAATGAACTCATAACACACAAAGCAGGTCTGTAATATAATAATATATTGGGCTTTTATAACGGAGTTAAGTAAAATAAGTTTTTCCCTGCCCCTAAGGTAAACTTTACATAATAAATGTTGACATGTTATCAGACGGAATTAAACTTGTATAGAATCCGGACCCACCTAATTTTCGCCATTACAGCTACATTCTTGTTTCATATCATAATGCGTCCAATCCACAATTCCACGTAATTTCATACATATAATGCTATACGATATTGCGTTTATTGACATTTTTAAGGTTCACGCAGCGTTCGTGTCAAACTGCGCTATTATACCGTTCGTTTCAAGCGCGGTGCCCTATAACAACGACCGCAGCGGCACAAACTGACGCAAATGGAAGCGCTATGTGTATTCAAAAGAGCCATAAAACACACTATTTCTCATGAAACTATGTAGAATGGCGGAATTAACTGACCGAGTGTTGAAATTGACACAAAGATGAAGTTATAGGCCCTATCAGGTTTTGCTGAGGGGGATTGTTTTTGATATTTTGTTTGATATATATATATTTAAAAATATATATATATATATTCCTAACGACAACATACGCCACCAGATATGTATATAGCGCCGCGCTAGACAGACCGGGATTTTTAAGCAGACCAAGGTATTATATACTCGACTTCACGATCAATATTGATGTGACAAATAAACGGCAAATCTTCTGCTACATATGTCAAAATAACAACAGCAATTGTAACCACATTCAACGTTTGTATAAGAGATTCTTTAATGGCACGATATGCGAAAATTATTGCTTTTGATTGAAATCGGTAGGGATATCAGAATTAATGTGCAGCAGAAGGGGACGTGAATACAGGTGGTCTTGGCACATTCAGATTGATTCATTTGAAAGTGTTCGGGTGCCTCGGTGGCATTTTAGCTTTCATATAGGAGACTCTTTAGTTGCAGTTTCCTTGGGAAACGGTCCGCAAGATAATTCACCGTTTGATTGACATCAACAGAAGCATCATTGATAGTTGATGTGCGTCAGTGCAAGCGAGGAGAGAAGGTTTTCAGGCGTCGTAGACCGCTGGAAAGTCTTTCGCATGACGTCACGGGGAATGTACAGGCCAATTGCAACAACACATAGATATTGGGGAATGATTCTCGCTGGCATTCTTTGATTCCTTGATACTCTTCTGGTAGCACTCTCGGAGATGGAAGATCACCTTTGTACATGGCGATGGCTTCTGCAAGTTCAAGCTTCTGCCTGCACAACACTGCTGGGACCAGGCCTAGGAGTGAAGTACTTCTCTGCAATAATGCTGAAATCATCCCTCCAAAAGGTGATCGTATCTGCAGGTTTTAATTAAGTGCAAATTTCATTGAACAGCTAAAAGTAATTACTGATTGCTATGCAGCTGGCTTAGCGGGAAACAGAGGTGGATATGAGGGTTCCGACCGGGGGGTTCGTTTTCGGAGGTGGTTCGTAAAAGTGGGATTAATCCGAACCCCCCAAGAAAAAAACATGCATCATATTTACAAGTTTTAATCCTTGCAAATTTCACTGAACTAAAAGTAATTATTGATTGCTATGCAACTGGTTTAGCGGGGAAACGGAGGTGGGGAGAGGGTATAGGCGAGGGTTCGAGGGGTGGTTTGTTTTTAAGGAGGGGTTCGTAAAAAGGGGAGTTCGAGGGGTTCGTCCTCTAAATTCACCCTCATATTTATTCGGTTTGAGGTGGTCGTGTTTTATTTTAAAGATACCCTTTAGTTTTGGGGATCAAGTCTTAATGTCGAATATTGTTATTCGCTTAATTGTGTAGACAACCCGGTTAACTGGCTACTCAAATCTGTTAATATTTACTAGACATGATCGGTGCGTGTGTGGGCTGTAGAATCAGACTAAATGTATAAACTGTATTTCTAGCATACGTGGTGTGGTAAAGATACTGATGAAAGGACTGCAGGCTAAAGTCATCATGAGCAGTGCGTACCATCCACAAAGCCAAGGCAAAATCTAAAGGAGGCGTCGGCAGTTTAGACAAAAAAGGCGTATATGAACTGCTACGGTTTAAGAAAAAGGGAGTTAATTGGGTCCGCGAACTAGCGTTATACGATGTCATCCTGAACGAGAATCCGAAGGAAGAACTAGGCTGAAAGAGTCCGTTTGAGATATATTACGGACGCAAAAGCAAAAAAGTAGTTTGTCCTTTATTGAACAACAGTTCACCAGTGCCGACCGAAACAATCACTGCCGCTGATGCGCTAAACTATTCTGCGCGGCGTGACGTCATGAACCGGTTTTTAAAAAGGAGGGAACGATTTCAAGACGCTGTCATCAATGCAAATTGGTAAAATGAATGGCTTACTGTGAACAACATCACGAGCGTGACCCAGAACATTGAGAGAAGACGAGCGAAGTCACCCACTGTACAGAACAACGCAGAGCAAATACTACACATTCCGTATACCCGTGAAGACGGACTGGTTTCATTTCAAGCAGATGGGTCAGCAGTACGTTTCGACCCGAACCCCATTGGCAATCGATGACCCCGCTATAAATTATGATTGATATAATCCCTTACTCTCAGTCATATTTTATAACGTTTGAGTTCCCGTTATCGTTTAGATGAACATTGATGTTGATTGAGATTACTCTTAACTTTATGTTTTGAGATTACCTCCTGAATTTTACTATTTTGAGATGACCCTTTAGCTTCTAATAATGTTAATGTATCACTCATTGGCATTGCATTTTGAGATTTCCCCTAAGTTGTTTGAGATGACCTCTTATTTGGCTAGCATGGCTAGCCTTTATAAGGGTAACACGACGATGATGATGATGTTAAGGTTAAGGTTAACGTTATCATTGTCGTCGTCCTGATCATCGTAATAATTATAACCGTCATCGTTATCGTCGTCGTCATCTTCATCATAATCATCGTAATCTTCATCATTAAAACGGCGTCTTTATTGTCTTCATCTTCCTCCTCATAATCGTAATCATTTATAATCCTCATTATCGCCGTCTTCTTCATCATTACTAACATCCTCGTCATCAGTAGCAACATTATCAGCAGAATTATCATCTTCATCATCATCATCATCACTAAGATGACCCATAAATTGTCATCCTCTTCCTAGTCGTCATCATCATAATTTAATACATTACTGGTCGTTATTACGTTACTGGTCGATTACAACATTACTAGCCGTTGTTACATTACTGGTCATTGTTATTACATTACTGGTCGATTATTACATTACTGATTGGTTATTACATTACTGGTCGATTATTACATTACTGTTTGATTATTACATTACTGATCGTTAATACATTACTGGTCGAATATTACATTATTGGTCGATTATTACATTACCGTTTGATTATTATATTACTGGTTGATTATTACATTACTGGTCGTTAATGCATTACTGGTCGATTATTACATTACAGATTGATTATCACATTACTGGTTGTAACAAACGCGTGCGTAAAGTGAGCAATATAGCAGAGTATGATGATGCAAACCGGGAGGCTATTTACGCCTCAAAAGTGCACCAAGATGCACTATTTTTAAACGTAAATGTGCCTGGGGTAATGTTGAATAATGGAACTAACGCACTGATGTATCAAAGTTAGGCAAGACAAGGTATAATGGCGAAATTTAAGTGCATGGGTCCGGATTCGACACAAATGCCCAGGATTGGCACGATACAACGTATCCCAGTGACATGTCCCACGTTGCGCCTAAATGTCGAACTGTTGTGTTCCATGTGCAGGCGATAGCACTGGTCGACTCCATACACTGGCTCTGCGACCCAATGTCATGTACGGAGAGGAAGACCCGTTCTACGTCACAAGTGGACTGCGTTCAGCCGAACGCAATGGTGGCTGTCTAACGCGCGTAGGCGACGGTAACGCCCTCTTCCAGCAGGTACAGTACAATTATCACCAACGTTATCCGCTAGGCTCACACAGCACGCCCAAGACTTCTTGATTCGAGTCGCACCTCAGACACCTATTTTCACCACTTGCGTCTGCTGTTGAACACTAGGAGTTAATAATTTTCTCGTATGTAATTATAAATCACAGGTTTCGTTTCCGTCTGATACCTATTAATAACTCTAGTGGTCTACAGAATGGACAATTAATAGCTCTCAGAAATCACTTTGTATTGCACGGAGTCGTATAATAATATGTAACATTTAGACAGCGCCATATATACACACATTTAACATTACTCTGGTTTATGCATTGGATTTGTGTGTGCTAGGGTAGGCCTACCTTTATACAGGGACTCCAGTGTGCCGTGCAGAGGCGGCGTCTTGTGACTGGTAGTTGAACTAGTGTATATTGCTGTAGCACCATACCATGTTTAGGCTCGATTATCCAGGCGCCGCGAGATGGGAGCACCGTAGGGCTCCCGTTCTACCGCCTGGAAGATAACACTGGTTTTCACTGATCCCGGTTTACCCTGAATCCGGGCAGAGACGGTGACTGGCTCTCAGGCTAACAATAAAACTAAACGTTAAATAAGATTCAACTTATATAAGTGTATGCTACTTATTATATTAGTTATATTGACACAAGTAATAAACAGAAAAGTTAAATCCTAATTTATTTTTTGATTAAGAATCTCGATAACGACGCTGATATTGGCTGCTCGCCCAAAACATTTGCTGCAAAATGGATTCTCGAGTAGCACTAGCCTCGATTATCCAGGCGCCGCGAGATGGGAGCACCGTAGGAGCGGTACTAGATGCGTGCATTCATAACGTGTTCTCGGCCAGGCTCTGTTTCCCGGCGAAGTCACGCAGCCTGGCGAGAGTCGGTTAAGCGAGACAATACCGTATTTTGTGGGATAACTAAGGACAACATGATCAAGCTACTAGTTTATTATATAAGAACTATCCGCAGACCATATAATTGATGCATTATCATAACGAAAATACTCCACATTGCAGGCATACGTTGGCAACATGGCATGGGCACACGTCGTCGCCAAACACTCTCTCCAACGGAGTTCCGAGCAAGTGGGAGGTCACGCATTCTTCGTGACAGACGACACTCCTCTGATGAACAGCTTTGACTTCATGGATCCTTTCTTGTCGGCCCGAGGCCTGTCGCTGTCTACCTACCATTTGTCGTATGGTTTAGTCTATAACCTATTGAGAGGCACCGAAATTTTGTTGTGGCTTATCAGCCCTTTGTATAGACTAAATAGTTCCGCTGCTGCCTGCAGCGTCGCCTACGTCTGCAAAACATTCTACTTTAGTCGCCGCCAGGCGGAACTGCTGCTCAGCTACTCGCCCGTTTACAGTTATGAGGAATCCTTGGCCAAGTGTGTTGACTATTACAAAAATGTGGATTTAAAGTCATAGTCGTCAGAACCAGGGAACTGGGGGGCTGAGCGGGATGTTTTGGCAGGGAGGTGGAGATAGGATTAGCCCCCAAAATTTACGGGAGGAGTGCATTTTTGGATGCAATTTGATATTTTGGAGAGCCTCAATGCGTGTTTTGGGAACCTCGGGGAGGGTTTCCAAATCGAGGTTTTTGGAGAGCCTGCATGTAAGGTTTTTTTGGCGAGGCCCTGTCTTCCAATGTCATGATCCGACAGTGGAGTGGAGCTGCAGCTTCGTGTCAGCCCACCAACATTAATTTCGTTCCGACGCTTATGAAAGTAGCGTCATAAGTAGGTAACGGTAGTGTTTGTTACAACTTCTTCGTCTTTTAGTCGCCGTGTCTACTGCATGCGTCGACGATCACGAGCGCTCGAATCCTGTAATTTATTGTTCAATATGTATGTTATACCTGTAGGATGATGGGTGTAGTTCACAGTTGAACATTGAACAAATGACTCGAGCTCTCGTGTTCACGATCATTTTCCTCTACGTTCCATTGTTGTAGGCGTCTTGTAACCGTTCAGTTCTGTTCTGCTCCTTCCCAGTCACGTTGCTAGCCATCAAGTGTTGTATGACGTAGTTAATATAATAGTGATCTGTACCTGGTGTTTTGAAGTTGTTCGAATGATGCGACAGATGGTGTTTATCCGCTGGACATACGACCGGTTATTTTGGCAAAAACACATCATTTAGCGAATAATATATCAAATTCCAAAATAACACATACGTTACAAAGTTTGATCAAATAAGTAAATACAGTTGATGTTGTACTTTCACTTTCATTAAAAATGGTTGAAAATAATTATCGTACTTTAAATTTACAAATCTGACCGGCAGTAAAGTGACACGCAATATCTAATCAGTTGCTCATTTCTACTTCGGTAGTATCATTTAAAAAGTCATCTGCCATTTCGCAAGTAATAGTTTACTTCTAATTTGTGAACGTTTTCTGTTGATGTGCTACGAAAAAATATGCAGTGAAAATGTGTTTGATTTTTTTCCTTTTTCGTTCGCAAATTTCAAAACAAAAAAGGAAAAGACGGTATATACACGGACCATGAAGCCATGCAGTACAAGCAGAGCCTGCGTAATAGTACAACTTCAGCCATCCGACCCAACAACAAGACGGGCGCATTCGTCAAGCCACCAGAGACTTTAGAAGTGACGATGACTAGCAAGAGAAGATTCCAGATCTACCTCCAAGCCAAATGGTCAACGGACAAGCCAGGAGAACGAAAACTAGGGCTACTACTTCATCATATTGGTGAAAACGGAATCGAAATGTTCCAAAATTTCATGTTTTTGCCTGAAGAGGACAAAAACTATTACGACACTGGTGTTACGAAATATGACCAATATTTCACGAAACGTGACCCGCAGTTAATGCTGCGAGAAAAGTACTGGTATCATTTGAAACATGAACTAGGACAGACAGTTGACTCGTGGGTAAACACAGTGCGCGAGAGAGCAAATGGGTGCAGGTTTCCTCCTGAATTTCACGAGCAGGCAGTGAGAGACAAAATAACATTTGCACGCACTGAAGACGGCGCCAAACTCAAACTGTATGATGTATCGTTGGACAAAGCCGTCCAAATATTCTCGTTGAAGGAAGCTGCATACCGCGAGCTGAGAGAATCGAAAACCGCAAACATTGATTACGTCAAGCGTAAACAAGGATACGTGTCAAAACGCACAACGTAGTTTGTCGACCAGCGAGATAAACACACTCCTAAAGTAAACAAGAGATACGGTTACTGCAATACGCGTCACGTTTATAGGAAACAGAACTGCCTAGCTGCCAAAAATAAATGTCGGTTATGCCAGAAAACCGGACATTTTCAAGTCATTTGTCGGAGTGTGCAATGCGTCAACGAGGTCACAGGTCATGATGACGTAACACCGACAACGTTCGTTGGAGAAATTGGTGAGCTTAGTATCGATGCACATCCTGATCCAGAGTGGCATATACAGCTGTGCCCGGAGAGGATAAACTTCAATGGCGTATTGATACTGGTGCCCAGGTATCGATCCTGCCAAAACAAGTTGATCAACCGTCCTTCGGTGAACTGTTAGAGACATCGGAGCTGGAGACACACAATTCGACACTGGGATTTGTCAATATGTTACTTGTTCATTTGTTCACGTCAAAGCTACTACTGGGAGTACCAGTGATACGCAAACTGGGTCTCATACATGACCTCCTAGGTACATACAGTATCAAAGCTGTCAACGTAGCTGATCTATCACCACCTATGAGCAAGCAAAGCGTGGTAAATGGATATCCGAAGTTGTTTGCAGTTTGGGGTAGATTGGGGAGTGACCGAACCAGTGAATGACCCCACCGACTGGTGTGCTCCAATCGTTGCAGTTCCAGAACCGTCAGGTGCTGTCAGAATACGTGTAGACTTGATGAAACTGAACGAAAGTGTGCGTCGAGAACACTACATCATTCCGAAAGTTGAAACGACACTTGGCAGCATAGCAGAAGGAAGAGTCTACTCCAAACTTGATGCAATCTCAGGATTTTATCAAATCGTGCTCAGTGACGAGAGTGCTAAGCTGACAACTTTCATAATGTCATAAGACAGATACATGTTCCGACGTCTTCCTTTCGGGATATCTTCAGCGTCGGAGTATTTCCAGAAGCGTATGGACGGTGAACTGTCGGGGTTCGACGGAGTCATTTGTCATCTGGACGACACACGTGTTGTCGGACGCAACCAACGCGAACATGATCAGAGGCTGAAAGCTGCTCTCGACATACTGACAAAGAGTGGTCTGACGCTCAGTTTGGAGAAATGTATTTTCTCAGAGACCAAACTATTGTATCTGGGACAGATCATAGACAACAATGGAATACACAAAGATCCAGCTAAAGTGAAAGCGATCGTTGAGATGGCTGATCCAACAGACATCGTGGAGCTCCGACGATTTCTAGGAATTATAAATCAGCTCATGAAATTCTGTCCGAGCTTAGCAGAGATGACACGTCCGCTAAGAGAGCTGTTAAAGAAGAAGAAGATGAACGCATGGCTATGGGGCCAGATGACATGCTTGAGGTGGACGACAACGAACGTCCTCCTGTGGTCGGACGTTACCAGGAACAGTCGGTGCCAGTACAAACACCACCTGTGTCCTGGAAGTCTGGCAGAGCAACCACGAAACCGAAAAGATATATAGAAGAGTGTTAAGTTGCGCATAGACTCTTACAATATGTGAAATGAAAATGTTTGCTTAATTTCAATGTTGGGTATCGAAAGATATGAACAGCATCAGTGCATTGTAATAAAAACATGCCTGGTAGGATGGGTTTGAACACTGGAATAAATGTCATGTCTTCTAGACATGAAATAGTAATAGGTTCACATATATATTAACATTTGAATAACAACATACGACAATAATTAAATTATAATGTAAAAAATCGAATTTATTATATTTTCGCCCAGCCTAAGGAGATAAACGCATACATACATCATTATGACATTTCAGGCAAGTTTATAATATATATGTACATATTTACATACTGTTATAGCGTATTAAGTGTTGAGAACATCACTACATACATCGTATTTTACAATTATGTTCTACATAACAATTAATATAATGCCACTATACTGAAGAACGTTAAACATAAATAAGTTAAATAATTTAACTGCGCTTCGCTCAAGATGTGTAGTTAGCTCCTTTTAATTGTACCTACCCTGCTGTGTACAAGCCGTGTAGTGTCTAAACACACTATTTCAATGACGCGCTTATTGTAAATGTTACAGTGCATGTGAATGCGTGATACTGTGCGTTACATGACCGTCGTCCGGTAATTAGAATGAGGTACACAATTCCAGAGTTCAAACGTAAATGTTACGTGGATGAAGTGACTGAAACTGCTTCTTTTTGCCGATGGACACTGAGAATTGAAGATAAAACGAAAGCAAGGAACACATTTACCCATACTTAATTTGGCCAAGTATGGCTACTCAAAAGGTTTGTTGGTACATTACTGGTCCAGTGACTTTTTTAGGTGGGACGTGGCTGACAAAGACCACGAGACGTCCATATTGACACAGTGGTTTTGCAATACAATTTTCCTAATGTGGACGGTTTTTCTTCTCTAACGTGTTAGCTACAAACACACAAATATGTACGAGCAATACTAGTTGTATACATGCTAGTTGAAATAACATGTCGGTGTTGACAGACAGAGCCCCTAGCGAAAGAGACAGCGCCATCTACTGGAGTTGCAGCCTAGGAGCGCGCGGTGTGCCGCCGCATTGCGCACCGAACCACGCGGGCGCCATTTTCTTCGGGTAGCCAGCGACGACACGACGCAGCCGCTCACTGAACTTCCGGTATCTGTGGGGAAATACAATAGAAGACATGTAGACTAACTAAACAGAAACATACTTGTTACCATACTACGGTGAACTTGCAGTGATTGTGTATTTTACTTCCTCTGGCATAACCACCAGGTAGAGAGAACCATCGGCGTTCGCGTCTCTTCCAAAAAACATATGCATTGTATTGTGGGTTGGTTGAGCATGTGTAAGCTTCAAAACAGCAATAACTGGACTCGAACACCTGTCTTCTCAATTGACAGTCCGATGCTCTTATCGCCATGTCACTGGTACCAATGTTCGTGTTACTTGCAGCGTTTGTGGCATATACTTGATCTAGCGCTCTACCATCTTGAATTGAGACCATGCTCCACACCACCCCCCACCAATGATGGCAGCTGCCCCCACCCCCAACAGCTGCCAGCTCTGTTGTGCGCTGGACAGGGCAGAATTCACGCCAAAATCCTGGACACGCCGCTGTTCCACACACAAACTGGACAGGTCTTAGACCGACTGTAGCTTAGTTACCATTGAACTTGTGACGTTGCTGGAGATACTAGTTCTAGTGATGTAATTTTAGAATACGCCAATGACACATTTTGGAACTTCTCGAGTCCTAGATCTAGTTGCCTCTACATTGAATGTATTTTGCCGACAACACCCTTTGCAAAACGAACTTAACATTCAGAGAGTACGTTTGACATGAACACATTTGTTATCAACAGACTGATACGCGGCTATTTCGTCGATACAAACGATTTGACCTGAACCCACTGTCCAACGTTCCAACACAACTCGTGTGAACTATTATCACAGCTTCTAACGTCATCGTGTAAAAAACACATCAATATGTCGGACATGCAGTTAACAACGATATACTCACTTGCGTCCCTTGAAGAAGTAGATGTTTCCGTCTCTGTATCTAACTGCCGCCTCGACGTGTGCCGGTACTCCGGGCCACATAGTGCGTACGGGTCGAGGAGCTGAATCAGCGACTACATCTAGGGTTGCCTCGTCGAAGACCCAGTAGTAGGCGCCCTAAAACCACAGACGGCTTTACGTGAATAGCACAGATCACGTTAACACTGCAACTGATCTATTGAGACAATTCAACGGGTCGAAGTTCGATGCGTGGTACGAACTGGTTATTTTTTACAAGCGCAAGCCTACGTATCAGTGAATGTCTGCAAGCGCCCCGATTTCGACTCCCTTCCCTATCCCGATCGCGTTACGCTCGATTGTCCTATAATTGAACCGAGCGCGTGGCGCGATCGGGATAGGGTCCGTTACCAGATCGGGGCGCTTGCAGATACTCTCTAGTATAGATAACAGGTTGCATTTGCAAACACTGGCAACACACATTCCCACGTGCATCCACGCGGAACACCTACTCAACCGCTAACAAGAACTCCTAAAAGTCGAGTTATAATTTCGACAAGGAAATCTTTTACGGTGAGAGCTTTGCAACATCAAACAAACGCGACTCGATGAAAGCCGCGATGCCAGAAGGGTTGCTATACCTGGAAGAGGTAGATGCGTCCGTCCCGCCCAATCAAGGCGGCCTGTGGAGCCTTGGGGTAACCCTTCGAAGATACCTTCTTCTTGATCAGGCGGCGTAAACCGTAGTATTTGAATATCTTGTTTCCTACAGAGATCGAGAGATACATTTGTCAGAAATAATTTGCAGTGTTCAAGGAGATTTGTCGCTTGAGTGAGGCGTGACGTATACCGAGTTGACCTCGAACGACGGAAGTGAGACATCAACAGTTAAAAACAGACAAAAGCGTCTAATATTTAGTGGACCATCGCTTACGCGGTCTTTTTCGGACTGCGGGTAAGAACAAGCAGTATGACCCACGTAGGTCATAAAATCTACGACTCTGGCCAGGTGTAGGATTACGTGTCTTGACAATCTTACGTCTACCTAGAATGCCATATATAGCATAAATCCTAGGAAAGTCATTGGCTTATCGAGAGTCTAACCTTTTATCTATGTGAAACCTACAGATACATATACTTTATTGCCATTATTGACATAAAATACATGTCAATTAGGAATGTCACTTGGTGTTAAAACGTACAGTCACATCAAACATTCCACGAACATACAATGAAAGATAAATAAATAAATATAATAAAAAATAAATAAATATAATTAAGTCTAAAATTGTTTTAAAATAAAAAAATGTACATTAAAAATTATAGGCTAAGCTAAAACTAACATATAAAAGACGTATAAAACACATCTGGCAAAATTATCATTCCATTGTCTCTGTCCATCACTAAAGTTGATATTTAATACCCGATAAGGTAGCCACGGCACGGGGAAAGAAACTGTCTCGGAAACGATTTGTCTTCGCACGGATATTTCTTAATCGCCTGCTTGAAGGGAGTTTTTCGAATAGATGATGGGCGGGGTGTGTTGGATCCGTGATAATTTTGTCAGAGGGGTAAGTTCACTGCCGACGATCTTCAATGCTGTTTTTACCACTTTGTCTAGCCTGATCTTTTGACACTGGTTGATGTATCCGAACCACATACATATGGCGAATGTAAGTACATTCTCATTAGCCGAGCGATAGAATCGAAGTCTTTGCTGGGCCTTTTTCACGACTGCATCCGTGTTTTTCTCCCATCCTAGGTCACTAGAGATGATGGTGCCCATAAATTTGAAGCAGTCCACTCATTCGATGGCTTCGCCTTTGATAATAATGGGAGCAACTGGAGCTTTCTTCTTTCTAATATCAACGATCATCTCCCTTGTTTTGGGCGCGTTCAGTTGAAGATTGTTTTCATACACCACGATACCAGCCTGTCCACTTCATGGCGATAATCAGACTCATCTGAGCCTCACCATCTCTTCCAAGGTGATGTCATCTGCAAACTTCACCAGCTGTACGGAGGAATGGACACGTTTACCGACAGCAGACGCAGCTTGTCGAAGCGTTTTTGCGGGACGATCATATTGAACACGCGGAACTGCAATATACGGACAGGATGCATGCGTACATGTTCGGAGACTCCAGGTGCTGCAAGACGAAGTGAAGGACCAATGCAAAAGCGGCATCAGTGGATCGGTTTTCCCTGTACGCGAACTGGTGTGGATCCATGATGAAGTTAGTGACCGACTTCAGGTACTTGAGAACCAAGCGCTCCAGTACCTTCATCACCACTGATGTCAGGGCCACGGGGCGGTAGCTGTCACCTTGGATTTCTTCGGAACAGGGATGATAGTTGCTGCCTTGAAACAGACAGGAACAGTGTGCTGATGGAATGAGGAGTTAAACAGTTCCGTGAATACAGGAGCCAGTTCATCAGCATAGTGTTTCAGTGTGGAGGTGGAAACATTGTGAGGACCAGCCGCCTTCTTGCTGCGCTGCTGTAAGCGCTTCCTCATCTCGTGCTCATGCAAGGTAAAGGGAGGAGGGAGGGGCATAAGAGGGTCGGCCGGGCTGACCCAGACAGGCGTCAAATTCCGACGGTCGAAGCGAGTAACGCTCGCCAGGCCCTGCCAGAGAGCGCGGGTGTCGTTGAAAACTGGCCTTCAAGCTTGCGCCTGTAGTCAGTCTTTGCTCCCCGTATCGCTCTTTGGACACCGTACTTGGCTTTCTTGTATAATGCACAGTCTCCACTCTTGAAAGCATCCTGTTTCTCTTCCAGCTTGGTCTCTGGTGAACCACGGCTTATCGTTGCTGAACACTTTGACAGTCTTCTGTGGGAATACACAGATCCTGGCAGAAGCTTATGTAAGGCGTCACGGTGTCTGAATATTCATGAATGTGTATAAATGAGTCCCAGTCTGCACTAGCCAAACAGCCTTGGAGACGCTGAATAGATTTGACGTTGCGAACGCAGGTTTCACCGCTCTCTAAAATTCTGGCGGTAGGAAGGTAGCCCACGGAGTGGTCTCTGGCGGTAGGTAGATCATTGAGTGGTCTCTGGCGGTAGGAAGGTAGACCATGGAGTGGTCTCTGGCGGTAGGAAGGTAGATCATTGAGTGGTCTCTGGCGGTAGGAAGGTAGATCATTGAGTGGTCTCTGGCGGTAGGAAGGTAGATCATTGAGTGGTCTCTGGCGGTAGGAAGGTAGATCATTGAGTGGTCTCTGGCGGTAGGAAGGTAGATCATTGAGTGTTCTTGGCGGTAGGAAAGTAGATCATTGAGTGGTCTCTGGCGGTAGGAAGGTAGATCATTGAGTGGTCTCTGGCGATAGGAAGGTAGATCATTGAGTGGTCTCTGGCGGTAGGAAGGTAGATCATTGAGTGGTCTCTGGCGGTAGGAAGGTAGATCATTGAGTGGTCTCTGGCGGTAGGAAGGTAGATCATTGAGTGGTCTATGGCGGTAGGAAGGTAGATCATTGAGTGGTCTCTGGCGGTAGGAAGGTAGATCATTGAGTGGTCTCTGGCGGTAGGAATGATAGGCATCCCTGGTTGTACTGTAGCAGTGATCCAAGGTTTCACTCTTTAGTGGAACACTTGACATGCTGCTTATACTCTGGGAGGTCTTTAGACAGCATAGTGTGGTTGAAGTCACCGAGAACTAGCACAAGTGAGTCAGGGTTAGAGTTTTCCACTGTGGTGATCTGATCGGCGAGAGCGCCGATCGCAGCAGTAGGTGGTATGTACACACCCACCATGACAAGGGGGTAAACTGTCAAGGCAGGTAAAACGGTTTACACTTGATGATAAGAGTTTCAAGTTCAGGGGAGAAAGTAGTAGACAGAACTGATGAGTCATTAACCATCGCTGATTTACCATGAAACACACCCCACCCCCTTTAGATGTGCCTGAAAGGTCGGCTCTGTGAAATGTGTAGCCAGAAGGAAGGACAGCCGAGTTTGGGGTCTAGCCATGTTTCTGTGAAACAATACACAGAACAGTCTCAAAAATCATGTCTGGTTTTCACCAAATAAAACAGTGTCAACACGCCTGCACGTTTGTCTCGCTTGCGCCGGCCATGAAAAGTAGGGCGTGTATTGTGTTTGTCATTGTTCTCGCGGCGAACACTCCGCCAACCAGTAGGGCGTGTCGTGTGTGTGTCATTGTTCTCGCTACGAAAACCACGCCGACCAGTAGGGCGTGTCGTGTGTGTGTCATTGTTCTCGCTACGAACACTTCGCCAACCAGTAGGGCGTGTGTTGTGTGTGTCATTGTTCTCGCTACGAACACTCCGCCAACCAGTAGGGCGTGTGGTGTGTGTGTCATTGTTCTCGCTACGGACACTCCGCCAACCAGTAGGGCGTGTCGTGCGTGTGTTATTGTTCTCGCTACGAATACCACGCCGACCAGTAGGGCGTGTCGTGTGTGTGTCATTGTTCTCGCTACGAACACTCCGCCAACCAGTGGGGCGTGTGTTGTGTGTGTGTCATTGTTCTCGCTACGGGCACTCCGCCAACCATTAGGGCGTGTCGTGTGTGTGTCATTTTTCTCGCTACGAACACTCCGCCAACCAGTAGGGCGTGTCGTGTGTGTGTCATTGTTCTCGCTACGGACACTACACCGACCAGTAGGGCGTGTCGTGTGTGTGTCGTTGTTCTCGCTACGAACACTCCGCCAACCAGTAGGGCGTGTCGTGTGTGTGTCGTTGTTCTCGCTACGAACACTCCGCCAACCAGTAGGGCGTGTCGTGTGTGTGTGTCATTGTTCTCACACATCGAAGAAATTTCATCGCACGAAAGTAAGAATGTAGGGATGCACTTACTGTCAATATCATCATGAATACGAAGCAAAGTATCTCTATCATACCTCTGTAGACAAGCAACTCTCCCAGTCAGCAAACAACTTAGAAACATGCACACCACAGTCAGACACAACATCTTGTCGCCATATACCGGTTGTTTTTCTACCCTGTAAGATGTTTGTCTATTTTGTTTTTTAAATATTCAAACTGCTAGTATTTGCACTATTAGTACACAATATGTTCCATTCATCTATATTCCTCTGCGTAACGACATGTTTTCTTTCGACCAGGAAGATTATATTGAAAAGTGATTGGGCTGTGAGAAGGCTTACTCTTGAAGAAGTACGTGTAGCCAGTGCGTGTAGAGTACACGGCCGCTCCCAAGGATCTCGGTGGCTTCTCGAACAGCTTTGCCGCCCGCTGTGGGTAGCCACTCGTGACGCCTGAATCATCAAGTCGCCACACCCACTGGCCCCGGAACATGTATATGCGCTGGTCTGGTGCTACACACAAACAGAACCATTCATACTTTTAATAAACATGGATACTGACATGGCAATGATATTATATTTAGGGAATAAGGCGCAGTGTGCTGAATCTGCTGATGTTAGGAGAGTGTTATCTGGTGCTTACCCCCGAGTGATATCAACAAACAATGTGTTACTTTCTTTATATAATAACAAGTTAACATTTGAACGTAGTTTTGTAAACTAAGTTGTTATTCAGCAGAGTATCCAGTCTTTGGGACTGCTCAAAGCGCTTTACACTTTACTGCCTAGACCTATTCAATCGAACACCATCTTGACATCTCTGGAAATCATTCAGCCATGCTAAAATTAATGTGCGAAGACTATTCGTACACAAATATCCACCACTGTTTATAGCCAGGTACTCATTCACACAGCAAAATGAACTTTAGCAACGTAGAGTGAAAGAACTTTCCCTATTTCTTAGTCAACCACACCATAACAAGTTCGTCGTGACTCCTGAATCACGTGTTATCCGGGAGGATAATACACGATATTTGTGTTGTTTTGTTACCATGCATTATCCTGTCGAATAGCCCACGGCTGAGTGGTTCTGAGAATCGATGCGTTAATCAGACGTTTGTCAACGCCGAGTGTATATCAGCGTTCCATCCTACACTTGTTGCTACTTTAATTATGTACACACCTTGGAATACGGCGTCCACCTTCATCTTGCAAGGGTTCGGCATCGACTTGGGCTTCTTTGTTGTCGAGGGTGGACTGTAGGTGGTCGTTCTCCCAGGCCGCGGAGTTGTTCCTTCTGACCGGCCAGTCACGTCACCATCGGTTGTTGTCGTGGACCTTGCTGTTGTTGTTGTTGTTGTTGTTGTTGTTGGTGTGGGTTCCGTGCGATCTTGACGTGATCCTGAACACAGCGATACGAACGAGTGAGTGAGTGAGTGAGTGAGTGAGTGAGTGAGTGAGTGAGTGAGTGAGTGAGTGAGTGAGTGAGTGAGTGAGTGAGTGAGTGAGTGAGTGAGTGAGTGAGTGAGTGAGTGAGTGAGTGAGTGAGTGAGTGAGTGAGTGAGTGAGTGAGTGAGTGAGTGAGTGAGTGAGTGAGTGAGTGAGTGAGTGAGTGAGTGAGTGAGTGAGTGAGTGAGTGAGTGAGTGAGTGAGTGAGTGAGTGAGTGAGTGAGTGAGTGAGTGAGTGAGTGAGTGAGTGAGTGAGTGAGTGAGTGAGTGAGTGAGTGAGTGAGTGAGTGAGTGAGTGAGTGAGTGAGTGAGTGAGTGAGTGAGTGAGTGAGTGAGTGAGTGAGTGAGTGAGTGAGTGAGTGAGTGAGTGAGTGAGTGAGTGAGTGAGTGCGTGAGTGAGTGCGTTAATGTTTTATTTCGGAATTGAATAATACTGGCGGTGAGAACCAATAGTTCATGACGGTATTTAAGCCGATGTCATATGAAATATGGGCCCGGTGATATTTGAACCGACGGATACAAATCTCATTATATTATTTTTTTGAACCCGCCCTATGATGAAAGTACCCGCCTTCACCAATGTCAGTCAATATTTACAAATACTGTAATGTAAAGTATTATAATAAGCTATATCCTAATGATTTCCACGTAGGCTGCTGTTTATACTAAAGCCTTAATTTTTTCTGACATAAACCCCAGTTCCAAATCTTATTGGATCCCCGAGTGTATATATCATATTAAGTGTGGACCCATGTCCGTTTTTTCACGGTATTACGTTTTGACCTCCCTATAATAATACTGAAGGTAGTAGTTATGGGGACAGTGGATGTATATTTCAAGTTTTTCTTTATCAAAGACTGAGTGAAATAAAATGTGAAATGTCTCTAAACTTGTCATACGTAAACTAAATACTTTTGGCAAGTAATGTGCCAAATTTGAAATATGTTCATTGCGAACTCATGTCATTAAGCCCGCTCAAACATGGCAATTTGCGTGTCACAAAGCAACCAGCCCGTCACATATTGCTGAGGTGACCAAAGGCAGGGCCGCGCTCAGCGGCCCTGCCTTTGGTCACCTCGTCCTTTAGCACGGCGAGCGGCGGTGCTGCCTGTTGTTTTAGATTGTACACGAAATTGCAACTGCGGAATTTAATATTTTCATATGGCACCGTAAAGAAAATAATCTTATCTACAAGGTTGTTGCTGCATGTTTACAGGAATTGTGTTAAAAATATGAATGATATATAATGCAATAGTACATTCAATATTCACTGGACCAACATGTCCCATGTAAAAGTGCTCGAAAAAATCACACATCACACCAAAACGCTATTTTCAAGGAGACTCTTTCAGAGGGGGAATGGTGGACGGACAATAAAGGTGGTCTTACGCCTGTCGTGTGCCTTGTGACTCACCGTACAGACTCTGTATGGCGCGGATGTCGTCGTCCTGTAGCTTGAAGTTGGGGTCGTAGCCCTGGTAGTAGGGCGCCATCACGGCGCGGGGAACATTCGAGTGGCCGAGACCGAGAGCGTGCCCGAGCTCGTGCGTGGCGACGTTCAGCAGGTTCGTTCCCTCTGGGGTGCCGTCCGTCCAAGTCTCGTCTTCGTCGAAGTGCGTGTCTCCAACCACGGGATAATACGCATGCGCCAATATGCCACCTGCAGAGTAAAACGAGGTCATATCGTAACATAACTTACTTATTCATCACGTGACTTATGACGTAGCAACAAGGTCCGTTAAGGTTACAAAATGGCTGCCGCACATGTGATGCGGAAATTCCGTCAAATGTTTTATTGTAATGCTGGCCCAACATTTTTTTCGCGACAAAGACATTGTTTAAACAAGAAAAGAGTTCTTTATGCAAGAACTGTACGCGGGAGAAATTGATCTGCCATCTATATGTCGCCCTAGTAATGCATTGCTCATTCGTAAACGTTGATGGTAAGGCAATGCTAGACGGAGGTCACGCTAGTTGCTTTCGTCTGTATTCTGTCTATCGTACAATTCAAAGGAGATGAACTAAATGTGTCCCAGAACTGAGTACTATCAGATCAGAAAAACATACCAAAATAGTGAATGGTTATGAAAACATGACGATGTTGTGATGCAAGGCAGTGAGGAGTGGCGGTCCAGTAAGACCATTGGATCGCTTCTCTGCGGCAGCAAAAATGTACAAAACCGATGTTTGCTGGGCAATGTCGCTTTCCAGTCCCACTGGAAGATGTGAATGCGCGGGCCCAAGATACCACTAAACAAACGATTGCTGGTCGTATCAGTAATGTTGTACAGCTGGGCGGTGCCAGCCATAATACTCCATAATATGGATGCCTGCCACAGCTGCATCTTGGAACGGTACTGGGCATGCGATGGCCCAACGGAATTATATCCAACGAGGACCTCTACGCGCGCTGCGGCACGGAACCGCTGTCACAGCGAATAGGAAGAATGTGTAGATCAATGTTTGGCCACGTTTTACGGATGCCCCAAGACATCCCTGCTCAACAGGCCCTGCAGTTTGCTGTTGTCGAGACGGCACGCACACCAAAAACGTATTAGATATGCTGTACTCGGACCTCAGACTGACGTGATGCGATCAAGTAATGACATCAAGGCGCTGAGAGAGCTGCCAGAAGACTGCACGGGATGGGGGAAATTTGGGGGGGGGGACGGATTGCGACACTAAGATGTCCCTAGATGATTTCTGTCACAGAAACAGTGACTCATCATAATGAAAACATGGATGTAAATATGTTTGCGTTCACCAGAAATAGAAGAACTAGAGAAGATATTTAATGAAGAAACAGCGTAGGCTAGATATCAGAAAGTACTTGTTCTCACTGCGGATTAAAAATTAATGGAACAAATTATCTACTTATAATGTAAATGCTAACAGCGTGAATATGTTTAAACAAAATCGACAAATATTTCAGAAGACCGGGTTACTCATAAACAGAAAACATGTTGGACTCTAGTTAACTCAAAAGCTTTCTTGTCCGCCTGCCAACATGTTTTTGGTTGTGGATGGCAATCTTGTTAAATCTACCGGAGTGTCACAGTATCCACAACGACAAAGATACGCGTATCTGTTGGATGCATCAACTGTCGTTGTCTGCAGGGTAGTTCGTTTTACCGTTGACGTTTTTATTGGGCATATGGTACAGTACAGCTGTTGGCATTTTGATGCGAGAAGCCTGGTATTGTTTTTGTTGCCTCAGTCGCGCAGCTTTGCATAAGCTGTTATTACTTTTTATAGAGTGTATTTAACTATGACCGAAGTTCAGGCAGACCTACTGGTACAGGCTGAAACCGTTCGGAAAGCTTAGGCCGTTATGATATTTACTCTACGTCAAACTATAAACAACAAAGAACGTTACTACACTGAGCCAAGGTTATCTAGATATCCGAATCAATGTAGTAAGACTCGTGACCGAAGACAGTAAGATACCCGACCCAATAGAGCAAGATACCAGAATATAGGCGGTCAGATACCAGACATACATGTATGCAGTAATATACCCGACCCACAATCGACCGTATGATACACGACCCGTGGACAATAACACATTTAAAGGGACACAGTCTATTCGTCTACCCGGAAATAGGGAGCGTTGTCATTTGTAACAGGAAGTCTGCTGTGTTGAACGTGGGAAAGTCGAACATTACGGGCTTACTAAACACAATTTGGCGGGCAGTATACCTTCAACATAGTTATTATAGTCTTAAGAACATTATATTAATTACTATTATTAATGAAAAACTAGGAACAGACTGCCTCATTTTTATTCCCAGTAATGTAGTAGCGTCCCTGGGACAGATACATGGACAGTACCTGGACCGTCGAAGGCGTTCCTAGCTCCATCCCCGTGGTCTCCAGCCGCGAACTTGATTTCGATGTCTTGATCCGCGGTCGCCACAGACCGGAAGTTGAGTGGCGTCACCTGGCTCCACTTGTCAAACGCTTTTCGGAAGGCATCCCTGTAACAATAAGGCAACGTGGAGTGAACTAAGCTAAACTGAACTGAACTGATAGACTGTTGTCTCCTAGTATCAGTATTTGGATGGTCGTAATTAAACATCCATTCGTGCATTTTTAATCGTGGTTTCGTAGTGGGCCAAGCCAAGCGTGATATCAAATAAGAGAACTAGCTAAAACATGTACATGTATTTGTTTGGGGACAACGCATAAGCAATCTTGTGCGTGTGTGTTTGTGTGTGCGTGCGTGCGTGTGTGCGTATGCGTGCATGCGTGTGGGCATATCATGCGTTATATGTAATTACAAACGGGCTGCACATTGTAAACTAAGCCTCTAATCTTAAACGACGTACTTTTGAGTGCCCCAGTACAAGTCTGGGGAGTAATTGACAACTCTGTACTTCAAATCATTCTTCGGCCACTTGAATCCTGCAACAGAAACGTACAGTGCCGTGAAGACAGTGTCGTGAAGAATCTATTCATAAATCAACACTATAATTGACAGGACTCACTGGTGTTCTTTGTTTGTGGTGACGACGACGGCGCCGACTATGGTTCTGGTGGTAGCTCATAGCTATTAACTCCATGATGTATAACTTAGTATTGCAAGGAACGGCAAGACACATTATATTGTTCTACTAAATTGAAGACCGCTAGACCACTCGCCAATTACTCTGACCAGTAAAGACCATCGCAACAAAACCGTTCGTTGAACTTGATTGCCGATTCCAAAGAAAAATGTGTATTCTATATTAAGCATTATATGGACAATAATGGTTTTTCAATACTGTATTGACATTCACTACAGACAACGTCGCTACGTTGTTCTTCGCGGGGACCTTCGGATCTTTGGAGATGAGGGGCCAAGTTCTTGTATATCGTACACCATCCCGGCTGTTATCCCATTCCACTTCCCACAGCCAACACCCTTCTCCCTCCGCGCCTTTCACGAAGCATTTCCCATACAGTCTTCCCATCTAATAATATTAATAATGAAGCCTTACATAACGCCGGTATCCGCAAAATAGGGGAGCAAAATATTCAGAGCAATGTTCTAAAGATTATGAAATTAGTACCATTATTAAATCAATAAATATTATAAGATCGTTATCAAAGTAATGTAGAATCATTATCACAACCTTTTCTGGAAATATATACCTATCTAGCATGTATAATAACTATTATAAGAGTAATATAATAAATAATCTAAAATCATATTGTATTGCGATCTGCTGCTTTCCCGCGGCCTCGCTGTGTCACCGTCTCTGCTCTCGTCGGCAGTCGGCCAACCGCTATCTGCACCGCGTGACCTGCCCACATCATATAATTATGCTTTCTTATCTCTTCCCTCGGGTCATTCGTCCTCCTTCTATCCACCTTCGTTCTACCTCTTATTCTCCGGATCCAGGTTCTGTTGTCGTTCTTATTGTTGTTGCTGCTGTTGTTGTTCTGTCACGTGGTAGCTACCCGTTCTGCGTATAAGAATGACGCGCTGACAACCACCAAAGGCCACCCGGATAAGTTATAAGAAAGCTTGAGGGAAATATCCCCCGGCGACATGCGGCGTATCCGGTTCGTTATCTGTTCTGTGCGAATAAACGTCGCGCGCTGATCCGTGGCGTGGCAGACGAGTAACAAACAGACGGCCTGCGAGTCAGCGTCGACCGCGTATCTAGGGGACAGTTGTACCCAGGGCACCGGGCACTAACCACGCAGTAGGCCTAACTACTAGGGTAAAGCTTACCAGATGTCTCGTTAAGTTGCGTCGAATGAGTGCCGTAAACAATGGCGAGATTAATTTACGGGAATATTCCATTAACAAAACCAGATAAATGTCTCGGTGAATCTTGGCAAGGTTTATATATTCGTATATGTTTAACATTTATAATCAGGACAACGTTGTATTAACGTGAACGTGCGTTTGTACCACGAACAACACACACATATGTAAATAATAGTATGACTATAATTTCGAACAAGCAACAATGTACCGAAACAATCATAGAAGGAGCCTTGTTAAACCAGAACCTATCAATGATAATTATTATGGAGATAACAGTCATGATTATTCATTCATTAGACATTTTCAACAGACAAGTTTATACACGGAACAATTCCAATGTGGAACCAAAGCACTGGCGTTGGGACGAAATTGCTGTTGAAGATGTTTTGCGATGACGTTAAGGCGTGGCATGGCAGCTAAATAAGACGTTTTTTAAAAGCATAATTATATATATCATTTTGTTGTGCCCAAGCAGTATAGAAGGTCTTAGTGAGTAAAAAATATATATGACATTTTGTTCTGCCTGACCCCTTGTTTTCATGATAACCAAAAAAATGGCCACCAAATTTAGCACATCTAAAAATTGCAACACTCTGGAAGTAATAATGATATGGTAATCTGGTTTGATTGTTGTGTTTTCCTTAGATATTCTCTACAATATGTATACAAAAATATATATATATATATATATTGATATTTTATTCTGAATTTTCAAATTATGTAGTTGTAAATGTAACAATTTTCGACATATTTTGGGATATTACTCCAAAGATAAAGCGTAACACCAAAATGGTTTTATACAGATTGTGGATAATATTAAGGAGTACACAACAATCCAAACCAGATGACCATATCATTTTTAGTTCTGAAGTATTGTAAGATAATATTGTCAAACATGGGGTTTTCTGTAAACGCTTGTTACATTTATTGATAGTAAACATACAAAACTACTGAAATATGGAAGAAACATATTTTCAGTAATTTTTTTCAAAATCCACCTAGCTGCCATATCTCCCCATAACACATTTTGCAGGAAAACGGAGGGGTTCATGGGACTATGTAATTACGTAAGTTCAACTCCGAAGTTGCAACTTGGACGGCGTTTACCTAACACATTTTCAAAACCCACAACATATTCGGAGGGAGGCTATGCAACACCCAGGTTCAGACGAACCATATAACCTAGTATTGTGCGAACGAGTTATAACGACGATGGTCCATCCTTCGATGACGTAAACAAAATATATTTACCGGGGACGTAGTAGTTCATGGGGTTGTTGGAAGTGTCCGTCAGAGCCGCGGCCGGCACCCCACTGCCGAAGGGGGCTTTGTCCGGCAGACCGCAGCGGGGTTGATTCATTTTCCACACAGTTATCCTGTCCAGTTGGCCTGTTACCGGCAGACCCACCATGCGTTGAAAACCCCTACGGAAGGAAACATATTTCCTAGACATAGGCAATTGTTATTCGGAAAGTAAAGGTGTGTTCATTCACAGCGCAGTGCACAGTCCTTAGATATGTTCAACCTAACATCGTCTGTATTTTCCAGGGAAGCATTCAGCCACGCTCTATTTACTACACGAAGACGCTTCGTACACAACTAATAATATAATATATGCATATTTATATAGCGCCCAACTATCCACCACTGTATATAGCCAGATACTCATGTATACAGCTGAGTGAACTGTAGCAACGTGGTATGAACGACACTGGCCAAAGTTCGAAAGGGCAGTAAGAATATGCGAACCCGGCATCTCCTGATAGAGAGTCTGGTGTTTTTATGACTACGCTACCGCGCCCCAGTTATGTCTTACTACCGCCTATTGGTGGAAGAACTGGAATTTCTCAGCGTTTGGTTGTTGTATCGTCAAATCACGTTATATAACATAAATTACATTAAATATAACGCATTGACCTCCCAAATACGGTTTAATTAACAAAATATTTTGAAAGTTTCGAGACTTGAACGTTATGTTTACCTCCCGCCCGTGCTCAACGCCCAGGTCATAAACAAATAAATAAATAATACTAATAATAATAAACAAATAATATTCACATTGTCTGGAATACTTAAATTGTGGTAGATTGAAACCCATTTGGCGATCAATAGGTTCAGTTGATATAGTTTGTGCAATAAAACATCATTTTGCGATATACGTGATCAGACTTTCACTTTTAAATAAGCAGGACAAAACTATCAGATGCTTTGGCTAATATTCCAGTTAAAATGTGAAATCATTGACTTTAGAGTTGTTTAAATATTAAAACAACGAAACAATCAAGACTAAACGGTAGTTGCGGCACATAAGCTGCGTATCAATCATGTATCTTGGACGCAACAGGTCGTTTTTCTTTCTATGCGATTCGGTTAGTTTTGCTTTGTATGTCCTTACCTGATCGCGGTGCGGCGATCTCTTGGTTCGTGGAATATACCATCAGGTAATACGTGTAAGTAACCGAATTTAGTCAGGAAAGCCTGCAGAACAGAAAAAATTTAACGGTTTCGTAATGTTGAGTAGTTTTGGTACGACTCCACTAAAATAGTTATTCCACACATAAATTATTCATTATAAAAAGCTACGTGTCCCTATCTCGGTTATCATATATGATAAAAAAAATAAGATCTTGTATATCACAGTATCCGGTCCTGGGGACTGCTTAAAGCGCTTTATACTTTACTCCCTGTTCAATCGAATACCATCTCGACTTATCTGGGAAGCATCCAGCCACGCTGCAATTAATGCGCGAAGACTATTCGTACACAAATACTCACCACTGTCTATTGCCAGGTACTCATTCATACAGCTGAGTGAACTGTAGCAATGTAGAGTGAACGAACTTGCCCAATGTTTGACACCGCAGCACAGGATTCGAACCCGGGTTCTCTCGGTTGAGTGTCGGAAGCTCCACATGTTAAATATGGGGGCTGAGGTTCATCATAATACTTCAACTACACCCGCCTTGATCCTCACAAAAAACCTCCAACGTCATAATTTTGCTGAAATATTGGGGGCTAAGCCTATCTGCGTCACCTCCACCCAAAATATCGGGGGCTCGGCCTTGTGCCCTCTCCAGGTTCCGACGCTTATGTTAGGCTACGCTAAACTGCACTGACTTAGGCTATATGCACTTCAACCTGAAATAAGATCAACCTTTTCATTCGAACATAAACACAACTTATCTGGAGAACATTTATCAAAACTGCAATTAATACGCAACACGTGTTCATATACACTGTATATAATTTAATACATACAACCAAATGAACCGAATTAACCCGTGCAAAAGAACATCTGTCTAAACATCATATCAATGTATATATTTAAATTTACACAGAGATGCCGTTGATGCTGGAACCAGTTGGCCAATGTGCAATTATCTAAGTTGGTCGTTGTTTCTTATGGCTTAAACAGGAACACCGTTGCACCCGGATGTTCGACGGATCAAAAGTCAGGACGTATAGGCCCTAAAACACGCCAAGGACACGTCGGCGGGCGCACCCCGTGGTGTACGCACACACAAAGCCAACGAGTACCGACAGTTAACACGACCCAAACACGTCCTTACAAACATCAAAAAACGGAACAGTCGTTAAGTTAAAAGATATCTGCCCCTCGGAGCGACCCCGTATCGGCCTATGTGGTAGGGCAGCGGGTCCGCGGAGGCAACAGGAGATAAACGCAGACCCTAGAACACGACAGTACATGGCAAGTGGCATGCGGTATGCATGACTGCCACATGAACATATGATATCGGACAAGGACGTGACTACCAGCGGAGACATCGCATCGTCAATTGCGCATGTTACGTGTGAGGTGATGTCTTCAAAAGACATGTTTGTGGTCAATGTACATGGTCAACTTAACTTGTCAGTTGGAAATGTTCACAGTCGCAACTGAACACTTATTGGTGGGTGTTATTGGCCGTGGTAACAACCCAAATAATTATTCCATGTTGCCTAAACCATAATTCAAATGAAAGACGAGCAATAAGGGTTTTGAAGATACCGTCTACACCAGCCTGCGGCGGTGAGCAGGCTGAATTCCTCCGTCAAAAGAACGCCGGCACGCTAAGTGACGAATAGAACCAGACGCTCCAAGCAGTATGTAAACCAAAGCCATTGACCAGATGTAAGAAAGGGAACGTTCGTTCTTTGTAAAGTAAACCAAAGGAACACGAAAGCAAACTGGAATAACATTCTTCAACTAGAGATGTCGACCGTTAGCACTCAAGTGGACAGACACGAAATTGCACAACATGAAAAAGACACGACACTGCAAGAAACGGATCTCGTCAGAAGAGATTTCAGAGTGACGGGTCATACAAATGTCGTCATGTCGCTCCAAAGATCGAATCAAATGGGACGTAGTACATTTTATCCGCCCTGTCATCGTTGCAGAACATCGACCCGTAGTTTCTCTGATCATAGATACGTACTGATTTTATCAAAGCTATACATTGCTATTCTGTGATATACCGTTTTTTACACGTACGCCACATTGTTGTTAAGCATGTGCAAGAACACAGTTACGTAACTGTTTTATTCTCGTGTTTCATCTACGATTTTTAGTTCGTAAGATGAGAATTTTGCCTGTGCGTTTGCGTAACAAAACATACGCCAGTTTCAATGTTTCATTCGTGTGTGTGTGTGTGTGTGTGTGCGTGCGTGCGTGCGTGCGTGCGTGCGTGCGTGCGTGCGTGCGTGGGAGCGAGCGAGCGAGCGAGCGAGTGAGTGATTGAGTGAGGGAGTGTGGGAGTGAATGACTGTGTATGTGTGTTGCATGCGTATTTGTTTGTTTTGTTTGTTTGTGTGTGCGAACGTGTTGTATATATATATGCGTGTGTTTGTGTGTACATGCGTGCATGCGTGCGAACGTGCAAGCGTTGCTGTGACATGTCCTACTCACATCAGCATCAAAAGGTCCCTTCTTGTCCTGATGTCTGCGTCTTGCCTCGATGCTACTTAACAGACCCAGTAGCAACAGCAGCAAGGCTGCATTGGTCCCTACCATTGCAGGTCCTACTGGTCCTCACGCTAACCTCCAACTGCCCACGATGTGCTACTGTGCGTACGAGCCCCTCAGTCTTCAACGGAGTGTGTCGACGTGTCTCACCAAGACCCGAACCGCTTCTGCCGCGCTCCCGTGCTGTTCCACCTAAATAGCCTCGCCATGAATCCGGGACGGCGCGTTGGGCCAACATCCGCTACAAGCCTTTAATTAGTCAGCTAACCATACAGCGCACAAGCCAACGGCTGATCGTGTTGTTGCTCCAAGCGATAATTCAACATCCGCGTTATAAGTAAAAATATAACAAGACGGAAAACCGGATATGGAATCGCTGGTGTATGGTATAGATCGTTCAAACATCGACCGATCCTCACTACTCAAAACTGCACGGATGCGTGACCTCGGTGGTTGCGCAGTCTTGCTTTACCCAGGCTGCGCAGTCGAGTCTGCAAATGACACGTGTGGTGGAGCTAGATAGAAACGGTGATACAACTGCTGATAGTTATAATGGTGTAAAAAATAATACGATATGTAAACAAAATTAATGACTAATGTGTTAACATAGTGGTTTCCGCATAATAATAACGTGCCATCGTACAACAGCACAAGCCTTGTCATCACATTTACCCGTCGCCTGAGAGTTTAGTAAACCGACCGACCAATACAGGAAGGACCATGAAATTAAGACCTGACATGAGTAAAAATGTTACAGGCGTCATGGACGATCAACGAGTATAGAAATAGGCCATACGCCTAAACGGTTGTTACTACAATGTCATAAAAAGAACGAAACCCTCGCCTGTTGAACTGATCATGCTAGAAACTATAACCTACTAGGCTTGACAACGAATGAGGAGAGAGAGAGAGAGAGAGAGAGAGAGAGAGAGAGAGAGAGAGAGAGAGAGAGAGAGAGAGAGAGAGAGAGAGAGAGAGAGAGAGAGAGAGAGAGAGAGAGAGAGAGAGAGAGGAGAGAGAGAGAGAGAGAGAGAGAGAGAGAGAGAGAGAGAGAGAGAGAGAGAGAGAGAGAGAGAGAGAGAGAGAGAGAGGAGAGAGAGAGAGAGAAGAGAGAGAGAGAGAGAGAGAGAGAGAGAGAGAGAGAGAGAGAGAGAGAGAGAGAGAGAGAGAGAGAGAGAGAAAAGAGAGAGAGAGAGAGAGAGAGAGAGAGAGAGAGAGAGAGAGAGAGAGAGAGAGAGAGAGAGAGAGAGAGGAGAGAGAGCAGAGAAGAGAGGAGAGAGAGAGAGAGAGAGAGGCGTAGAGAGAGAAGAGAG
>OZ023213.1:12137230-12304730 GCA_963995525.1 Escarpia spicata
AGAGAGAGAGAGAGAGAGAGAGAGAGATAAACATCCACTGAACGATCAAGTTCGACAGTGACATCTTAAATTGTCAAAAGACGACAAGAACAGGCGTCATTTCGATCAACATGTGTAGCGTGACGCCCGCAGTTTTGATTACAGGAAACTTAAACCAACCCTGATGCTGACTACGGAAAACAATCATAGAACGACCTTGACGGGAACACAACTTATTTAGTAAACAATCTGCGTGTATTCGAAGGCAATAATGCCAAAGTTTAATTCTGTCTACAGGTGGTTCAATTACGTTAGAGCAGACCACAAACTTCCCCCGGGCAACGAGATCAAGCTAGCTTCAGCGATAAGCACAATAAACAACATAGTATTCGCGTGTACCGACGCCCATTCATGCTCGTTCATGCCCAGACTGCCATTCAGAAAGTTGATTTTATCTGGCTTCAACCCCCTACCCACTACCCTCAGACAAAACTTTGAAAACATTGATATGATGATATCTATATATATATTGATATTGATATATACAGTTTCGGTCCGAAGCGTAGCATGTCGATGTCCGGCGCCAGATGAAAACTGCCTCTGCCCCCCTCCCAACGAAAGTAAGTTCAGCTGATATCGGATGTCAACGTTGAGAGACGACTCATTATATTATAAAAACGTTCAGCTGTATGTTTGGTGTTACTGAATAACGTTGTGTATTTGCTCAGAGAAATACGTAGAATATATTTATGTGCATGGGTGTAAATATGAGCCACTCGCTGTGATTTTTCTTTCCAAAGTTTTCTATCCATATCTCCCTCTCTCCATCTTTCATCCTCCCCCGATCGTATCATGTCCCTCCTCACGCAGTCCTCTTATCTCAGCTGTGGCTTTCCCCTTTTTATGTGTAATTTCTGTTGCTCCGCGCCTGCTCCCTCTTCGCTATTTTCTCTGCCCATCTCATTCAGTTTATCTTTCTTTTGCTTCGTAATAGTTGGTTGGTTTAGCCCTCTCCTTGTCGTGGGAGCGCCGCAGACCCCAACATCCGGAGTGTGGTTTGGACGGGTGGCGAGTGGACAATTTGGCTGTGCGGTTTGAGCGTTTCCGAAAGTTGTCACGAAGCTGAGTGATGTCATGTCCTTGTGGCCGGAAGTAGTATATACTCCATATTACCTCCAGATGCTTCTGCAAGTGAGGAGGCAACATTTGTGAATTAACGGCAATGCAGACAGATTTTATGTGTGAATTCGGTTCACCGGAGACAGGTGGAACTAGGAATAGCTCGGGTCACACGTGAATCAGAAACATGTTTACCGACTGATTAGAACTTCCCAGGTCATTTGTGTGATTGAATTAATTGCAAATGAAGGTGCGTACGCATTTAATTGAAAATCATACGGAAACCAAATGTAAACACTCTACAGAACGCAAGCTACCTACCTTCTTATTCTTCTTTGGATAACATTACTACGTTCAAACCTGTTGCAGAATCGGTGTCTTTCTTCGCCTATGTTATTAGCCATTGTTAGCGTACCGAAGACATCATCTTTCACCCAACTTTGTCGTTATTTGCCTATGTCTAAACCAACAACAGACATGTTAAACCCACGTCCAGTAAGCATAACACTCTCTTCAAAAGTTGTTCTTCTCCTCTTCTCTCGGAAGTCGGGGTGGGGCTGATCTTCGTAGTGGTCATCGATCTGTTTTCTTTTCTTTTTCTCCTCACTAGTCCTGCACTGCTATCTCCGCCTTTAGTCTCCACCCCCTCTATCTTTCACTCTCGTTCTCCACTCCTCACCCAATCCTCCAAATCTCTCTTTATATCCTCCCATCTCAGTGTTGGTTGTCCTCGTCTCCTTTTACCGTCCACTGTATGAGCATTGCCTTTCTTTACTATATGGTCTTCTCCCATTCTCTCCAGCCCACACTAGTCAATTCCTCATCAGCTTCTTTTAGAAACGTTTTTCTACAACAATTAAGACACTGTTGATAGTGTAGCCAATGAACTATCAAGACGGTTATGGTATTTCATATTGAAAACTGCACAACACGCATGCAGCTGATCATTTTATAAAAACTGTTCATCTTATAAAAGGCATAAAAACCTGCTTACCAAGTGTTGTATATCACAACACTTTTTGCACGCCGTATGCTAATTTGTTATACAATTTCCAATAATAGTTTTGGCGAAATTTCAGCTGTAGCTTGGTTTAGTGTTTTTTTTATAAATGTTGTAGTCCTCGTCATACCTCGTCATATCCAGTACGTTTATATGACTTCCACATCATTTGTTTGTACTTAATTTTTCTAATGTCTTCTTTCGATAAATGTTTCTTTTGGACCTTTCCCTTGTTTTTAATTAATAATAATGACAAACTTCTACAATGCCTAAATCCACAGGAATCTGAGCTCAGAGGCGCAACATACAAGAATCATTGGGCAAAATCGTTAACAGGACAAGCAAGAGTCGTCATTAGAGCAAAGGACCGTCGAAGGTTAGGGTGGGAATGCAATTTTAAATAAATAAGTCTTTAGTTTTTTACGGAAGGTATTTATAGTCTCAAATATTTTTTAAGTGATAGGGAGTTGATTCCAGATTGCGGGTGCAGCTACAGAAAAAGCACGTTTGCCGATATTAAGCTTGGTTTTCGGAACAAAAAGTCGTTGTGAAACAGATGATTCGAGATACACTCAATTTCACTCTTTAAGATATTCCAGCATTATGTTGCTGCTTTATTCTTCAGTGTGTTATTCCAGTCTATCTTTACTAAATATTTCCTCATGTCCTTATGTCTTCCTTTGTGGAAATTTCTCCTGTACTGCTTTTTACTACTCCTTTCTGATTTTATTTTGATGGTAAAACGTATCTGGTTGTGATCACTACTCCCCAGTGGCTCACATATCTTGACATTGTCAACTAATTCATTCTGTGAGGACAAAACTATGTCAACCACATTATCATCTCTAGTTGGCTCTAGCACATGTTGAGAAAGAAAACTATCTTGTACTAAAACTAAAAACTTGTTGTCCTCACTCCCCGTACTCTGTAGAAATTTCCATTGTACATGTCCATGTTCAATTAAAGCATTCGCTCAAATGACAGTTTCTAAAAACTGCTGATTGAAGACACACGTATGCAGACATGAATTATAATTCTTTAATTTGCCTCTCCCCACCCCCCCCCCCCTCTCTCTCTCTATATATATATATATATGTCTGGTGTATATATATATATATCCCTCTCCCTCTCCCTCCCCGAGCACGCGCACGCACACTCGCACTATATCTAATACACATAATAGATCGCTTCGTTGAGAACAAAATAATTCCACGAAAAACGTTCGCCTGGTCGGAAATTGCATTGTCTCAATACAAAACATCGAAAGTGCCGGATGCTCTGTGGTGAATACCATTAGATTGACGAGTGACTACATGGAAGACGCACCCACGAAGCAATGATATCATAATACATATCTGTCTCCGGGAGAAAGTCCGCGCAGGGTTCTGTAATATTCGTAAATCATTACCCGGACGCAGTAACCTCAATTCACCAGGGCCACAGCGTTGTGAACTACGTGATTAGGCCTACATCAATGTGTTTCTCTTACGCTGGAAGACGCAGTAACCACGTTCATCCATTAATTTAACCTAGTTCTGCATTTCCAATTAAAGTATCACTCGAGAATTGTGTTCACTGGAGCAATCGTAGGACTTTTACCGTGCGTGTATGTTTCAGAAAAGGTTACGATGTTTCAGATCACATTATAGGTGTAACATTTATATTTTTATTTGCTATTTGTTTAGTACCGTACCTGGTTCCCTTCGCATCAACATATTGTTCTGTTGCTGTTTTTAATCTTCAATATAAGTATATATGGGTAGACTATTAAAGGCACCTACTCCGTTTGATTATTAAATTATTTTTGACCAGGCCGGATCAACATTCGGTAAACCTACAAAAGTGATCCGCTTGAGTCGCCCTCTTTTTGTTTCAATAACCACCCCTGGTAACCTTGTTACACAATACATTAGTATATACATACGGCGCCAACGAAACACGATTAACACTGGACATATGTACATACCGCTCCAACAATCGTTTTATTTCAAAATGTCATACACTGTACGTATACTTAAAAAGGCAACCACATGAATGATATACCATTATTTAACCTGGCTATAGTAGTTTTTCAAGTCTATATTTGGTTCATGCGTAAATATCATCACCGCCTAGGATTCTAAATACGAACTGGGGTTGATCTGTTTACCTCAGCTGCATATCCTTACGCAAAGAAATAAGGCATGGTACACACGTAGATATGACGCATCGGTCTTACACTTCGTTGCCATGCCGACGTCGACGCTCTGCGCGCACTCGACCGTGAACAGTGGCGAGAGTTGTGACGGGATATTTCGACATAATAATGTATCACCGTGGAAATGACGTTTTAAATTTGTATTTATTTACATATTTATTACATTTCAGTACCATTTATATTGACTTTTAACCATTGTCTGAACAACTTTTTATCATAATTTTACGGACTTTTTATTTATTTTTTTAGATATTGATTAATTAAATACTTCTAAAAAGAACTGACATGACACATTTCGTGGATTGGAACACACGAAACAGACGTGGATTACATCATGTCTGCCCCGCGGTCACCGAGTGCGATTTGGCTGGAGGAGTGTAGCCCCATGACTCATTTATGTGCCGTCCCCTGAATGTAGTACATATAGGTCGGTATAGGCCGGGATACATTGGCATTTTTCGCACGACCCGAGCAGACTACACCAGACCCACCCCGACTGCAGTCCATACACACTACGCCGACTGACACTGACTGCGCTATATTCAAAGCTGGCGTGACGTCGTAGTCACGTAGAGTTGACTACGTCGGGGTTACTCGGTCGGTCTGACGTGTTCGCAAGTTTTCTTCAAGTTTACGTGATTATGACGTCACAGCGGCATCCAGTATAGCGCAGTTGGTGTCGGTCGATGTAGCGTATACACTTCATTTGGGGAGAGTCTGGTGTGGTCCGGTGCGGTGCGGTGGGGTCACTGTGGTGTGGTGTTGTCACTGTGGTGTGGTGCGGTGTGGTCACTGTGGTGTGATGTGCTGTGGTGTAGTGATGTGGTGCAGTATGGTGTGTTGTGGTGTGTGTGGTGTGTGTGGTGTGTGTGGTGTGGTGTGTGTGTGCTGTGTGTGTGTGTGTATGGTGTGATGTAGTGTGGTGTGGTCTGGACGGATCTGAAGAAAAGTGTCAGTATGCCGTCCTTATAGCATAACCTACCCCCTTACCCACCAATACGGGTGAGATTTTTACAACCAAGCATGGCTACTAGCGTCAGTTTGCATTAACCTATATTTCACTCGCTAGGTGGCGTCGCTGTAGCAATGTATTTTCCCCGCGATACATGGCGATAATCAAACCAACTGCTTATGGCTTATGGAGCGCAGTGGCTCAGTGACTAGAACATCGAACACTCAATTGACATACACACACTACGGGTTCGAACCATGTGCTGCCATGTCGAACCATGGGCAAGTTCGCTCAACTGTATGACTGAGTACATAATTATAGACAATGGTGAACATTTGTGTACGAAGTCTGCGCATTAATTGAAGTGTGGCTGAATGCTTCCCAGAGAAGTCGAGATAGTGTTCGATTAGTCTGCCAGGGAGTAAAGCGCCTTGAGCTATCCAAAGAACTGGATACTGCACTATATAAGAATTGTCTTATGCCATGAATGCTTGCATAGAGACGTCTAACAGCTAACACTGGTCCCACGGTGTACTCGTGCCCAACGTCTAACAGCTAACACTGGTCCCACGGTGTACTCGTGCCCAACGTCTAACAGCTAACACTGGTCCCACGGTGTACTCGTGCCCAACGTCTAACAGCTAACACTGGTCCCACGGTGTACTCGTGCCCAACGTCTCACACAACCGAAGGGCGATGACGCTAAATGTGTAGGAGCGCCGCGGTGTAGACGTTAAAACATCGGACACTCATTCGATGCATTCCGGGATCGAATACTCTTGCTGTCGTTTCGAACCGTGAACAAGTTCGTTCACTCCACGTTGCGCCAGTTCACTCAGCCATATGAATGAATACCTGGGTGTAGACAGTGGTTGATATTTATGACGAATACGCTTCCCGGAGATGTCAAAAACGTGTTTGATTGAACACATCTGCCGGGAGATAACGTGTATAGCGTTCTCAACAGTCCAAAGGACTGGACATTGCGCTGCGTAAAAACTTGCTTTTTTAATAGGGATTTCAGTTTTTCGTCACAGAATTGCGACTTCTGGTCTGACGCATGTGTTCCACGAGTGAGCATATACGAGGTACATTTCGTGTATTTGCTATTCCAAATCTCGATGTGTTTTTAAATACATAAAACCATTCACATATTTTGTCAACGCACAAATTCACGCACACACGCACGCACGCACGCACCGTGAAGGTGCCGAAAGCTCTGTTTGAACAAGCCTCACAGGATTCAGACAGGTAATTCACTACACTTCCAAACGAAATCGTACTTGATTAACAATGGTAACATATCCACAGAGTTGCATGCAGTGGATTATTTGGCACCCACTTTGTTCCGTCTTTCACAGAGTTGCATTCTGTTAGCGCGCGTGTGTGTTTGCGTGAGCGCGTGTGTGCGCGCGCGTGTATGTGCTATGTGTTTGCGAGTGTGGATGTGTATGCAAGCGTGCGTGAACGTGTGTACGCGCAGTTTGCTTGTGCGTTCATCCGGAGCCTGACGGACCCGGCTGCAATACCCACCCCCTCCTCATCTGGCAGCCAGCTGGTGACTCGGGTCTCGACGACTCGACGACTTCGTGTCACATACTGACCGACGCATCCAAGTCTGTCTCAGCCACTTCTCGCCGCCGCACATGTCGGCGGAGTTGTCCTTTTCTTTTTTAATTATTCATTCCGGATCCTGTTTTTCGTGGGAAACCAGGACATTGGAGATCCCTTGGCTTGGTTTCTGCATCCTGGTCAATTTCGACTATGGTGATCCCAACCGAGTGTTCCAATTCCGATGAGAGTTATTAGTACATGAATGATAACCAATCCTAAACTTGCAGTAGGCAATCAAGCAAAATATGTACCTGGACTTAAATTGGGTGCATTTTTTGAAAGATGATAACATCGGACGATAAAAGGGGACTTCAGTATTACGACAAGCGGAATTATTTATGCCTAATCTATGAGCTGGTAGCCGTGTACGGATACGTGTTTTTTTTTATAAAATTAAAAGGCCAGTAACTAGTATGGGTGGTCTTTGTGTATACATAATTGGTGAATATGCTACATTCGGTCTGAGTTAAATTTTGTCTTGAATGTTGTTCTTACAGTTAGCACAGATGCAGACTGGTTTGATTCTTACCAACCAGAATGTGACTAACGGTGACATGTTTATAAACACACTTCGTAGATTCTCCCAAACAAACATAACTTTAAACGTTGTCCCACTTTCGTCAACAGCCGGGTGTGTTACTGTTGGCCGTAGGCCTATATCGATATCGGCAACATTTGGTATTGTGTTGTCACATTGCGGTTACATTCACAAAGCGGGATGTGCGCTAGCTTTGATGGTTCCTAACAGGATGTGTTGTACCTGTATGTTCATTCATACATTGCCTTCGCGCCGGAAATAGCGCATCCCGACGTCTGTGACTGTCTACAGAAACCCGCTGTCAGCATTGCCCGTGGTTAGTCATTGCAATGCATCATGTCGTGCGTACATGCATCAGTGAACGATTTGCGTCATATTTATGCATTTTGCATTTCAGAAATGAATCGTGATCTCTACATTATAAAATATATTGTGAAACAAGTTTATAATCAATCATGTGTGTGTGTGTGTGTGTGTGTGTGTGTGTGTGTGTGTGTGTGTGTGTGTGTGTGTGTGTGTGTGTGTGTGTGTGTGTGTGTGTGTGTGTGTGTGTGTGTGTGTGTGTGTGTGTTAGTGAACGTGCGTGCGTGCGTGCCCGCGCGCGCGTGCGTGTGTGTGTGCGTGCGAGCGTGCGTGCGTGTATAAATTATGATATATCTTTCGAGTAGTCATTGCGGCATGGCTGAAATATTCCCAGACTTTACTTGGAAGAACGAGCCAGGAGTGAAGTGGATTTTGCGTGGAGGTTTTCACTGTTTATAATGATGCCGTAACATTCATACTGTACACGACTAATGTCGCACTGAATCGGACACCGAGCATTCCCGGGACAGCAAAGAACAAACATTTCCGACCCACGTTCTTTCTACTCAATCAGGTATTCATGTTTACTGACAGTTGCTGTTGTCTGAAGCGAGTGGGCATGTACACCTGTCGGAAAGGGGCATGTCTTTAGGAAGAAAAATACCTGCACTAGAAAACAAGTAATCGTCATCCAACATCACTATCTACCCAAGATCACTATTCGAGACAAAATAGGATGTGACAAGTCACGCATCGCTGAACAGCTGTTAGAGAAATATGTGTCGACTCGTTGTGAGCGTGTTGTACAGTGTTTAGGTGCACTCGAATTTAGTTCACGACCCTATACTTATCTCATCTACTACCAGTGAGGTCAAATTAGAAGGGAACACGATCAGCGATTTATAAATACGACTTGCATTAGTTCGTGTGTTAGGTTTACCAATCCCACCCACATAACGCCGGCTGGAAACGTTGTCCGCCCTACCTCTACGCTGGATACCCGACACGAGTACTAAGTCGCGTAAGTCAAGGCATTAGTTCGTGGTGAATCTGCAATGACGGTAAATGCGTGGACCCTATATAGAAGGCAGCAATTATAAGGCCCCTGCTTTAAGTTTATAACCCCACAATGTCAAAGTGGGTGGGGCGGGGGTGGGGCTAAAATAGTGGTAGGTGGGATTGGTGGGGATGTCTCTCAATATTGGGGGTATGTTGGGGCCATCCATATAGATATAGTACGTCACGATAAATTTTGACATTATATTTTTAGACAATCCCCGTCTAACCATGGAATATCTCAAACACTCCAAAATGGGACCTTACAGAAAACACCATGTCGTATTTTTGCATGTTATCATCGACAACTTGGGTGGTTTGATGGGTACACACGCTTGTGTGATCCAAATCTGATATCGTACTTATAAATAACTTAATGAACCAATACTAGTCTTAGTAATCACATGAACAGTAAACGCATACCTGATGTATATATCTTAGCGACCTTAGATATAATCAACACAAATATGATAGACTAGATCTTAGACACATGCTGCAGGCGCATGAAGTCGGCATGCCCCACATGGTGGTCCTAAACACAAACATGAGTGTCCTACCGAGAGAAAAGCTAAATATCTAGGCCAGATAACGAAATAGCCAAGGGGCTACAAATGTTATCACCCACTTAGATGAACAACATGTTCTGTTAACCCACTGATAAATACGTGGAAGCCAAATCTGTTCACCTACCATTATAGACGACTTGCAGGTGGGTAATTACGAAAAAACTCTAGCATGTGAACGTAAGGACTGGGTGATTTATGTAACCTATACGTGCAGTGAACCCGGCTCTAATGCATGACTAAACATTTACTAAAAGGAGCAAGTAATTCTATGCAAACATTCAGACTGATCCCGTAGTGACAATAACGCATAACATGAAATAAGATTTTGCCAGTCGGATAGGAACTAGTGAGGAGTACGATACAATATATAGGTGTTGTTGCTAGGATAGTGTGGTAATTGGCTGTACTGGTGCAGTGTTCAGTTAGTCGGCCTTTCACGCTTCACTGAAGACAAAATATGTGGCAAAACGCAGCTGTTAGAAATTATGGAATATGCGGTGGCACATAACATTAAGTGACAGCTGCTTCTCCTTCATTATTAAAAAGGAAATTGGCAAAAACATTATTTGTAGCCACGCCTCGACAATGGAATGTTCTTAGAGATATCAAGTGCAAGCAGAGAGTTGAGTACAAGGGAGAGGAGAGAGGAAAATGAGACGGGACGAAAGAAGAAGGGACGAAGGGAAGTGAGAGCAAATGTGATAGAAGAGAAGTCGATAAAAGGGACGCTGACAGGAGGAAAGGTGACAAGAGAAAAAGCGACAGGAAAGAATGGATCGGAAGAGAATGTGACAGGAGAGAAGACGGCAGGGGGGAAAGACAACAAACAGACAGATGCAAACCGAAGAAGGAGCTATTCTAAGGCAGTGATTGAGGGGGCAATGAGGAAAGAGAGGGTGTTTATGGGTGACTCCATTATGAGAAAGACGGACAAGACACTGAGCGAGGGGGAGGACATCGTTGTTTGTTTACCGGGGGCTAGGATTGAACATGTAACTGACAGGGTAGAGAAGGTATTGGGACATGGCAAGGGGGGGTCTATACTGGTACATGTAGGAACAAATAATGCAGACAGGGAGGGAACAACTGCGATAGTACAGAAGTATAGACAGTTAGTGAGGAAGCTAAAGAAGACGAGAGTCGAACAGGTTATTTTGTCAGGAATTTTGCCAGTAATGGGAGGAAGGGGGGCAACGTATAGAAACTGCAAGAGGATGGCGATCAATGCACTAGCTGAGCAGATGTGTGAAGAAGAGGGGGTGGGATTCACAGATTTATGGGGATACTTTGTTGGGAGGGAAGATATGTACATGAGAGATGGCCTCCATCTTAGTGGAAAGGGGGCAGCAGTTTTCTCAGAGAATCTGCTGCAATCTGTTGACAGTGGGACAGGTTGCATCTATTTAAACTAGATTCGCAGGGGGGACTCACAGAAAAGCCTGAAAATGGAGGCATAGATAAAGACAGCACAAATAAATCAACAAATAACAGTCTGGAAAACTCTTCTGAAGCTGGATATAAATGTGTTTGTTTAAATGCAAGGAGTATAGTAAACAAAAGAAATGAACTAAACATTATGGTAGAAGATGTTGACCCTCATATAATAGGTATAACCGAATCCTGGACCACCACCGATATATCAGATGCTGAATTGGGACTGACAGGATATGTAATGTTTAGAAAAGATAGAATAGGAAGAAAGGGAGGTGGAGTTATTTTATATATTAAAGAATCTATTCAGGCTTATGAAATAAAATTAGAAAGAGAAGCAGATTGCGAAGAAGCTGTTTGGTGTAACATAGTTACAGGAAACTCAACGTTGACGGTTGGGTTGGTTTATCGAAGTCCAAACATAAGCATAGAAGAGAATGAAAAAATACAAAACGCTATAAGGGAAGTAAGCAAACGGGACTGTATTATTATGGGGGATTTTAACCATGGGCATATACAATGGAAATCTCTACAGAGTATGGGGAGAGAGGACCACAAGTTTTTAGTTTTAGTTCAAGATACATTCCTTTCTCAACATGTGCTAGAACCAACCAGGGGTGAGAATGTGTTAGACATAGTTTTGTCCTCACAGAATGAATTAGTTGACAATGTCAAGATATGTGAGCCACTGGGGAGTAGCGATCACAACCAGATACATTTTACCATCAAAGTAAAATCAGAAAGGAATAGCAAAAAGCAGTATAGGAGAAATTTCCACAAAGGAAGGTATAAGGACATGAGGAAATATTTAGCAAAGATAGACTGGAATAAGACACTGAAAAATAAGACGGCAACAGAATGCTGGAATATATTAAAGAGTGAAATTAAGTGCATAATCGATAAATTTGTACCCTTCAAAAACCAAGGAAAACGGTCCAAAAAGAAACACTTATCGAAAGAAGCCATTAGAAAAATTAAGTATAAACAAATGATGTGGAAGTCATATAGATGTACTGGAAATGATGAAGACTACAACAATTATAAAGAAGCACTTAACCAAGCTACAGCTGAAATTAGAAATTCAAAGAGAAGCTATGAACAACAATTAGCTAGTAATATAAAACATGACAGCAAGAGTTTTTATGCGTATGTTCGAAGCAAACAGAAAGTTCAAGATAAGGTCGGTCCTCTAGAAGATAGTGCTGGAAATATGATATCAGAGGGATTCATAATGGCAGAAGACCTGAATGAGTACTTTAGTTCAGTGTTTACCAGGGAAGATATTAGTTCACTGCCAATACCAAAGGCTAAGTTCAAGGGGGCAGATTCAGACTATTTAGGACAATTAATTGTAACCCCGGAAATGGTAGCTAAGAAAATAAGGGCTATGAAGGAAAATAAATCACCTGGAGTGGATGGTATTCCACCCAAACTACTATTGGAAATTGTAGAACAAATTAGCATACCACTTGCAACAGTTTTCAACTTGTCATTAGAAGAGGGAGTGGTTCCTTTAGAATGGAAAGAAGCAAACATTATACCGTTATTCAAAAAAGGTTCGAGAAACAAGTCAGAGAACTATAGACCAGTGAGTTTAACATCAGTGATTTGTAAATTATTAGAAAGACTAATTAAAGATCACATGGTGGATTTTCTTGCTAAACAAAACTTGATAAACCCATCTCAACATGGTTTTTTTAAAGCGAGGTCATGCTTAACAAATATGTTATGTTTTTTGGAAGACATCACTAAGTGGGTAGATGAGGGAACACCAGTAGATATCGTCTACTTAGATTTTCAAAAAGCTTTTGACAAAGTACCACATCAAAGATTACTGCTTAAACTAAAGGCCCATGGCATAGGAAATGGTATAATAAACTGGATAGAACAATGGCTGATTGACAGAAGACAACGTGTAGTAGTTGATGGGGAGGCTTCAAACTGGAAATCGGTATTGAGTGGGGTACCACAGGGATCAGTATTAGGTCCTATATTATTCTTAATATACATCAACGATTTGGATGATGAAATAACAAGCAAGGTGTTGAAATTTGCGGATGATACAAAAGTGTTTAGAAGGATTAAAAGTGATGGAGATAGACAGCATTTACAAGATGATCTTGACAGGTTGATGAAATGGTCTGAAAAATGGCAAATGATGTTCAATTTTGGGAAATGTAAATGCCTCCACATAGGACATGGGAACGAAGAGGTAGAATATACAATGGGGGGTACTGTACTAAGTACTACTGTAAAAGAAAAGGACTTAGGGTTAACCGTTAGTGCTGATATGAAGATTTCAGAGCAGTGCGGAATTGCAGCTTCAAAGGGAAATCAAATCCTTGGATTAATTAGGCGAAACATAACGTATAAGGAAAAAGAGCTAATAATACCGCTGTACAAAACAATAGTTAGGCCTCATTTAGAATATTGTATTCAAGCGTGGAGGCCATATCGCAGGAAGGACATAGATATGCTAGAAAGAGTGCAGAGGAGAGCAACTAAAATGATACAAAATCTGAGGGATCTTAGTTATGAAATACGCCTAAAAAAATGCGGTTTAACAACACTAGAGACCAGGAGATTGAGAGGAGATCAGATAGAAGTGTTTAAAATATTGAAGGGTTATGAAAATATTGATAGAAATATGTTTTTCTCAGTTAAGAAAGATAGAAGGACTAGAGGACATGATCTTGCATTAGCAAAGGAGCAGAGTAGATTGGATATAAGAAAGTTTTCATTTTCACAAAGGACTGTAAATGAATGGAACAGATTACCTGCTGATTGTGTGGGTGCTAGTAGCGTGAATATGTTTAAAAATAAAATCGACACATACCTCAGACGGGCGGGATACACATAGATAAAAAGGTCGGACTCTCGAAAAGCCAAGGGCTTCCTTGTCCACCTGCTACCTAGAGTTAATTCTCTGGGTGGCAATCTTGTTAAATCTTGTTAAATTTTATATCCAAGAAGTAATTTTTGTGTTATTCATAGGACATCATATCACTTTTAATAATAACGCTGTATGTCATGCGAAACATGCACACAGCTGTGTACTCTCATGCCGTATACATATATTTATTGACATTATTATATACGAACGACTGTAGAAATGTGCATCCTGGAAATGATGATTATCTGTGAGATTTGGTCTTTGACATAGGCAGACACTTTGAAGGGTTCCACAACAAAACGTGAAATTTCCGGGTTTTTTGTTTCTAATGAAAAAACTAACTTTTGTGTTTCCTTCTCAGAGGGTAAATGAAATTGTATGAAACTTGAATATATTAAGAATACAAATAGCTGAATCATTTTGTGTACATTTCAAAACTTGAAATTTTGCAGTAAAAAATGTCATCGGAAATGGTGTTTAATGATATCCTTCACTTTATTCATAATGGAAACTGGTTGTATTTGTGAAAAATGTTGTTTCAGCAATAATGCTTGCTAGCCATGTACCAGCATCTAAGGGATGGTCTCAAAAAAGGGACAATGTCAGAAGTTAGGTGTTTGTTATTGGTCCAAACCCCTCCACCCCTTCACTTATGTGATATGGGACGTGATTTTTACAATCCAAAATGGCTATTAGCATCAATTTGCATTAACAATAGACATGTTTCACTAGGTGAAGCCATCGAAAACATCTTTTTAAAGCCGCATTTGTTGACAACTACAGGTGTATATTGAATTTATCTTAGTCATAATTATAGTTTTTTCAATATTAATTTATCATCTTATTTTATTATTAATTATTAACTTATTATCCTATTTTATTATTAATTTATAATTTTATTTTACTATTCATTTATTATGGACAAGTTGGTCTTATACATTACGAGTTTTAGAAGCCTTACTTTTTTTTGACATATTTTACGTATCTTATGTAATATATTTACCTGTAAGCTCAAACAATTGTAGTTATATTTCAACAATGTTGTATTTTTATGCACCTCTGAGCAGAATTATAATCCAGATATACGCCGCTTTATAAATAAAATTATTATTATTATTATTGTGATGAAGGCCAAAACCCTCAATGTATTTTGGGACCGTGAATTTATGCGATCACCCTAAGGTATATGTGCTTTACCCCCAGTTATGAAGATCCTGTGACAGTTACAACATACCTCTGTCATGTGTGACGACAAACCTACAAACCACTGATGTGTAAAAAAAATTTTAAACTGACTGAAACAAACAAATTACAGTAAACTGCAGCGCGTCAGCTTTGTAAAAATAACACAGGACACAGAACTGAAAACATTGAAAAACAAATACGACGTCTGGTGATAACTTTGCTGTGGAATCAGTGAGATGGAATGGTTTATAAAATGGTTAGCCAAGAGATAACTGTTGTCCATTTCAACAGATAACGGAAGACAGGTGTACAGGTGTTAACTTTAATCAGTCGCACATCACAGGTATCAATACATAGTTTGACATGTCACAGCCTCAACAGAACCAATTCACGGCTGACAGCATTTGTAGCATTGCAATATTTGCATTAACAATTTGTATAAGACAAAACTGATAAGTTAGAACAGCTCTAAAGACCACCCTACCCCACATTATTCATGAACTACCCCTTTAAAGTAATATAAATATGAAAAACAATTCATCCAATCTCTCACAATACACAACAAATGAGTTATTTTCACTCACAGTAACTAATATCTCAATTGCATTAGAAATGCGTACATCATATTTGTGTGAAAAATAAAAATAGCTCTGAATATGTGCGCTATAATAAAGGTGCTTTCACACCTCCGATTCTGTTCTATATGTAATTCTCCAGTTTCTGTTTTTGTTTTTCCACAGACAGACAAATATAATAGGCTGACACATTAGATGAACATAGGCTACTGAATGGGAAAGAATCCTTTCCCAAGTTCTTACCCCGCTCAGGAATGGAACCGTAGAATTGTCGGTGTGTCATTTATGAAGCAAGATGTTCCGAAGATTTTTCAAATGGAAGAAATGTACCAATCAGGCGGATCCAGGGGGCCTGACCTTATGATTTTTGTTGTGCCCTTAGATCTTTTATAAAGGGCCCACGCGGCCTTGCCCCCCAAACCCTTTGAAATGTGTCCCCATTGTGGTTATAATGCTGGAGTTATGACAGCAAAATTTTTTAGATATGAGACAGCACAAGAGGAAAGTTAAATTGCGGCCGCATAGCGATGACAATTTGTCAACATCACCCCATCTTCCGATGGTAACAGTTGAGCCAGGTGGGAGAACAGATGAAGAAGAGTTGAACATCCGGCCATACAGCGCCAAAAAAATTTCAACAGCATCCCCCGTCTTCTGATGTCACCAGTTCAGCCGAAACAGTGGCTCGAGTTACAGCGGCGTGGCAGAGACCAAATTTCTACTAAAGGTGTACACCATTTGGTTCAGCCGCCAGTGCAGGTTTTTGTGCCCCCACTCAGACTCACTTTCTGGATCTGCCCCTGTAAATTCTGGCCAAAACCTTACGATTATCCATCCTGCAACTTGGTAAAAAATGTCATGAAGTTCATAACATAAATTACATGCAAATTTCTTCTGAATACAACAAACTTTTCCAATTCATCAACATTTTGGAGGTACCAGCTTAGCCACACATGAGACAGCCTGCTCACTACACCATCTGGTGAGCAAACAAGGAAGTAAGACTCACAATTCAGTTTTTGAAGGAGGCAACACAAATTTGCCGAAACGTTGAGAAGTGGGTATAAAACTTAGTTGTGTTCAGAAGAAATTTGAATCTAATTTATCGGGCACCGGCTTTAATTTCTGTCACATCTCGGAGTAACTTAACACACACTTTATATGATTAGTTTTGCGTGTTTAAGCTTGTGTCTTGACTTGAATTGAGGAGTTATTTTCTCTGCACAAGAACCAATCCAGGAGCAACGTAACAGCCGCTCACCCTGTGCAGCTTGAGGCGTATGACTTCCGCACACTCATCTCCTAGAAAACACAAACAGTACAACATTCATATCTTGTCTAAAAACTGGCACACTATTTTGAGAATCATTACAAAATTATGATTGATTTAATCCCAAACAATCATGTTATGTATAGCTGTAGTATGACTTGGATCCGGAAAAAGAATGCGAGGAAGGCTAAAAACCACCTGGCGAAGGGACACGGCCACAGAAGTAGAGAGGAGTGGCTTCACCTGGAAGGAGCTAGAGAGGACTGTCCAAAGTCGTGTGCGCTGAGAGTCGTCGTGGGTGGTCTACGCTCCTCATGGAGCGAGGCTAAGTAAGTAAGAATAGACTAAGTTCATTAAGATATCTGCACCGTCCAAATGGTTAGATGGTAGCACAGAGTGGACCAATCTACCCCTACTGACCTTGCTACACGCCCCAGAAGACTGACCAGACTCTACCCCTACTGACTGTGCTATACACCCCAGAAGACAGACCAGACTCTACCCCTACTGACCCTGCTACACACCCCAGAAGACAGACCAGACTCTACCCCTACTGACCCTGCTACAGACCCCAGAAGACAGACCACACTCTACCCCTACTGACCCTGCTACACACCCCAGAAGACAGACCAGATTCTACCCCTACTGACCCTGCTACTTACCCCAGAAAACAGACCAGACTCTACCCCTACTGACCCTGCTACACACCCCAGAAGACAGACCAGACTCTACCCCTACTGACCCTGCTACAGACCCCAGAAGACAGACCACACTCTACCCCTACTGACCCTGCTACACACCCCAGAAGACAGACCAGATTCTACCCCTACTGACCCTGTTACTTACCCCAGAAGACAGACCAGACTCTACCCCTAATGACCCTGCTACACACCTCAGAAGACAGACCAGACTCTACCCCAGACTCTACCCCTAATAACCCTGCTACAGACCCCAGAAGACAGACCAGACTCTACCCCTACTGACCCTGCTACATACCCCAGAAGACAGACCAGACTCAACCCTATTGACCCTGCTACAGACCCCAGAAGACAGACCAGACTCTACCCCTACTGACCCTGCTACACACCCCAGAAGACAGACCAGACTCTACCCCTACTGACCCTGCTACAGACCTTAGAAGACAGACCAGACTCTACCCCTATTGACCCTGCTACAGACCCCAGAAGACAGACCAGACTCTATCCCTACTGACCCTGCTACACACCCCAGAAGACAGACCAGACTCTACCCCTACTGACCCTGCTACACACCCCAGAAGACAGGCCAGACTCTACCCCTACTGACCCTGCTACAGAACTTAGAAGACAGACCAGACTCTACCCCTACTGACCCTGCTACAGACCCTAGAGGACAGACCAGACTCTACCCCTACTGACCCTGCTACAGACCCCAGAAGACAGTCCAGATTCTACCCCTACTGACCCTGCTAAACACCCCAGAAGACTGACCAGACTGGCACAGACTGACAGTGGACATGGCACAGCAATGACTGTCCTGGTCAATGGGTAAGTGACAATGGAAATGACACCCCTACATCTGACCTAGTCAAAGAGTGAATACGAGAGAGAACGAGGAACTGACCATTAAAATCTGTTTTAATTAATCAAAATTTAAAGAAATATAAATAATTGATCATTATCTGTCTATTAAGATCGCATCGTAGACAGGATGTAGGGGCAAGATGTTCAGACTAAACAGATAATGATCAACTTATATGATATTAATGTGGTGAATTAAGACAGCGTTTGTTGGTTAACATGTAAGAATAGATATAACTTATTCTATATAACATGACAGTATGTGGCTTTATGAATCAATTAGGACATGAAGAGGGTAAGCAAGATGAAAAACCAAATTTTGCGATAATTAAATTTTCACACTTTGTTACTCTAGATCTGTTTTTACATGACAGCACCCAATCATCGCAGTGAATCAAAGTGCTTTACACTTCACTCCCTGGCAGACCGATTTATTTATACATTCACACCTGTGGGAAGCATTCAGCCATGTACAAAAAAGTTACACATTCACACAATTCTACCATGGTCCACTGGAAGTGTCTCATTCACGCAGTCGAGTGAACTTTGGCAATCAGGAATGAAATTTCTTAAGTGTCAAAGAGCCAGCAAGATTATTGAAAAAGGGAAAGAATAGTTCTTATACAGCATGGTATCCAGTCCTCAAAGTGCAGTGTTATAAAGGTAAAGGTGATTTCTTTCATAACATATTTCACAGTTCTTAGAATTACTCAAAATGTTTTACACTTCAATTCTTCGCAACATTGTTCACTTGCACACCATCTTGACATTTGTGGGAAGCATTCAGCCATGCTGTAATTACTGTGCAAAGGCTATTTGCACACATATATCAACCACTAACTACAACCTGGTACTCATTTACACAGTTGAGTGAACTGAGGCAATGTGTAATGAACAAAATTGCCCAAGCTTCAAAACAACAGCCTGACATTCTAACCACTACGCCACTCCTCCCATTAGAGTCTCAGTCGAGAGTCTGCCATCCAAAAATCAGGAAGGGGGTTGTGAATTTTGTAGTGCATGATACCTGTTAACTGAATTATGCTGACAATCTCCGAATGAGTATAATTGCACAGTTAAGGCAGGCGATTTGTTGCCCAATTGGTCTGGCAGTGTTTTGTGCTTCATAAAAAACAAGCTTTACTATGAGACTGTGAGTGAATCCCGGAGATTGACCAAAAGTTCACTAAAGACACAGATGCCACTGAAAGGTGGTTCTTATGAAGAATGCTGCGAGTACCATGGATTGAAAAGAAAAGCAATGTAGTCATCCTTAGGACAGCCAAATCAAAAAGAAAGATCACTAACAGAATTAGAACACAACAAACAAGATTCATAGGCCATGTAATGAGAAAGATAAAGTTAGAACATGTAGTAACAACAGGAAAGGTTGAACGAAAATGATCCAGAGGACACCAGAGAATAAAAATAATAGATAATCTGTCAACATGGTGTGGAAGGAGCACAACAGAACTGCTACAAACTACAAATGACCATATGGTTCGGAGGGCAATGATTAGCAATGCCTGTGACAGATACAGCAGCTAGAAGAAGAAGACATGAGAGATGACAGCCACTCACCCATGTATCCAAGAGTGCAGTGACGGAGAATCTGTCTGGCATTTTGAGGATTTGTGAAGCAAGAATCTTCTGTACTTTCTGTAAGAATGGAGTCGCATCTGAAAACAAACCACGCAGCCCTTCAACATACTAACATTCAATGATGAACCTTCAAATCTGGAACAGTAACTTATACAATATACATCCCTGTTTGTGAAAATGCTAACTCAGTTGGGAACCGAATGATTAGAAAAATGTTCTTTACACAATTATGAAGTTAATTAACTCTTAACCTTTACAAACAACAACCTTTGGCTGTGTCAAGGAACAGAATCGTTGAATTTAGTTTTTACACCAACCATCTCGTGAGCAGAAACTAAGTATATCCAACATTAAAAAATGAGCCAAGAGGCCCTGAAATCCTTTGGACTATATTGTGAGTGTGTAATTATTAATGAAATGCTTTTTGGTGAATCATAGTTACAGATCATTAAGGGTTATGACGGAAGTAAAATGTTCACATGTTTAGTGGAGACTATATGCTTGCCAGTGAAGATACACCTGGAAATAAAATATTCGAGTAGACCTTATCGTGAAGATTGTATATATTAGTGTTATTAAAAATACTGTAGAATTTTATCCTGAAAATCAGCTATTTAGGCTGATTTCCAATGGTTGTAGAAACCTTGCAGGAGAGTTGGTGAGCTGCAATCTCGCATGTAGCACAGTTTAAGGTTGTGGAAGAAATTGTGCACACATTTTCAGTTCTCATTTTGCCCCTACCACCCTCCCCCAGAATGGAAAGAAGAAAGAGATGAACTATGACAAAACTTTACCTGTTCACAAGGTACGTATACATAGCATGTATTTTGACTTAAAAACAGTAGCAATTAATGACAATACTAAATGAATTGGAGTGAAATAATAGCTGCAACATGTATAGTAAAACATATGAATAATTATATTTTATAATTTTGGCTAAATATGCTTTAACCTTTTTGAGTAGACTTAAGTTATTTAATTTTACATATTATTTTATAATTAATTTATTTTATTTTAATCGTAGATCATATTTTTATATTACATTGATAATTATGTCTATTGCTGTTTTAAAGTTTCTCAGGTTCTGCCAGTGCAGTAGGGATTAGTTACAGCCCACATAGAAGCATTCAGTTTGACACTGGGACAATGGCAGGCAGTGAGTCAAGGCTAGTCCAAATCATAATCAGCATAATCTCTGAGACCTGCACCACTCACCCACCCCTGTGATCAGAGATAGGACAAAGTCCACTATCCAGTTATAAATAGAGATCAGTGGCCTATGCTACTGCAGGCGGCTTACCACAGTACATCCTCTTGCACCAGGGGTCGCTGCTGCTGATTACGTCAGTGCCAGCCAGCAGTACCCCCTGGCTGATCGTTTGTGAAACTCTGAATTTAAGCTCAGCCTATGAAATCGCTCACTAGATCAGTGGTTAGCGGCAGTTCAGGTGGTCATAATAAAACTAATTTCAACCAACCATGACTCGTGTTACATGCAATGTTTAGGAAGTAGAAGCAATTATTTGAATACACAATACCGCTCAGCTGCTCGTGCTAATGGGCGAACGGGATCATTATATATTGGGATTCCCAGAAGTTGTTTATCTGTCTTCAAATTGGGGCGGGTATTCGTGTTGTTCTCTCACGGGTGATGCAGTCAATTACTAGTTTGACTCAGCTAACTTCTGCACTTTGAAAATTTGCACTTTTGGGAGCCCTTAGAATAATTCAATAAAATACAGATTTCTTGTGTATAATGGCACTACCACATGAAATGTCCACGCAAAATCAGAGAAAAAGTTACTGAAGAGTTTTTAAAAAAAAAGACAAAATGTGAAAACGAACCAGTCTCGGGGGCCCTACAGGGCCCTTAGAATGATTCAATCAAATACAGATTTCTTGTGCATAGTGGCAGTACCCTAAGACATATGTATGCAAAATTACAGAAAGTTGCTGAATGATTTCTGAGATATGGCAGCTATCGGCAGACAGCAGACGCAGAGTGATAGCACAAGTCCGTTGGACCTTCAGCCCAAAGGACATAAGACACACTGTTGCGCTTACATTTATTCGGGCTTTAAATTTGATCCGGGTGATGTTTATGTGCGTATGTAAGACATAATATTTGGCACCCGTCGATCACGTAGTAATCAATAATATCCAGTAGTTAAATATGTTTCGTTTGTTGTTGTAATACGAGCGTTATAGTTAGAGTATATAATTATAATTTGTAGTTTCAGATTTGTGACCAAGTATAAGAGTAAGTCACGTGACGTGTGCGTGGAGAGGAAACTGTTTTACGACAGAAATTATTTATGTCTGTGGGAAGCAAACATTTTATCATTTATGTATATATATAGACATATATATAAATATATATATATATATATAAACATACATAACCATGCTGCCGTACTGTAGTGCTGAATTTTCTCAACAAGTAAAAGCATAGTTTCCCTACATTATCAACACACAACTTGTCATTCAGGAGAAGCGACCAGCGATCAACAGGGACCCCGGTTACAATATTCCCGCAATATTCTTAGAACTGCTGTCATATGACGATTGCCAACAACGTCACATAACTACCAAAAGTGGCACAGTACGATGCTGATGAAGACACTGTGAAGCTGTCGAAAGTGCCATCAAGCAAAAAAGGATTCAGACAGGTAACATAACAATATTATCAAGTAAAACCAAGTACTGTATTCGTTCTATTAAGCGTACACCCCCTTCTAGCAGCACCTGACAACATGACAGTGACCTCAATTGTTAACTTTGACTGTTGACTCAATCATTGTATTTTAATTTCTACCAATATCACACTAGATTCTTCAAAGCCTGGTGATACAAAATATTGAAAGGTCTACCTAAATTATCAGATTTTACATTGGTATCCTGCTACTCGTATGTGAAATGCATAATTTGCTTTTCAATCACGTCTGCTGTACACAGGAACCCCAGAAACCACAAAACTATTGGTATACATCCTTACACGCTCATTGGAATGCAAAATATGATATATTTCCGTGTCTTAAATATTTGTAAACATACTGTACGTTTAACAAAACGAGTACGGTAGTTTGTCAAGTATGTTGTCGTACCATAGCCATCCAGTGTAGGTTCACAGCTGGGACTGAGGTCAGGGTACTGGGCGGGTACAGTGACACAGATCGGGGGAATACACGGCAGACGACGGTCATCTGGAACACATGCGATGTTGTAATGATATGCCCAATAAAAATGAGATAAGTTCTTTTGTGCTTAAGTTCTCAGTATACAATGTCACACACGTATCATAATGACAAGAATAACTGCTCCCAAACACAAATTGTCACATGTGTTTTAATGACTGATCCCCAACAACAACAATGATTATGCCCAGATCCAAACTTACATTTACATTTTTTACAGTCTGGAAAAGTAAAAAGTAAAGATAAGTTCTTATATAGCACACTATCCAGTCCTTAGGATTGCTCGAAACGCTTTACACTTTACTCCCTAGCAGACCTATTTAATCGAACACCATATTGACTTCTATGGGAAGCATTCAGCCATGCTGCAATTAATGCACAAAGACTTCGTACACATATATCCACCACTGTTTATAGCCAGGTATTCATTCATACAGCTGAGTGAACTGGAGCAACGTAGAGTGAACGAACTTGCCCAAGGTTCGACACCGCAGCACAGGATTTGAACCCGGGTTCTCTTGGTCGAGAATCTAATGCTCTATCCGCTGTGCCACTGCGCTCCACAACTGTGATGAAGCTACCCTTACTTACCCAGTCGACAGATGAGTTGGAGGGTGCTGGAGCCGAGGGGTTGGAGAGGGTCTAGACTGACGTGGAAGCGGTCATCTAGACGGGCAATCTCCCCCTGTAGCACGTCACTCACTTCATTCTCAGACACCCTCGCCCTCTTGGCTGGGGGCGGACTAGGCACCCTGCAAAACACACAATCACCTCATGTACGGGGGCGGGCATGGAAGGGTCAATGTGTAAATTATTTAGCAGTTTTGATGTAGTTTAGAAAATAATGAATTACAGTTATCTAAAGACGTACATAAATATTTCAATAATGACTTTCATAAGTGTCAACATCAATATCAACATCATGAGAAAATACCACTTTTTCATGATCTAACTTTCCTGCATATGTCATGAAATGCCCCTTTTTAAATGTTCTCCATCTTCCTATCTACTTGTTGGACAAGGTAGTTCTAAGAACATCATCATTATAGTGGTCTAAACTTATTTCACACATATTAGCAGTGCTTGACACCTACGGACTTTGAAACTGTTAACTTCTACTTTAGGTGTATTGGGATACACGTGTGTGATCCATCACAGCAAACAGGGTATTAAGTAACACTGAACTACTATTCACACCAGCCAAACCGGGTCTTAAGTAACACTGACCTACTATTCACACCAGCCAAACCGGGTCTTAAGTAACACTGACCTACTATTCACACCAGCCAAACCGGGTCTTAAGTAACACTGACCTACTATTCACACCAGCCAAACCGGGTCTTAAGTAACACTGACCTACTATTCACACCAGCCAAACCGGGTCTTAAGTAACACTGACCTACTATTCACAAGAGCCAAACCGGGTCTTAAGTAACACTGACCTACTATTCACAAGAGCCAAACCGGGTCTTAAGTAACACTGACCTACTATTCACATGAGCCAAACCGGGTCTTAAGTAACACTGACCTAGTATTCACACCTGCCAAAACAGCGGTCTAGCTCATGTCCTCATTTGTGATTTGGGCAGAAATGCGTACTTAATAGTCCTCTTTTGATGTCCAGCTTACTATCGCTGATAAATAATCACATTCATGAACCCACATATTATAAACCCACAGACGGTTTGAGTAAAATTACCATGTCATTTTTTTAAAGTTGCTTAAAATTTTAGCAATCAATCAAACACTACTGAATATACCTAAACAAGTGAGATGTCATTTTAAAGCTCATGATTTCTGGAATCCAAAACGGTACAAAACTCCATTTTTTAATTTTGTGACTCGATATCCACTTTGCTATGGCTTGTTTATTAAAAGGATTCTGAAGAACAGACAATTCAGAGGTGCCCTCTGCTGGACAACAACCTCACCACTAGTACAACAGGCGACCCTGGTGGACTAGACACTCACCTGAGTGGAGCTCCCTGCAGCATGTGAAGCGCGGGGCCAAAGGTTCGATACAGGGAGTGGTTGAGGAGTGGCGCATTCACCTGGGCGGCGATGGCGTCCATCAGGGGCTGACAGATGTGCTGGGCATCCATGTATGTGTCTCCAAGCTTATTCTTCTGTTCTATCACCCCGGACACTGCAGGCATTGAACTGTGACTGCTGGACGCTGGTGTACCCTGACGTCAGAGCAGACTTGTTGGCAAGCGACAAACTGACAAGTCAAGTCAAACAACTTCAAGTCAAGTCTTAAGTCAATCACCTCAAAATCAAGTCAAGTCATAATTTCAAGACCTGCAAGTCAAATCTTAAATCAAAGATCTACAAGTCAAGTCTGAAGTCAAATACCTGCAAGTCACATAACAAGCCAATGACCTGTAAGTCAAATCAAGTTTCAATTAAAAGACCTGCAAGTCAAGACTCAAGTCAAAGACCTCCAAGTTTAGTCAAATCTCAAGTTAATGACCTACAAGGTAAGTGTTACGTCAAAGACTTACAAGTCTAGTCAAATCTCAAGTTAATGACCTACAAGGTAAGTCTCAAGTCAAAGACCTTCAAGTCTAGTCAAATCTCAAGTTAATGACCTACAAGGTAAGTCTCAAGTCAAAGACCTTCAAGTCTAGTCAAATCTCAAGTTAATGACCTACAAGGTAAGTCTCAAGTCAAAGACCTTCAAGTCTAGTCAAATCTCAAGTTAATGACCTACAAGGTAAGTCTCAAGTCAAAGACCTTCAAGTCTAGTCAAATCTCAAGTTAATGACCTACAAGGTAAGTCTCAAGTCAAAGACCTTCAAGTCTAGTCAAATCTCAAGTTAATGACCTATAAGTTAAGTCTCAAGTCAAAGGGTTAATGACCTACAAGGTAAGTCTCAAGTCAAAGACTTACAAGTCAAGTAACATCAAGTGTCAAGTCAGTGATTTCCTAGTCCAAGTCAAGCCTTGAGTCATGTCTCTGAAATCCATGCAATCTCTATCAAAATATGTCACAGAACTGGCATGTATCATTTCATTACAAAATCACAAGCTTTAAGAGATGAAAGATAAGGATGGGAATCATGCGTTTTGGATGGATACTGCATTAGCCAACCAAGACATTGTAGACACTAACAAGTTGTAAATGAAATTGTACAGCAATTTATGTAGAACAGCAGTTTCGTGAAACAATGAATATCATTCTGCACCAAACTGTAAGATTATTATCACAGGTGTACTCACAGTTTTGTTGTGAAGTTCCAATTTTTCAAGCACTTGTTCGCATTTCAGTAACGTTCCCATTGGAAGTCTGAAATAATAATAATTCCGTTTTTTAATATAGCGTTTTTTAAGTAAGTAAATACTAATCAAAGCACTTCACATATTAAAATGAATGCTAAAATATAAATTAATTAAATAAATAAGCTAAGATCAAAAATACCTAAATAAAGATAAATAAATTAGGTGTAAAAATACAATTTCAAACACTGAAATTAAAAACCAATCAATACTATAAAACAGAAACCAGTGTCATTTAGATGTTGCAGCAGTGCCTGCATCAAGGCCTGTTGTGCAGGCGAAATAGATGGGTTTTAAGTTGTTTCTGGAAAGCTGCCAATGTTCTAACTGATCGCACACACTTTGGCAAGCTATTCCACATATGGGAGCCTGTCACTGCAAAGCTGCCTGCTGAAATACCAGGATTGTGAGCGGCGATAGCAACTATAATGGTTTGCATGCATCACTTATAAGCGAAATAGCTGTTTTTTTCTACCTGCCCAAAACCAATACTGCTACATCAATGTTCATAAGGACAATAATAGTTGACAATGGGCAAGTGAATGCTTGATAATTAACATGTCAAAATATACTTTAATTTAATAAATGAATACAATTAATTAATTTAAAAAATGGCCCAAGAGGCCCTGAAGTCCTTTGGACTAATACGTCTATATGTGACCCCGGCTGACCAAATGAGTGATAAGTCAGAAAAATTGTAACATTGTTTTCTTACATCCTTGTAAAGGTTTGGTAGGGTGTTTTACATGGTTTCAAAAATTATGACTGCTACAAAAATTGGCAAAGTTGTGGTGCATTGAACATGGTAGGGATCAAAAAGTGAAAATGAAGAAAACGGCTGTTGAAGTTTTACATTATATATGCAAATGGATTGCATGGAATTATTACATGCACAACATTCAAATGTGGCACACAGTATGTAATATGTATGTTATGTTGCAATGATACACTGGAAGTACAAATGTGCTGCTACAAAGACTTATCAAGTTATGCCAGATTATGTCTTTATGTGTAAAACTAAGAGGATAGATTATTTGAGAGCAAAAGGTAGACTCACTGTTTGACACAGTTTAAAACCTACAGGCAACTGTCCAGTTTAACAGGGGTCTAATGGCTTAATGCTGTCTGCTGACACAAGCTACTGCCAGTGACCAATTACACATTAGTCACAGTTTTCATCAAACAATAGCAGGCAGAGAATCTTAGCTCCACAGCTGGGTGTAATACACAACCAGAGCCACCACTGATTCATGGTCAAGTAGATTAGCTCAATGCACCAACTCAGACAATACACAACACTGTGAGTGACAGTGTCCAGAGTGAGGCCTAAGCAGTGTCCTCATTGCTGAATAGATAAATTAAACCTGCCAAGTGGGTGACATTCTGCACAAGTGTTCATTAATCCTTAGTGATTGTTCAGAACACCAGACTGACCACATACCTAAACAAAGCGAATGTAATAGGTGAAGAACAGGCAGTGTTCAAATAGGGGTATTGGTTGAATTGTATTTGTCTCGCCGCAAAAGGCTTTATTGTGCCTTCATCGATTATAAGAAAGCATTTGATTTAGTAGACCGGTCCTCCCTGTGGTCTAAGATAATTTCATGCAGTATTAATGGTATTGTGTTGAAAGTTGTATACAACATGTACAAAAATGCTAAATCATGTATAAATCAGGGCCAGGCTGTGTCAGCCTTCTTCTCAAGTGATGTATACGTATGGCAAGGAGAAAACTTGTGTCCTATTTACCTAAATCATTTTGAACACTGTTAGTCACAATTATAACGGACGTGACATGGCAGCTGGTGAAATTTACAACAACCTTAGTGATGATGATGTAGAAAATGTATGTTCTACTATATGCTGATGACACTAGAATGATTCAATCAAATACAGATTTCTTGCTTGCGTATAGCGGAACTATGTCAATTCTTCTAATGGTTGACATTTGGTTGTTTCAGGTGTCAACTATATTGTGAATCTGTAATTATTAGTCTATATTGATACAATTGATTTACACAGTACCATGTCTACACAAGGCATGGCAAGCGTAAACAGAACAGTAGAATGCATTTGATATCAATAAAGTGTAGGATATTTCACTCTATAGTTGTCCAGAATATTAATTTTCTATGTTTGTCACCTACAGGTGAGAGAATATTAATTTTCTATGTTTGTCACCTACAGGTGACAATACATCTTTAACCAATAGACACCACAGTCACACCATTTTATAATAATTAAATGAACATCAAAATAAACACAACTTGCAATTATAGAAAATCAATAGTTTTGAAGATACAGTTTAAAAGTGTTAGGCAACTGTTCAGTCTAACAGGGGTCAAGTGTGTCTACCCTGCCTGGGCCCTGTGACCAAATAAAGATTAGTTAAGGTCTCAATGGAAGAATAGCACTAGGCTGCCAAGTTTAGTCATGCTGCTGGCTTTCTGGCACATTAAACTAAATCTACTGTTGGGGTGGTCTCAAGGGCCCTTCTCAAAACCACATCACTAGATAATGTAATACTTTTGCACTTTGGGGGCCCCTTAGGCGCCCTTAGAATTTCTTGTATATAGTGGCAGCACCCTAAGATACATCTGCGCAAAATTTAAAAAACGTCGCTGAACAGTTTTTGAAAAAATAGGCAAAATGTTACATTTTTACCAGTTTTGGGGTCCTTGGAGGCCCTAGGGAGCCCTTAAAATGATTAAATCAAATACAGATTTCTCGTGCATAGTGGCAGTGCCCTAAGATGTCTATGCAAAATTAGAGAAAAAGTTGCTGAACGGTTTCTGAGATACGGCAGCTAACGGCGGACAGCGGACGCAGAGTGATGGCAATAGTCCCTTGGACCTTCGGCCAAAGGACTAAAACTAGGCAAAATGTGACAAATTACCAGTTTTTTGGGCCCTTGGGGGTCTCATGGGCCCTTCTCAAAACCACATCACTAGATAATGTAAAACTGTTGCACTTTGGAGGCCCCTGAGGTGCCCTTAGAATGAGTCAATCAAATACAGATTTCTTGTGTATAATGGCAGCATCCTAAGATACATATACAAAAAATTTGAGAAAAAGTTACTGAACAATTTTTGAAAAAATAGGTAAAATGTGACAAATTACCAGTTTTTTGGGGCCCTTGGGGGTCCTTAGTATGATTCAATCAAATACAGATTTCTCGTGCATAGTGGCAGTACCTCAAGGTACGTCTATGCAAAATTAGAGAAAAAGTTACTGAACGGTTTCTGAGATACGGCAGCTAACAGTGGACGGAAGACAGCGGACGCAGAGTGATGGCAATAGTCCCTTGGACCTTTGGCCCAAAGGACTAAAAAGCATTAATCGGTGATAACTGGTATTCTACCATTCAAATGAACATTGTCCGGTGTAAATCAACAACTGTTCTCCTTAATTCTATGAAGAATGAACATTTGTGATATTTTATGTAATCAATCAATCAATTCAAGGACTATCATACACTTGCAAACACTAAGCTGTTATTACATAAACAGCAACACAAAACCAACCTTTTTGATGAATCTGACAAGATGCCAAGGAGGTTCTTCATTTTGCTGAGGTCTTTTTTTCTGTCTAGAACAGACATAAACCACACAATATATTAAGCAGCTGAGATAGGAAGGAAGAAAGGAAGTCCACGGCAACATTTCAGTAACATTCTTAAGAGTTCATAATCCTGATTTTCCTCTTTAAACTTGATGTATGTCACCATTTATAATATTGACATTTGAATATATCATCATCTGGATTATTGACATTTGAATATATTATCATCTGGAATATTTACATTTGAATATAACATCATGTAGAATATTGACATTTGAATATATCATCATCTGGAATATTGACATTTGAATATATCATCATCTCAAATATGGACATTTGAGTATGTCAGCACCTGGAATGTTGACATTTTAGCATCTAGATTGTTGATGTTTATGCATGTCAGCATCCAGAATATTGACATCTCATTATGCCAACATCTATCATAGTGCAGACATTTATTCCAGAATGTTGATATCTACTCCAGGATGTTGACATATATTCAATAAAGTTGACAAGCATGTGTGAACAAGTGTCATACAAACATCTGCCTGTTAGTATACATAATGTGGATATCTGAGAATGTCACCATTCCAAATGGGTGAAGAAGAAGAAGAATTTGTTTTATTTGACCCAGACATTTCAAATAATACATACAATACATCCATGTAAAAATTAAATACTACAAATATATAACCTTATGGTAAACATGGTATAATGTATGATAAATAACGAAAAGTAGGGTCAGGAGACTCCTCTAAGACTGTGGTAGTCGCTATCGAGGGTGTATTTGAACATGTCAGCAGCAGGAATGCCGACACAGCCTTGTGTCAACGCTCTACCTGGATATCGCCAGCACGTACCTTCGTCTTTGTTGATCTTGTTAATCATACGTTTCAATGGCTCTATGTACTTCTGAAGTTGCTTCCACTTGTCGAGGTAGGCCTGTTCCTCTGTGGTAGACGCGACGGTGAGTCGCGCCCCCATTGCAGGGCTTGCCACTGACGCAGGGTTGCCTGCAACCAGACATGGGGTGATTACAAAACATACATAATTGACCTATCCGTCACATGACCTATGTGCGATTTTACGTGTTTTCGATATTATGCCGATTTTTTGTAAACACCTGAGAACGGGGCATTAGCCCAGGATTTCATGGTGTCTAAATAAAGTTGATTATTATTATTATTACAAGTAAAAATGCCCATCACCTGATGGATGGGGTGCCTTGGTAGAAGACATTTGTGAATGTCATACTTACCAAATGTTTGAAAACAAACAGCACAATTACATAAACACCATATCACGCTTGTAGGTACTCGTTATTTGTTCAAAATGACGAAGGTCCAAGAGAATGTGAAGATAGTGTAGAATTGTTAAATAATATCGAAATGCTATGCTATTGGCATGAGAGTAGACTTACATATAAGCATTATTGTGTCTGCGTCTACTCCAAGTTGCCAAGTCTATGACGCAGGGGCTGTTTTCCCGAAGGGGTGATTCACATGTGTAAACTTTGCCATGCTTGTATAGTTGCTGCGATTGTTACGTTACGTTTTACGTATTACGCACACACATTACGTTTAACGTTCCGTTCTGACCACCCGATTTATCCCATAGTAGGTGAGAATCTCGATACATATTTTGAAAAGACGTAGTTCTTACGTCCTATTCTAATTCTAGTGGTTGTAGATTAATCCCTGAAAGTTTGACACTCAAAGTTCAAGCCGTCTAAGAGGAGGTTAATCATTCAAAAGCAAGCTCGATTATAACTAGATACCGCATCACAACTCACTGATATCATCTGTATAATAATCCCTCCAAATTATTGTCAATTACTAGAAATACTTTCAAGACTGACAGATGACTGACCAAGACTGATAATTACAATGATTAAGACAGGTGGAATTCAGAGGGGGCCAGCTGGCCACTAGATAAACTAATAGTTCCAAGCCTAGGGCCCACATTAATGACTGATTGGTAGTGAACCAAAACAAATGGATCAGTATTAATTAAATGAATGTCTAAAATGACACGTTTGTCACTGAAAAAATGGGCCAAGAGGCACTGCAATCCTTTAGAAAGCAGAAAAATATGCTATGAAGTTATATTGACAAATTAGTTGTTTGATATAATTTACTGTATGTGGCATATGGCAAAATATTCACCAACAAATTAAAATTGGTGTTGTGCTTTGTCACTTTACTTTTCACCAGACATTTTCTCCATGAAGGAGACAACATCTCAATGAGCAAGTTGATTTTATTTTATACACCATTGTCCCCTGAAAACAATGGTGTAAAACTTGTTCACGTATCTTCGATAATTATCTCATTGTGTACAGTTCTGTAGTAATACTGCGTTCCAATCACATTGTGCATACCATGAATATGACCTCGTAACCCCTACTTGACACGGTTGCATACATTTACAAGTGTAGTAAACTCAAGGAGCTCGTAAACTTTCCAGTTCACTAATTCGTATATAAACGAGACCACTGGAATGCAGCGTAACATCCCTACACGAAAGAACAGAATGGCAGCGCAAGGACACTCTGGAAAAAGATATGCATGTCCCCTTCGTGTACACCAGAGGTAGAACTAAGTGCCTTTTTGAAATTTTATGTGCCCAAAATCTATTGATTAATATCGTATTATAGTATGGTCGTTTAGATAACCTGCGGAGTGTGAGCGTTAAATGTTTTTTATATCAGGCATGTAACATTATTTATTGCTACTTATTTGTTTGAAATTAATCCAGGGCTGTCAGCGCGACATATTTCTAAGGGAGGTAATATATATGTATCAATATCAATAACATGCTTGGCGACGGCGTCTCGTCGGTTACATCACTGACTACATCCTCAGTCACAGTGCCTGGTGGCGATATGCTGTCGGGTGTCGGTTTCTCGCTCACAGTGTCAGTGGCGTCAGTAGCAATGGCACTTCATTCGTTGGTGTTCGGCTCATTTTCGTCAACTGCGGTGTAGGGTGGGCTCTCAGGTGCAGCAGTTAGACTTTTTTTGTCCACGCAAGTAATGCTGTTTGTTTGGGCAATGGAATGGGTCTTTTCTTCGGTGGCATGTTTTCCGCCGCACGTTTGCGGTCAAGCAAGATAGGACCTAATTTATCTCAGATAATCATGCTGTTTTTGTATGCGGCATTCGGGCACATGTGGCCGTCGCACGTTTGCCAGCAAGCACGATAGGACCTAATTTGTCACAGAAAAACATGCTATTTAACAACGCAGCATTTCAGCGAATGATGCGTCACTGACGCAAAGCCGCACACTAAGGGAATCCCTGGCAGCATGTGGCTTCACTGAGTGGATTTATGCACATTTTTGAAATATCTTCTGTCACCGATATCTATTTTTGTGTTTCGTTTCATATAATAAATAAACAATCTAACTAAAGTAACGAATTTGGTAAACATTTCGACGTAAATTTATTTGTGAAGCAGTTACTGTTATTGAAAGTAACATTAAGTTTGTTGCTGCTGAAAATACGTCATGGCACGAAGTGGGCGAAAATAGATGCCGTTGTCGGTTCCCTCCAATTCGAAGCCTTCAAAGTACATTTTCACGGATAAATATCACATCAATTAGCATGCCCGTGCATATTATATCGTCTATCCACTTGTCTGGCTCCTTGTTATCACCAGTATGAAGCAGTAAATTAGCAGAGTTATCCTTCAACAATTTTTGAAATTTGACGATGTTTGCGACTTGTCCGCCATCTTTGATTTGGTGATTCCTACGTGTTTCCCAGTGGCAGAAAGATACTGATGTCATGCAATGTATAATGTGAAAATTTTGTATTTTGGGGGCACTGGGGGGCCCTTAGAATGATTGAAGCAAATACAGATTTCTTGTGTATTGTGGCACTACCACATGGAATGTCAATATCAAATTAGAGAAAAAGTTACTGAAGAGTTTTTGAAAAAATACGCAAAATCTGAACATTTAGCATTTTGGGGAGCCCTGAGGTACCCTTAGCATGATTCAATCAAATACAGATTTCTTGTGTATAGTGGCACTACCACATGAAATGTCTATACAAAATCAGATAAAAAGTTACTGAAGAGTTTTTGAAAAAATAGACAAAATGTGGAAATTTACCAGTTTGGGGGGCAATGGGGGGGCCATAAAATACAGATTTCTCATGCATAGTGAAGAAAAAGTTGCCGAACGGTTTCTGAGATATGGCAGCTGACGGTGCATGGCGGACACAGAGTGATGGCGAAAGTCCGTTGGACCAAAGGACTAAAAACTAAACAATAGTGGCTGTGACTGACAGGAATGGCTTCCACAGAACCCGTTCATGCACTAACAAGCACACTTTTTTATTAATTTAAGACTGGCAAAAAATATTTCTGGGTAAGGGCCAAGTAAGGGGGGTATCATGCCACCTTATTGTACCTGGGGTGCTGAGGGCCACACTGCTGGGAGAGGGTACACTGCCGGCATACCAGGACACAGAGGAGGGGTTGACAGCACTCTGGGGCGACGGACTTGGCACCATCCCAGGCGCAGGGGACAACATGGCCGTTGAACTACAACAGACGGGTGTGACAACAGTGTACGAGTAATCACAAATAATCACAAACTGTTCAGCGTTGGTTAAAAATGTCCTGCATTGCCTACTGAGTGATCAGACTGAATCGCAGCGATATTTTGAGGGTTCACATCTGTCAATATATGAACTTGTTAACATATAGAGACATTTTTTGAAATGTCACGAAACCAAATATTATGTCTGCACCATTGTTGGATCGTTTTTGTAATAGGCCAAGTTACATCGTAATTAGAACCAAAATTCAAAGTGAAACAAATGTCCTGCCAAATGTCAATAGTAGCAAATTCCTTCAGCAGAATCCAGAGCTCAGTGGAATATTAAAACCAAGATCAGTGTACACCATCCCATCCCTTCCCATCACCCCTTCATGTTACCCCTTCCCATCATCCCTTCAAGTCACCCCTTTGTGTTGCCTCTTCCCATCACCCATTCATGTCATCCCTTTTCATCACCCTTTTATGTCACCCCTTCATGTCACTCCTTCCCATCACCCATTCACGTCACTCCTTGGTGTCACCCCTTCATGTCACCTTTTCGTGTTGCCCCTTTCAGTCACCCCTTCACATTGCCATTTCAAATCACTCTTTCACACCACATCTTCATACAGCGTTTCAAAGCCACCAATTCATACCACCCATTCCTGCCACCCTTTCTTGCCACCCTTTTGTGCCACCCCACTGTGACTGCCACCTTACCTGGCAGACGCTGGAGATGGAACAGCCACTGGGTTACAACTACCGGGGTTGCCTGGACTGGCCATTGACTGAAAACACATCCATTCCTTCGATTAACTAACATTCAACTAAACACATGTGTAGCTTTCTCTAATCAGGGGGAAATGTCACTAATCAGGGGACCGTGTCACTAATCAGGGAACCATGTCTCTAATCAGGGGGTTGTGTCACTAATCTGAGGACCAAGTCACTAATTAGGCAACCATGTCACTAATCAGGCGGCTGTGTCAGGGGACCATATCAATAATCAGGGGACCATGTCACTAAGATAATGAGCTCACAAGGAAATTTTTTTATTAAAGTTTAAACAGACCCTGTTATATTTAAGGAACTTTTTTTAATACAAACAAATTACCCCTACATCACCGGGGAGACTATTTCCGTGACACACCTGCAAATCGTGGTTAAAATCAATTTTTAAAAGCAAATTCAGACTAATCACCTGATCAAAATATATATACTGTTCTAACAAAGGCTGACTGGTTGAATAAGACCTCCCGATTCTAACCAAAACATTTACAGACAACTACTGAGACTACTCAGTTAACAGAATGTTTTCGAGTGCTGGAAACAACGAGAATCGTATATACTGATGTCATGCACTATGCACTATTTACAAAGTGTATACAATGACAGTAATGTCACCTGTGCAGGATAGAGACCGGTCTGTAGAGGTCCTCTTGGCATGGGACCAGTGGCAGGCAGACCCTTGTTCACCATCACAAACTGAAGCACACAAGCAACAACAGTTTACATGGGAGACTATTTCAGACCAGCAAACAATCAAGTATTATTGTTTCACTCAGCTCCAGAAATCTGTAGTGTTACATTACCAGTGTGACTGGATAGCTTGTTGGTTTCACAAATGTTGAGAAAACATTTCAATGTGAACTATAGCATCATTTCTACACAAAATTTAACTTCAGTAGTTAATCAATGCACTCAAAAATAAAAAAGTTTATTAACAAAATTCTGTGAAATCCATTAACAAATTTTAAATAAAAAGCCAAACAAATCAATCAATTAAATATTCACCTGAGCATTTGGCAGTCTTGTTTGTGGTTGGTATGACTGGAATGGGGGTCGTTGTTGCATGCCACCCTGTACAATGCCACCTTGTGCCATGCCAACCTGTGCCATGCCAGTCTGTACCATGCCAGTCTGCACCATGCCACCCTGTGTCATGTTGCCCTGTACCATTCCACCTTGAACCATGCCACCCTGAACCATGCCACCTTGGGCCATGCCACCCTGCACCATGCCGCCTTGTGCCATGTTGCCTTGTACCATACCGCCCTGCCCCATGACAGTCTGAATGAGGCCTCCCTGTCCTGGGCCAGGCTGTGATAAGCCACTCGGCTGAGGTATACCTGATTGCATCATGCCAGGTGCTAATGCAGAAATACACAATCTTTTACACTTTTCATAGTAGGCACAAACATAGACAACTAGCAGTGGGCTAGCTACAGTGCTAAAACTGGTATGCTGGTAAATCTACAACAGCTGTCATATAGTTAGTTACATACACATAACTTAAAAACATAAGTTACAGTTACAACACAAAATCAAACAATTTGGATGTGTGCCGGTTTTTAAAAATAAAACAACTTATCTCTGATGTCCTGTGCTGACAGTGGCAAATTGTTTACAATGTAAGGGACCATCTCAGAACATTGATGTATCATCAAACAAAATTATTTTCATTTTGTCTCAGCCCCCGTAACCCCCTCCCCTCAGATGAAAGTTTGTAAACATCGATATAAATATATTAACAGTATCGATCTGAAACGGAAATTTCAATATCTGATGCCAGGTGAAACTGGCTCTGAACCCACTTCCCCCTAATGAAAGTAATTTCTTCTTGATATCGGACATCGACATTCTGAGATGATCCCTAATATTTGCTGGTTCTTATACATGTTTCACACCTTACTGGTGTTATTAAGCATTCAAAAATAATTTTGAACATTATAATTCTTATTTCAGATGTACTAAAAACACACACAAATATTGCAAACAACAATAAGAAGTTGACAGGTTACCGTAATGACAGTATGCATCCGGACACCTAAAAATAATTAAATTCTCCACTGTCCGAATACATAAAAAAATATTTGTAGTGTCTGAAAACATAGTCATAAGTGCACAGTTTGTATTTGGATATGTAAAAATAATAGGCGTCTAGAAACTTACAGTACAGGAAGAATTATTTTTGTAGTTTTTTATGGTGTCAGAGAACATGTAATATCCGAATACATCATCATTACGGTAGACGGTACGACCATCATGAAGTCGTGACAGTCACCGTGACAGCCCAACCTACCTTGCTGCGGAGTGAGGCCTTTCTTGGCTAGATTCTGTAGAGCGTTGATGGGGTCGACTGCGTGTTGCATACTGCCTATAGAAGCAGCCGTGTTTGTTGCTGCCACTGCGGCTGCATTCTTCTGTTCTACAACACACGCAACCTCCCTACATATCTCTTCGATCAAGTCACTATTAAGGTCACATTTGGGACTGGACAAAGGTGTCCGGAACAGTGAGGTGACCGTTCTAGCAGGACTAACATCCCATACTTTACACAATGTGAAAATAATTTGGGACTGTCCCGGGGGGAACCTGCATTAGAGAGGTGACCGTAAAGTGAGGTTCGACTGTGCAGTGAAACCACGCTTTACGGTCACCAGGCCTTGAAATTCGTCACACAAATGCGGGTGATAAACAGTTCTCCTAAATAATGTTGAGGAGTGCGATTTGCTCTAGTAAAATAGAAATATTGATATGACCCGTAAGTGTGGTGGATTCCCTGCCACACCGCAAGTTGAGTATCCCGTAGCTCGTTTGAGATCAACTAATTTTTGTGTAATGTTGTGTGCACATTTTGTGTGATATGTCCAAGACATGTTCCTACACACTATACTAATGCATCAATTAGTATAGTCTGTGGGAACCTGACAATTAGGATCACTCTAGGATAGTCCCAAATTATTACTGTGACCGTAAAGTGTATACAATTAGTTCAACAAACACAGGCACTTTGCTATATAGGTCGCAATGACCTAGTCCGGATGATGATCTTATTAGAGAGACTGCACCATTACAGCCTGACATGAGTGATAACAGTTGATCTTATTAGAGAGACTGCATCATTACAGCCTGATATGAGTGATAAAAGATTATCTTATTAGAGAGACTGCACCATTACAGTCTGATATGAGTGATAACAGAGTCAGTGGCAAGGAATTTGTTGCAAACTAATGTCAGCACCTTTATCTTATGTGGACTACAAAATCGTGCTGTCAACATCTGCTGTGGTACAGTCTGAACCAAGAATACTGTCTGCATTTGTCTTATGCTGACTGATGCATTCTTGCCTTTGACTTGGTCTAAAGTACATTGTAACAGTTTTAGAAACAGTCTAACAAACATGGTGTCAATATCCTTGTCTTAGACACAGTCTAACAAACATGATGTCAATATCTTTGTCTTAGACACAGTCTAACAAACATGATGTCAACATCCTTGTCTTAGTCACAGTCTAACAAACATGATGTCAACATCCATGTCTTAGACACAGTCTAACAAACATGATGTCAACATCCTTGTCTTAGACAGTCTAACAAACATGATGTCAACATCCTTGTCTTAGACACAGTCTAACAAACATGATGTCAACATCCTTGTCTTAGACACAGTCTAACACACATGATGTCAACATCCATGTCTTCTGTTCATCACTAGCCACAGAGGATGAGACTAACCAGTCCTTACAGTAAATACACATGACCCAACACATGTCTTGCACAACCCACCACACTGATATCAATCATCAACTCATCTCCATCTCTCTCTCTTCCAGACCATCATCTCCTATCTTTATATCCATCATCTCAACACCCTCCATGATCCATCACCTTGTCATGTTTGTTCTTCCTCTCCTTGTTCTAACATTTCTTCCATTCTAACCTTACATGGTTACCTCCCCATCACTGAACCTAAAACATGTCATGTTTGATCTTCCTCTCCATGTTCTAACATTTCTTCCATTCTAACCTTACATGTGTACCTCCCCATCACTGAACCTAAAACATGTCATGTTTGTTCTTCCTCTCCTTGTTCTAACATTTCTTCCATTCTAACCTTACATGTGTACCTCCCCATCACTGAACCTAAAACATGTCATGTTTGTTCTTCCTCTCCATGTTCTAACATTTCTTCCATTCTAACCTTACATGTGTACCTCCCCATCACTGAACCTAAAACATGTCATGTTTGTTCTTCCTCTCCATGTTCTAACATTTCTTCCATTCTAACCTTACATGTGTACCTCCCCCATCACTGAACCTAAAACATGTCATGTTTGTTCTTCCTCTCCAAGTTCTAACATTTCTTCCATTCTAACCTTACATGTGTACCTCCCTCATCACTGCGCCTAAAACATGTCATGTTTGTTCTTCCTCTCCATGTTCTAACATTTCTTCCATTCTAACCTTACATGTGTACCTCCCCTATCACTGCGCCTAAAACATGTCATGTTTGTTCTTCCTCTCCAAGTTCTAACATTTCTTCCATTCTAACCTTACATGTGTACCTCCCTCATCACTGCGCCTAAAACATGTCATGTTTGTTCTTCCTCTCCATGTTCTAACATTTCTTCCATTCTAACCTTACATGTGTACCTCCCCATCACTGAACCTAAAACATGTCATGTTTGTTCTTCCTCTCCAAGTTCTAACATTTCTTCCATTCTAACCTTACATGTGTACCTCCCTCATCACTGCGCCTAAAACATGTCATGTTTGTTCTTCCTCTCCATGTTCTAACATTTCTTCCATTCTAACCTTACATGTGTACCTCCCCCATCACTGCACCTAAAACATGTCATGTTTGTTCTTCCTCTCCAAGTTCTAACATTTCTTCCATTCTAACCTTACATGTGTACCTCCCTCATCACTGCGCCTAAAACATGTCATGTTTGTTCTTCCTCTCCATGTTCTAACATTTCTTCCATTCTAACCTTACATGTGTACCTCCCCTATCACTGCGCCTAAAACATGTCATGTTTGTTCTTCCTCTCCAAGTTCTAACATTTCTTCCATTCTAACCTTACATGTGTACCTCCCTCATCACTGCGCCTAAAACATGTCATGTTTGTTCTTCCTCTCCATGTTCTAACATTTCTTCCATTCTAACCTTACACGTGTACCTCCCCCATCACTGAACCTAAAACATGTCATGTTTGTTCTTCCTCTCCAAGTTCTAACATTTCTTCCATTCTAACCTTACATGTGTACCTCCCCCATCACTGCGCCTAAAACATGTCATGTTTGTTCTTCCTCTCCATGTTCTAACATTTCTTCCATTCTAACCTTACATGTGTAACTCCCCCATCACTGCACCTAAAACATGTCATGTTTGTTCTTCCTCTCCATGTTCTAACATTTCTTCCATTCTAACCTTACATGTGTACCTCCCCCATCACTGCACCTAAAACATGTCATGTTTGTTCTTCCTCTCCATGTTCTAACATTTCTTCCATTCTAACCTTACATGTGTAACTCCCCCATCACTGCACCTAAAACATGTCATGTTTGTTCTTCCTCTCCATGTTCTAACATTTCTTCCATTCTAACCTTACATGTGTACCTCCCCATCACTGAACCTAAAACATGTCATGTTTGTTCTCCCTCTCCATGTTCTAACATTTCTTCCATTCTAACCTTACATGTGTAACTCCCCCATCACTGCACCTAAAACATGTCATGTTTGTTCTTCCTCTCCATGTTCTAACATTTCTTCCATTCTAACCTTACATGTGTACCTCCCCATCACTGAACCTAAAACATGTCATGTTTGTTCTTCCTCTCCATGTTCTAACATTTCTTCCATTCTAACCTTACATGCGTACCTCTCCCATCACTGCACCTAAAACATGTCATGTTTGTTCTTCCATTCTAACCTTACATGTGTACCTCCCCATCACTGAACCTAAAACATGTCATGTTTGTTCTTCATCTCCATGTTCTAACATTTCTTCCATTCTAACCTTACATGTGTACCTCCCTCATCACTGCACCTAAACATGTCATGTTTGTTCTTCCTCTCCTTGTTCTAACATTTCTTCCATTCTAACCTTACATGTGTACCTCCCCCATCACTGCACCTAAAACATGTCATGTTTGTTCTTCCTCTCCATGTTCTAACATTTCTTCCATTCTAACCTTACATGTGTAACTCCCCCATCACTGCACCTAAAACATGTCATGTTTGTTCTTCCTCTCCATGTTCTAACATTTCTTCCATTCTAACCTTACATGCGTACCTCTCCCATCACTGCACCTAAAACATGTCATGTTTGTTCTTCCATTCTAACCTTACATGTGTACCTCCCCATCACTGAACCTAAAACATGTCATGTTTGTTCTTCATCTCCATGTTCTAACATTTCTTCCATTCTAACCTTACATGTGTACCTCCCTCATCACTGCACCTAAACATGTCATGTTTGTTCTTCCTCTCCTTGTTCTAACATTTCTTCCATTCTAACCTTACATGTGTACCTCCCCCATCACTGCACCTAAAACATGTCATGTTTGTTCTTCCTCTCCTTGTTCTAACATTTCTTCCATTGTAACCTTACATGTGTACCTCCCCCATCACTGCACCTAAAACATGTCATGTTTGTTCTTCCTCTCCATGTTCTAACATTTCTTCCATTCTAACCTTACATGTGTACCTCCCCCATCACTGCACCTAAAACATGTCATGTTTGTTCTTCCTCTCCATGTTCTAACATTTCTTCCATTCTAACCTTACATGTGTAACTCCCCCATCACTGCACCTAAAACATGTCATGTTTGTTCTTCCTCTCCTTGTTCTAACATTTCTTCCATTCTAACCTTACATGTGTACCTCCCCATCACTGAACCTAAAACATGTCATGTTTGTTCTTCCTCTCCATGTTCTAACATTTCTTCCATTCTAACCTTACATGTGTACCTCCCCCATCACTGCACCTAAAACATGTCATGTTTGTTCTTCCTCTCCATGTTCTAACATTTCTTCCATTCTAACCTTACATGTGTACCTCCCCCATCACTGCGCCTAAAATATGTCATGTTTGTTCTTCCTCTCCTTGTTCTAACATTTCTTCCATTCTAACCTTACATGTGTACCTCCCCCATCACTGCGCCTAAAACATGTCATGTTTGTTCTTCCTCTCCGTGTTCTAACATTTCTTCCATTCTAACCTTACATGTGTACCTCCCCCATCACTGCACCTAAAACATGTCATGTTTGTTCTTCCTCTTCATGTTCTAACATTTCTTCCATTCTAACCTTACATGTGTACCTCCCTCATCACTGCACCTAAACATGTCATGTTTGTTCTTCCTCTCCATGTTCTAACATTTCTTCCATTCTAACCTTACATGTGTACCTCCCCCATCACTGCACCTAAAACATGTCATGTTTGTTCTTCCTCTCCATGTTCTAACATTTCTTCCATTCTAACCTTACATGTGTACCTCCCCCATCACTGCACCTAAAACATGTCATGTTTGTTCTTCCTCTCCTTGTTCTAACATTTCTTCCATTCTAACCTTACACGTGTACCTCCCTCATCACTGCGCCTAAAACATGTCATGTTTGTTCTTCCTCTCCATGTTCTAACATTTCTTCCATTCTAACCTTACACGTGTACCTCCCTCATCACTGCACCTAAACATGTCATGTTTGTTCTTCCTCTCCATGTTCTAACATTTCTTCCATTCTAACCTTACACGTGTACCTCCCCCATCACTGCGCCTAAAACATGTCATGTTTGTTCTTCCTCTCCTTGTTCTAACATTTCTTCCATTCTAACCTTACATGTGTACCTCCCCCATCACTGCACCTAAAACATGTCATGTTTGTTCTTCCTCTCCATGTTCTAACATTTCTTCCATTCTAACCTTACATGTGTAACTCCCCCATCACTGCACCTAAAACATGTCATGTTTGTTCTTCCTCTCCATGTTCTAACATTTCTTCCATTCTAACCTTACATGTGTAACTCCCCCATCACTGCACCTAAAACATGTCATGTTTGTTCTTCCTCTCCATGTTCTAACATTTCTTCCATTCTAACCTTACATGTGTAACTCCCCCATCACTGCACCTAAAACATGTCATGTTTGTTCTTCCTCTCCATGTTCTAACATTTCTTCCATTCTAACCTTACATGCGTACCTCTCCCATCACTGCACCTAAAACATGTCATGTTTGTTCTTCCATTCTAACCTTACATGTGTACCTCCCCATCACTGAACCTAAAACATGTCATGTTTGTTCTTCATCTCCATGTTCTAACATTTCTTCCATTCTAACCTTACATGTGTACCTCCCTCATCACTGCACCTAAACATGTCATGTTTGTTCTTCCTCTCCTTGTTCTAACATTTCTTCCATTCTAACCTTACATGTGTACCTCCCCCATCACTGCACCTAAAACATGTCATGTTTGTTCTTCCTCTCCATGTTCTAACATTTCTTCCATTCTAACCTTACATGTGTAACTCCCCCATCACTGCACTTAAAACATGTCATGTTTGTTCTTCCTCTCCATGTTCTAACATTTCTTCCATTCTAACCTTACATGCGTACCTCTCCCATCACTGCACCTAAAACATGTCATGTTTGTTCTTCCATTCTAACCTTACATGTGTACCTCCCCATCACTGAACCTAAAACATGTCATGTTTGTTCTTCATCTCCATGTTCTAACATTTCTTCCATTCTAACCTTACATGTGTACCTCCCTCATCACTGCACCTAAACATGTCATGTTTGTTCTTCCTCTCCTTGTTCTAACATTTCTTCCATTCTAACCTTACATGTGTACCTCCCCCATCACTGCACCTAAAACATGTCATGTTTGTTCTTCCTCTCCATGTTCTAACATTTCTTCCATTCTAACCTTACATGTGTACCTCCCCCATCACTGCACCTAAAACATGTCATGTTTGTTCTTCCTCTCCATGTTCTAACATTTCTTCCATTCTAACCTTACATGTGTAACTCCCACATCACTGCACCTAAAACATGTCATGTTTGTTCTTCCTCTCCTTGTTCTAACATTTCTTCCATTCTAACCTTACATGTGTACCTCCCCATCACTGAACCTAAAACATGTCATGTTTGTTCTTCCTCTCCATGTTCTAACATTTCTTCCATTCTAACCTTACATGTGTACCTCCCCCATCACTGCACCTAAAACATGTCATGTTTGTTCTTCCTCTCCATGTTCTAACATTTCTTCCATTCTAACCTTACATGTGTACCTCCCCCATCACTGCGCCTAAAATATGTCATGTTTGTTCTTCCTCTCCATGTTCTAACATTTCTTCCATTCTAACCTTACATGTGTACCTCCCTCATCACTGCACCTAAACATGTCATGTTTGTTCTTCCTCTCCATGTTCTAACATTTCTTCCATTCTAACCTTACATGTGTACCTCCCCCATCACTGCACCTAAAACATGTCATGTTTGTTCTTCCTCTCCATGTTCTAACATTTCTTCCATTCTAACCTTACATGTGTACCTCCCCCATCACTGCGCCTAAAACATGTCATGTTTGTTCTTCCTCTCCATGTTCTAACATTTCTTCCATTCTAACCTTACATGTGTACCTCCCCCATCACTGCACCTAAAACATGTCATGTTTGTTCTTCCTCTCCATGTTCTAACATTTCTTCCATTCTAACCTTACATGTGTACCTCCCTCATCACTGCACCTAAACATGTCATGTTTGTTCTTCCTCTCCATGTTCTAACATTTCTTCCATTCTAACCTTACATGTGTACCTCCCCCATCACTGCACCTAAAACATGTCATGTTTGTTCTTCCTCTCCATGTTCTAACATTTCTTCCATTCTAACCTTACATGTGTACCTCCCCCATCACTGCACCTAAAACATGTCATGTTTGTTCTTCCTCTCCATGTTCTAACATTTCTTCCATTCTAACCTTACATGTGTACCTCCCCCATCACTGCACCTAAACATGTCATGTTTGTTCTTCCTCTCCATGTTCTAACATTTCTTCCATTCTAACCTTACACGTGTACCTCCCTCATCACTGCGCCTAAAACATGTCATGTTTGTTCTTCCTCTCCTTGTTCTAACATTTCTTCCATTCTAACCTTACACGTGTACCTCCCTCATCACTGCGCCTAAAACATGTCATGTTTGTTCTTCCTCTCCTTGTTCTAACATTTCTTCCATTCTAACCTTATACGTGTACCTCCCTCATCACTGCACCTAAACATGTCATGTTTGTTCTTCCTCTCCATGTTCTAACATTTCTTCCATTCTAACCTTACACGTGTACCTCCCCCATCACTGCGCCTAAAACATGTCATGTTTGTTCTTCCTCTCCTTGTTCTAACATTTCTTCCATTCTAACCTTACATGTGTACCTCCCCCATCACTGCACCTAAAACATGTCATGTTTGTTCTTCCTCTCCATGTTCTAACATTTCTTCCATTCTAACCTTACATGTGTAACTCCCCCATCACTGCACCTAAAACATGTCATGTTTGTTCTTCCTCTCCATGTTCTAACATTTCTTCCATTCTAACCTTACATGTGTAACTCCCCCATCACTGCACCTAAAACATGTCATGTTTGTTCTTCCTCTCCATGTTCTAACATTTCTTCCATTCTAACCTTACATGTGTAACTCCCCCATCACTGCACCTAAAACATGTCATGTTTGTTCTTCCTCTCCATGTTCTAACATTTCTTCCATTCTAACCTTACATGTGTACCTCCCCATCACTGAACCTAAAACATGTCATGTTTGTTCTTCCTCTCCTTGTTCTAATATTTCTTCCATTCTAACCTTACATGTGTACCTCCCCCATCACTGCACCTAAAACATGTCATGTTTGTTCTTCCTCTCCATGTTCTAATATTTCTTCCATTCTAACCTTACATGTGTACCTCCCCCATCACTGCACCTAAAACATGTCATCTTGACCTCTCCCTATGCCTACAGTTATTACATCATTTCTTGACCAACACAGATCTCACACTAACCACCAGGTACTTACACACACACCACCAAGCTGGACAACACCTCCTGAGAGCATCTTCCCGGACTGACCACTGTCCAGAATGAGTGGACATAGGCCTCACACCATGGGTGTTGGCCTGGTAATCAGTTTACTCAATCTCCAGGCACTATGCTTGTCCAGTCTCCTGCACTGACCACACCATGCCAGACAAAGTACTCACCAGGAGATAAATCAATACTGGCTGTGCAGTCCCAGGCATGTGATGACTTCTGTGATAGTCACTGGAAAGGTTTGTGGCATAGAAGTGGCATGTATTACCATATGTGTAGGTGCATATGTACCATGTATTACCAAATGTGTAGGTGCATATGTATCATGTATTACCATATCTGTAGGTGCATATGTATCATGTATTACCATAAGTGTAGCTGCATATGTATCATGTATTACCATATGTGTAACTGCAAATGTATCATGTATTACCATATGTGTAGCGGCATATGTATCATGTATTACAAATGTGTAGCTGCATATGTATCATGTACTACCATATGTGTAGCTGCATATGTATCATGTATTACCATAATGACTGTGTCTGTATTCAGACATAAAACATATACTGTCCAAAATCATACAGCACAAAAAATGTTTTGTCTGAAAATACACAATCATTGTATACTTCGGATACATAAAAATAATACTAGTAGGTGTCCAAAACATACAGCATGGAAAATTATTATTGTTGTAAATTTTAGAGTGTCAGAAAACAAACTTGTCTTTGAAACAGTCTAACAATATTAAAAGATACAGTGTCAGCACCCTTGTGTTAGACATGGTCTAACAAACCTGATGTCCAGTCGAAGATAATAGACACTGTTCTTTTTAACAGTATGAAAATGTACTTGGACACCACTCCTAATCAATTTGGCTTTAAGCCTAAACATGGAATGGAGTTATGCATGTTTGCATTTAAGGAATTATTAAGGTTCTACACTGAACATGGTTCAGCTATGCACGTCACATTTTTAGATGCATCAAAGGGGTTTGATCATGTCAACCGATATAAACTTTTAACGAAACTAGAACAACGAAATGTACCGAAATATATCTTAAGAGTATTCAGCAATGAATTCAATAATCAATGTGTATGCATACGATGGGGAAATACCTACTCAGACTTCTTCTCGGTAGGCAATGGTGTTAAGCAAGGTGGGAAGTTATCCACTTTACGTTTTAACATTTATATGGATAATCTGAGTATACAACTGCACAAAAAACAAATCGGTTGTAGTCTTGGTAACATGGTTGTTAATCACCTTATATACGCCGATGATCTAATTCCGTTTGCTGGTCATGTACTTTGAATCTAGAAAGTCAAATCTTTCTAAAGAAATTACATTAGGAGGAAATAAGTTAAACTTTGCCACCTCTTATAAATATCTTGGACATGTCATTTCTAATAACTTGTCAGATGAGTCTGACATGCAAGCCAAAGTGAGACTTTTGTATGCCAAGAATAATATGTTACGTACAAAATTCCACTTTTGTTCAACTGCTGTAAAAAATAAGCCACTTACAGCGTATTTTGGTAATATCTAAAATTATGTGTGCATTATGGGTGAACTTTAGAAAAGTTAATTTTCAGCAATTCATTGTTGCATGTAACAACTCTTTCAGGATTTTGAACAATTTGCCCATGAGATCTAGCGCTAGCCACATGTTTGCTACAGCTAATGTCAGTTCGGGTAAATGTGTAATGAGACAGGCTATTTTTAGCCTAATGAATAGGATTGACATGTCTTCCCATTATTTATAGCATTAACATGTATTGTACTCTGAAACTGCAGCACCAGTGGGTCAGGGATTTATATAACTTTTAAATATGTTGTTCTTATCGATGTATTTTTATATTTATTTTCATACTTTTGTTGATGTATTTTTATATATGGACATGATGATTGTCTAAAATAAATACATTATTATTATTATCTACATCCTTGTATTCTGTTAATCGCTAGCCACAGAAAATGAGACTAAAGTTGGCTTTACACCAGGCGAAGCAGTCACTGCGATGAGGCGATACCATCGCACGTAACCTGATCACCTCGTATAAATACTACGCTTGCGATAGAACTGGTTCTATTTTCAGCTGACAATCCCCTCATCGCATGTGATCTGACCAATCACAGTCAACATGAAATACAATAGCCTTCCCTAGAAATAAGGTCTGCATTGATTCATAATGTCACATGACTCCTTGTAGTCACATGACACTGCATGCCTCAAGCAACTACAGTACATGTGCATACATGTCACCCATATTGCTGGTGATGTATATCGCAAGCGATATCATTCGGCCTTGATATTTTTTAATGATGTCAACATCGCCTCATAACCACCTTAGCTCCCTGGCGTATCAATCCATCTGTTGACAACTTTAATCTGGCTCATCAATTCTGATATTGACTATCCCTTTTATTTTGATGCGCCTCTGAGCTTGGTTTCCGAGAATTTAGGCACAAAAGAAGTTACCTTATAAGTTATTATTATTACCGTGGCAAGTCCATACACCGGACACATGATGTGTCTAACCCGTACGTACCCGTACATACTGATGGCAACCACCAAAGTTCTCCTCTCCATCTCTCCCCCAGATCACCTTCTCCTGCACAGTCTTTATGGTAACACTTTTACTGCCCGACACTACCGTGCATGTAAGACTTGTTAATTATGATATGTAATCAATTATGAGGCAGTCATCGCCGTGATGATTTCTACTGGAAAAATATTCTAATGATGAAATGAATCATAATAGACATCCGAATTATTCAAGGAAGATATATAGAATGTTATTCAAAATATAGACAATTACAGGAATGCTGGAATCAAAGTTAATTTGGCAGACAATAAACTACATGAGTATAACTTTAACCAACGTATTCAACCTATTCTGTAGCCTTAAGTAGCTAATGTGTGTGACCTGACTAAGTAATACAATCTCCTGCTGTCATTGTGCTGCATTGAATTCATTATATCATATGTACAGCAAAACCTGTCTAAGTGTACACCTGTCCATAAAAAACACCTGTCCATAAAAAACACATTTCCATAACAAACACCTGTGCATAACAAACACCTGCCCATAACAACCATCTGTCCATAACAACAACCTGGCCATAAGAAACACCTGTCCATAACAAACACCTGTCTATAACAAACACCTGTACATAACAAACACCTGTCCATAACTAACACCTGTCCATAAAAACACCTGTCCATAACAAACACATTTCCATAACAAACACACATCCATAACAAACACTTGTCCATAACAAACACCTGCATATAACAAACACCTGTCCGTAACTAACACCTGTCCGTAACAAACACATGTCCGTAACTAACACCTGTCCATAACTAACACCTGTCCATAACAAACACCTGCATATAACAAACACCTGTCCATAACAAACACCTGTCCGTAACCAACACCTCTCCATAACAAACACCTGTCCATAACAAACACCTGTCCATAACTAACACTTGTCCATAACTAACACTTGTCCATAACAAACACCTGTCCATTACAAACACCTGTCCACAACAGACACTTCTGTAAGTCGTGTTTGACTAGTCTGCGTTGTCCACTACCCATCAATAGCAGTAATCTGGCCATAACAGACATATATATTGCAGTCTAGATAATGCCCACTGTAGACTACCTAGATCTTGTGATACTAACTTCTTTGTAAAAATAAACATCGCTATGTGATTGTACATAATTTAAGTGAGAAATATATGTGGTAATGATAGCGTAGCAATGAACTGAATAAAATGTAGGGTTCAATATTCAGTGTTAACCCATTTTTATATTTGCACTGAAATGTGAATGTCTGTAAAGGTCATCTGAATCCAAATGCTGTGTACTGTAGGCACCCGTAGACAATTACTTAAACATTTTGGTGTGCATCACTTTCCGACCAACACAGATATTAGTGATTCAAAAATGTAATAAGCATTATGTATAACTGTTTATTTATACTGCTTGTGGGTTTATTTTTCACACATTATTAGTGATGATTGGATGAATTATTGTGCCAGCATATAACATACAATTCTGAGCCTTGTGATTGGTCAATAATTCAATGAGACACCCAGTGCCACCTACCATTGGTATGGTCACAAACTGTTGTCAATCAGGTATTTGTTATTTTGCATGCCTGCGTCTTATGTCATTAAATTTAATATCCCTCCTTAATCTGACTATCTGTTCTTAGTAATATCTTAAACAGGTTTCTGTACATATCAGTCATAACTGAAAACATGTATGAGTGAGAAAATGGCATTCCATTTATTTAATACAGTAATCATAGGCATGGAATACCGAAGAGCCCCTACATGGGGGTGACAATCACAATTGGTTACAAGTGCCATAGTAGGGGCGTAATTAGCGTAATTAAGTTCATTAGCCATACACATACATGTATCATGTATAAACAGAAAGGCTGGGTTACTCGATCCCCCACCTCCCACAGTACGTGGGAGACCACCCCAGTGTCAATAACAGAAAGGCTGGGTTACTCAATCCCCCACCTCCCACAGTATGTGGGAGACCACCCCAGCATCAATATCAGAAAGGCTGAGTTACTCAATCCCCCACCTCCCACAGTACGTGGGAGACCACCCCAGTGTCAATAACAGAAAGGCTGAGTTACTCAATCCCCCACCTCCCACAGTACATGGGAGACCACCCCAGTGTCAATAACAGAAAGGCTGAGTTACTCAATCCCCCACCTCCCACAGTACATGGGAGACCACCCCAGTGTCAATAACAGAAAGGCTGGGTTACTCAATCCCCCACCTCCCACAGTACGTGGGAGACCACCCCAGTGTCAATAACAGAAAGGCTGAGTTACTCAATCCCCCACCTCCCACAGTACATGGGAGACCACCCCAGTGTCAATAACAGAAAGGCTGAGTTACTCAATCCCCCACCTCCCACAGTACATGGGAGACCACCCCAGTGTCAATAACAGAAAGGCTGAGTTACTCAATCCCTCACCTCCCACAGTACATGGGAGACCACCCCAGTGTCAATAACAGAAAGGCTGGGTTACTCAATCCCCCACCTCCCACAGTACGTGGGAGACCACCCCAGCGTCAATAACAGAAAGGCTGAGTTACTCAATCCCCCACCTCCCACAGTACGTGGGAGACCACCCCAGTGTCAATAACAGAAAGGCTGGGGTACTCAATCCCCCACCTCCTACGGTACGTGGGAGACCACCCCAGTGTCAATAACAGAAAGGCTGGGTTACTCAATCCCCCACCTCCCACGGTACGAGGGAGACCACCCCAGCGTCAATAACAGAAAGGCTGGGTTACTCAATCCCCCACCTCCCACAGTACGTGGGAGACCACCCCAGCGTCAATAACAGAAAGGCTGGGTTACTCAATCCCCCACCTCCCACAGTACGTGGGAGACCACCCCAGTGTCAATAACAGAAAGGCTGGGTTACTCAATCCCCCACCTCCCACAGTACGTGGGAGACCACCCCAGCGTCAATAACAGAAAGGCTGGGTTACTCAATCCCCCACCTCCCACAGTACGTGGGAGACCACCCCAGCGTCAATAACAGAAAGGCTGAGTTACTCAATCCCCCACCTCCCACAGTACGTGGGAGACCACCCCAGCGTCAATAACAGAAAGGCTGAGTTACTCAATCCCCCACCTCCCACAGTACGTGGGAGACCACCCCAGCGTCAATAACAGAAAGGCTGAGTTACTCAATCCCCCACCTCCCACAGTACGTGGGAGACCACCCCAGCGTCAATATGGGTTCATTTGTCCCGATTTCAATCATCAAAAGTCCTGGTCTGAATGTTGCAACTTTATCCATCATTCTTGACGAAAACAAACCACCAATCCTCAGCCTAATACCTCACAGTCTACAAGTCATTCTACATTCATAGAACTCAAATTCACATGATCAGTAGCTTTCATAAAAGCATCCAAACGGTGGACAAATGAGTGTCCTAACAACAACAACATGTGTTCCATGTCGGATACATTCACTTTCTATATATCAGACGAGATGTAGCTTGTGAAACAACCCACACACAACGACTTTGGATATTTTCGAGCAGAGCGTAAACTCAACGTTGCTTACTGTACAAGACAGAAGCGGCAACTGAATATGAAATACTTCTTGTCCAGTACAAAGCTGTCCTCCGCCAATCACCTGTTATCATGGGGCACATTGACACACTGCACCACCTCGTGATTACCGGCCAAGCTGCTTTGAGCGGACTTAGTTAAATTTAGTAATACAGGGGCGCCACCAAATACTCCTCTCCAAGCCTCACATGCATAGCTGTCTGCTCAGCGAACACCGACTTGCTCACAAAAAGTTATTTCGTCTTTTGGACAAAATTGCATTTCTCAGGTGAGGTTACTTACTGATCTCCTGAATGTGATGAATGAGCTTTGCCACCAACAACAAGTACTCCTCCTGTGGACAACAAACATCGTAATGTCAATCACGGTATCAAATCACATACAGTCAAACCTTGCTTTACGGTCACCTCAGTAATACAGCCATCTCGCAATTAAGGTCACCCTAAGACAGTCCAAAATTACTTCTGTAGCAGTGAAGTATACTAGGAAATTAGTCTGCTAATAAGGTCACGTAGCTATTTAGGTCACTTTTGCCCAGCCCCAAGGCTGACCTTAATAGTGAGTTGCCACTGTTCAACTGGACAGCTTCTTATAAATGACCACTTATGAATGATCAATGAAATCAATTTATTTTTGCAACATCAACATAATGGTACAAACAAAAACAACCATTTAAAAAATGAAGTTGTGTCTTCCTGTGACCTTACAAACATAAAAACTATGATGTATATATATATATATATGCATATATATATATATATATACATACACTGTACATAAATATATATATATATATATATATATATACATATACATATATACATGCAATGATTACATGAAGTGACTGTATGACAATAGGCTGAGGGTGCAAGGGAGAAAAAACAAATCATACATTACTTTTAGAAAACAATTATAGGAGATATGTCCAAATCCAAACGTAAATATAATATATAAAAACATGTAACTGCACATCACACATCTGGGATATATGTCATGGCAATGGTCATCTCAGGGTGAAAAAAAGAAACCCAGCAGTGCTCAATCGTGTTACGTGGCTGAAATGTTAATGAACTGGAAACAAATATTTGTTTAAAGAATTTTCGAGCTATTTTTCAGCATCCACAGAATCATGGTTTTTTTTTTAAATAGATAAAATGTCAATTAATTGTGGTAAATGATCTGTATACAAGTTAGCATAAAATATTATGAGCTCTACTTTTTATAGTAAAATGTGCCCAAAGCTTTTAATTAAATTATACAAAAATAACCATAAATACTACTTTCAAAATTACTTCCTCGATTCATTTAGCTTGCACAAATCAGGTTAATTTATGTCTATGTGTGAATGTGAATAGTTTTGCAAGATGTGCAGTCAGTACAACAGACATTTTAATTGGGTGGAAATGATCATGTGGCCTGGAAACTTCGAATCGAATCAGGTGTTCTATATAACTAAGCATGTCAGCGATCTGCATGGCAATGCTGAGTCAAAAAAAATAGGTTTGTTTTGTATGTCTCGTTTGAAAAAGAAATATTCATCTATCATCTAAATTTCACCAGATGTGGGTTTCTGATATGCAATGGATAGGTCACAGACTCGCAGTGACAGAGGGGCAACACAGACGTTTTTTCTGTGGGAGGGGGGTCGAGGGGTTGGGCAGTACAATGCCATTTGTCATGTGATGTGACAACACTACAGCACATCACAATTACATTACAATTACATAGGATCGTGTGACATCATTCTTTGTTAACCCAAAATAGCACCAGATGTGTATATTGTAGTTATGGTAACTATAAAGTTAAACTGTACACAAATAAAATGCAAATTGAAGTGTAAAAAAGCTGACTAATAATGTACTTACAAAACATCTGGTGGGCTGCTATATAAGAGAGTAAAATGTGTTTAAAGAATGGTACATCATCTCTGATGATGATGGCAGATTCTTCGCTTGCGAAGATCAGTACGGAGATCTCTGTTACTGGGGATGGTGGCACGCCTTCTTGTGGCTTTAGAGGCCTACTCTGGACTTGCAGATTTTGGAGAAGGTTGGGCAAATGTACAGTTGGCCTGATTTTGTCTGAGCTGCAGATATGGCATATCTCATCAACTTTATGACAGTTATAAAAGACATATTACCTTTGATTGAGCCCTTGAGAAGACGTGATTCTCCATCTCAATGCTGGTCTTTGTTATTGGGTTACCAGACTGAGTCATCGCGTCATCTCTACAAAACACAACAGAATTTGTCACCAGCATGTCTAAGTGTTCATATACATATATACACTCCTAATAGCAGCATACGTCGACCAAATATGCCTAAGGGACTGCCTTAGGCAGACCGCCGTTTTTAAGCAGACTAGAGTCGGTCTGTATAAAGGTTTGACCCCTGGTTGCGTAGACAATATCATTTACCTGGGTATTTTAAAATTTGAACTGTTAGTATACATAGTATACCCAGACATATAATGATATTAATAATTATTTGAACCAAAACATTTGTTTGGGTGATTCTGAGAGACGTTTTCTCTGAGGTTGTATATCCTATCTCTCATAATGGAGTGGTTGACCTATGCTGCCCTTAGGCTTAATTAAATTTAAATAATAATTAAAACAATACTGATAGGAACTATTAAACATACCAATAATATAACTATTCAGCAGATTAACAATTCAACTATTTAACTATGGGAAAGAAGTAAGATCTTTGATAAATGGGCAGAAATGTCTAAGATTCTGTTTTGTATTATTTGTTGTCAGAGAAAAATGGAATGATTTGATTAAAAATGGGCTTAATATTGTGTGCGTACTCAAATCCTCCATACTTACTTACTAAAGTTACTTACGGGGGGTAGGCCTGTTTGCTCACTGGGAGCATAGGCCATCGACCATGGTACTCCACTGTTGTCGGTTCGATGCTATTTTCTCAATTTCTTTCCAAGTTTTTCCCATCTGCTTTCTTTCGCTTTCTGTGTCTCTCTGCCAGGTGTTTCTTGGCCTTCCTCTTCTCTTCCCAGGGGGTTCCATGTAATTGCTTGTCATGTGATGTTTGTTGCAGGTTTCCTCAGTGTATGTCCTCCATTTTCTCTTCTTTAATTTGTTATCTGTTGGTATTTGTTTGGGCCAGTGTATTGTTGGGTACCTTGTCTGACCACTTTAGGTGTATGATTCTGCGCAGGCATTTGTTGATGAAAGTCTGTAGTGTTTTCTGTGTATTCACCATGTCTCCGAGCCATAGAGTACCAGTAACACTGACTTGACATTTGAGTTGAATATCCTCAATTTGGTGTTAAGCTTGATTTGTTTAACCTTCCAAATGTTTCTCAAAATGAGAAATGCCACTTTTGCTTTTTGTATCCTTGCTTGGCGTCTTCTTCTGTGCCTCCACTCTTGTTAATTACGCTTCCCAGGTATGTGAAGGAGTCGGTTTCTTCCAGTGGTTCCCCTCCTAATATGACTTTTCCAAGGTATCCACTTCACACCATTTCTTCTGTTTTCTGTTGTGTTTTTCATAATCCAATCTACCAGGAAGAGGAATGGTGACAGAAGGCAACCTTGCCTCAATCCTGTCTTCACCATAAATGAGTCTGTGAGTTGCCCTTACTTGTCATGCCTTCATAGTTACTTTGTATCAAGAAATAAATTTCTCTGGTATCCCGTAGTGTCGCAGGAGCTTCCATAGCGTCTCCATGTCGAGGATATCAAATGCTTTCTCATAGTCTACAAAGTTTATGTACAGGGATGAGTTCCATTCCATTGATTGTTCAACTATGATTCGGAGTGTAGCTATTTGGTCGGTGTATGATCTGTCTTTACAGAAGCCTGCCTGGTGATCTCTGAGTCTGGCGTCCACTGCTGTTTTCAGTCTGTCCAAGATGACTCTGTTGAGGATCTTTCCAGGCACTGACAGGAGCATTATCCCTCTGTAGTTCTTGCATTCCTGCGGGTCTCCTTTCTTTGGGAGTTCCACTAGGTATCCTCCTTTCCATTCAGTCGGTATTTCTTCTTGATCCCATATCTTCCCAATCAGATCATACTCGGCAATAAATTTAATACTTGTACTTTCCTGCTAATTTTCTTGTTGTGTCATACAGTTGTTTCATGTTCCTTTGGGTTGCGGCATCCTCTGCTTCCTTGGCAAGGTTTCTTGACCGCTCTGCCTGCCTCTGCATACTGTTCCTGTGCTGTTGCTTTCACTGCTCTAGTTCAGCTGGTGTTAATTGCGCCTTTCTTTTCCTTCCTCATTTGCACTTTGTTGATAGTGTCCATAGAGATCCACTCCTTCTGTTGGTATTTTTTTCTTTCCCAGGACTTTGTTGCATGTGTTGGTCCATGTTTCCTTGATCTTTTGCCACTGGGTGTCTATGTCCATGTTTCCTTCTTCGACAAAGTCTTGTAAGACTTCATATGTGTTGCTGATTGTGAGTTGGAATGTCTCTGTCGTGAATCTGTCCTTTAGGAAGTCCACATTGTATCTTGTTCTGGTGCTCCTCTTTACGTCTCTCTTCTTCAGTTTCATCTGCAGTCTGGCCAGCACTAGATGGTGGTCTGAGGCTGCGTCTGCTCCTCTATGTACCCGCACGTCTTGCAGTGATCTTCTGAACTTTCTTTCTATACAGAAGTGGTAGATTTGGTTTTCTGTTCGGTGGTCTTGTGATATCCATGTACCTTTGTGAATTCAGCTGTGTGGGAATACATTACCGCCAATGATCATGTTGTTAAATGCACAGACGTCTGCCAACATCTCGTCATTTTCATTCATTGTCCCCAGTCCATGACTTCTTCATACCCGCTGTTGGTTGATCCTATCTTGGCTTTGAAGTCTCCCATGAGTATCGCCATGTCCTTGTCCTTCAGGTTGTCGAGCAATGCTTGCAGTCTGTTGTAGAAGTCCTCCTTTGTTTCTTCATCCTTGTCATTTGTTGGTGCATAGCACTGTATGATGTTTGTTTTGAATGCGGCATAGATGATCCTTGGTCCCCCTGCCTCCCAGCTGACGAGGGCGCTCTCTGCCTCTTGTGACAACATGAAAGCGAATCCTTCTGTGTGATGGGCATCTTCTTCTTCCTGCCCCAAGTAAAGTATCATTTCTCCTGTGTTCAGTCTGACTTGTCCTGACTGTGTCCACTTTGTTTCACATAGTCCTAATACTGTGATGTTGTAGGCACATGGCTCCCTTGCTATTTATGCTTTGTTTGCTTCATACGTGGTTCTGTTCCGAATTTTGACATTTTCTTGGAAAATAATAAGGACACTGGTGATGTAGCTTCCTTTCGTCTTTCACTGCATAGCGTCATACTCTCCATGGGAGGTCCTGCATAGCGTCATACTCTCCATGGGAGGTCCTCATTTTCCCTAGTTCAGCACAGTTCCTTTGGTCGATGTTTTCATAACAATCTGGTTTTTTTACAGAAAGGACTGTTAGGGCTCAGTATACAGTTAGTTTTCCCATTGGCGATCATGTTAATGTTTTGTCTGATTATAAGAAAACGTGACCTACAAAATGTCTTAAACTTCTCACCTGCTGTTATCATCATCTCATTGACATGCATTTTTTTTAATTTGCATATTTTTAGCTCTCATAAAATGCCTGTATGTGTGTGTGACACCCATCAGTATTTACGAATGCCGGCAAGCATTACTCCGCCAAAGGGTCAAACAGGCAAATTGCTGCCAAATATCCTTCCGCTTATTAAAATCAACTAGAAATCCATCATTTTACAGTCAACTCTTTCTACAATCACACCTGGAAATCTGATGCAATGTCATTGATCCATTTTCATACAGATTTCAAAATTGAGGTTTAACTAGTGGCATACGCACCCCACCCCCCCCCCCTTATAAAACATGTGTTCCGTCACTGTGATTTGGACTTGCATACTGAGAAGTCTGTAATATCCCAAAATGGTTTGTCCCATTCAACTGTACTTTTTCCATACACATATTTTCAGTAATTGTTTCAAGATATTTGAAATAAAACACGTCTTCCATGATTGTGCTATGACAATAACATGCTTCTGTTGCCAGGCTGTCTAATAGGGTTCAGTATACAGTTAGTTTTCCAATTGGCGACCATGTAAACATTTTGTCTGATTACAAGAAAACGTGACCTACAAAATTTCTTAAACTTCTCACCTGCTGTTAATGTTATCTCATTGCCATTCCGCTAGATTTTTTTAAATTGCATATTTCTAGCTCTCATAAAATGCCTGTATGTATGACATCCGTCAATATTTACGAATGCCAGCAAGCCTACTCTGCCAAAGGGTCAAACAGGCCAATTGCTGCCAAATATCCTTCCGCTTATTCATATCATCTAGAAATCCACCATTTTATAGTCAACTCCTTCTAGTACAATCACACCAAAAAATCTGCCTGCTCAAACTCAACTGCACTTATGTCAGAACATGTGAATTTTGTAAAAAAAATCATTTCTTAAAAAAATCTCAGCACTTTTTCGTAACGAAACAGGAAGTTTAACTGTAGCATGACCCCGTTAGCCGTTTGCCCAACCCTCGTCTTTTCATATCCGGCATTGAGTTTCAAATCCTCCATGCTGTCAACTGAACAATCTTCTAGACATACCACGAAGTGTCTAAATTAGTAAAAAATACTTTCTGGATGACACATTGCCATTGGCACTGCGTAATTTTCCTTCACTTTCGTCTCGAGTTTCGTTTACTTGGAAGTTTTATTGGACTCTCGATAAGCCAAAAGGCTTCCTTATCCAACTGCCATCCAGAGTAATTTTCTGGATGGCAATCTTGTTAAATCTTGTTAAAGTTGGGTAGTTCTGCATTGCCACTGCCACTGGACGAAAATAGGGTGAATTACGATGCGACTGGTAATACTTCGTATCTTACGGCAACACTAACTCACAGGAATTTAAAATTGTTCGTGCTAAGATATCATACATCTCATACAGAAACAAAACTTACATCGAGGAGACAATTTTTTGACGGAAACTATTCGTTCGCCACGAATTGTCCTGCCTTGACGGGTCTGCCATCTTGATCTTTGTGTTTATTGCGCTGTTGAAATTAGTACTTGTCTTCTCGGAAGGTGGCAGCACTATTTTATTTCGGGCATAAAATATTGGTTTCGCTTTTGTGGACCACATAATTAGAACTCGCTAGCGCGCAAAGGTGTACACACATGTGTACACACAGATACACATATGTGTACACACACGTGTTCGCACACGTGTACACACATGCTTGCAAATGTTCACACGCACTCGCACAAGCAACACATATATATATACAGTACGCACACGCACGCACGCACACACGCACGCACGCACGCACGCACGCACGCAAACACACACACACACACACACACACACAAACACCACATGCACATAGACATGTACACCCACTTGTACACAAGTGCACTATCCTCGATGAAATCGTTACTGAAGCTATATGCATAAATTTGTACCTGTAATTAAATTTAACAAGTATAAACACGAGAAAACTCCTTGGATTACCAAGGACATTATTATGTCGATCAAATTTAGAAACAAATTGTATTCAAGAATGAAACAGCCTCCCGTAAATACAGAGAAGTATCGTAAACTTAAAACTAACTTGCATACTTATAATAACATTCTTAAAAGTAATATTATATTAGCTAAGCAAATGCATTATCAATCTAGTTTTGAAAAACATAAGCATGATGTTAAAAGACGTTTAATTAAAGAAATTATTAAGAAAAGTCAAAAGAAAGAACAATTTCCAGATTTGTTCAAAGTCGATGGGGAAATGATTAGCGACAAATGCATTATTGCAAATATATTTAATTAAAACGTTTTACTACTAATGCTTAAATTTTTTGTCCTACTCTAGCCTCTAAAACAATTACAACTGGAGGTAATCATACACATATTACATGAAAAACCTGACATTTCACCCCTTCAGCTTTAACCCAATTGACATGGAAACTACTGTTAATATAATTGACTGTTTACCTCCAAAATCGAGTTGTAGAAAAGACAGTATATCAACACAATTACTAAAATTGAAAAAAAAATGATATTAGAAGTGCAGTCACTCTAATTATTAATCAATCAATAGTAACTGGTATATTTCCAAACAAATTAAAAATAGCAAAAGTCATGCCCCTTTTAAAAAGGTGATGTTTCTGACTTTGACAATTATTGTCCTGTTTCTATCCTGCCAGTGATTTTCGAAATTTTTGGAAAGGGTTATGTTTGATCAAATCCATGACTACTTCCATTCCAAAGCATTATACTACAATAACAAATATATGTTTTGAAAGAAACATTTTACTGATATTGCTACACTCGAATTTATAGACAGAATTATACAAGAACTTGATAAATCGGCTACTTCAATAAATATATACCTTGATTTATCAAAAACATTTGACACAATTGATCACAATATATTGCTACATAAGTTAAATTACTACGGATTAAATGACAATGCTCTAGATAGTAGTAAGGGTTATTTACAAAATTGTAAGCAGTACGCAGAAATTTAAAATGTTAAGTCTAAGGAAACAGTCATCAACACTGGTGTCCCTCAAGGTTCAATTTAGGGCCACTCTTATTTATTAAAAACATAAATGACATAGCACTTTCTAACGACCTTTTCAAATTCATAACGTATGCTGATGACACCACCCTTACTAGTACAATAAATACATTTAACGATTCAGAAGGCCAAATGCGAAGTAAAAATATTAACAAAGAACTACCGGTAACAAAGATTAGCAATTGGTTGAAAGCTAATAAACTGTCACTAAATGCAAAAAAACTAAATTAATAGTTTTTCATATGCCTCAAAAGAAAGTAGAACACCCTGTATTACAAATAGATGGGGCATACATTGAATATGTAAATGATTTCAAATTTTTAGGCATCACAATAAATAACCATTTAAACTAGCAGAGTCATACAAACAAAACAGCAAATAAAAAATCTAAAAACAAGGCATATTAAATAAACTTAAACACTTCTTACCATTAAATACATTATATATTATGTACAATGCTCATATTAATTATGGCTTACTTTTATAGGGTCATCAGGCACATCACATTTTCAAATTACAGAAAAAAAACAATACAAAAAATATCCTTAAGTAAATATAATGCCCACACATGTCTTATTTTTAAACGACTCCAGTTGTTAAAGCTGGATGATATTTATAAAATCCAACAACAACAATTTTTCTACAAATTAATTAACAACCTTTTACCCTCCTACTTCCATGTTTTCCCTAACACACACATCTATGGTATTCATCAGCACTACACACGTGAAAGAAATAATCTGTACATGTCCAGAGTCAAACATGAATTTGCAAAAAATGCATTAGACACAGCATAGTAGAGTCAGTTAACAATACACCAAGTATTATCATTAATAAAATTACAGCCACAGTCTATATGGTTTTTTAACATATACAAAACCTTTTTAAATTTTAGTTATGAATCCACTTGTTGTATTCATAATTGCTTTATTTGTAATTCATAATACATATTGAAATGTATACCTAAGTATCCATATGTATGTCAATGTGTACACGAGTACATATAATAAATCATTGTTTTATGCATGTATTTATGTTGATATATTGAGTAATTATCAACTATAAAAATAAGTCACGTTATTCTGATTTGTGTCGTGTAAATTTTGTTGTCTATATTTATGGGGTGGCTCCTGTGCTAGCGATATTATATATCTTAATGGGAGTCTCCCGACCTTATCTATTACTTACGTTATTCATTGTATATTTATCATATTAATAGGTCAAATAAATATATTCTGAGTTCTGGGTACATACACATACACGTGTACACACGTACATCTTCTTGGCACAATATCCTAACAGGACTTTGCCGAATATATATATATACAGTGTAATATTAAAATCTGTATACGCAAAAACACATATGTGTATACACGTGTACATACTGTACACACATGTACACAAACTTGTAAACACATCCATGCATATGTGTACACATACACACACACACGCACGAGCGCGTGCGCGCACACAAACACACACACACACACACACGATACCATATATAGGCGGATCCAGGGGGGCCTGAGGGCACGTGCCCCCTAAACCTTAGGAATTCAGCATGCAGACCTTTTATGATAGGCCCACGTACGAGACGGTGTCCCCCTTAGACCCTTTGAAATGTGCCCCTGTTCAGGTTATAATGCTAAAGTTACGACAACGCGGCGGCGAAAAATTGTCAACAGCACCTTCCCCTCTCTCCGTGTTCCGATGTCACCAGTCCAGCCGAGACAGCGGCTCAAGCCAAATAACGGCGGCGCAGCAGCGACCTAATTTCTACTACACCAATTGGTTTGGCCGCCAGTGCAGGTTTTTGTGCCCCCCCCCCCCCCCCCCCAACTCACTTTCTGGATCTGCCACTGCCATATTTTCTTAACAGTTTATAACACATACAGTATGCACGTAATGAACGCAGTGTTCCAATATTTCAAATGAACTGTAAACAGCAAGTCAGTGTAACGCATAATAATGTGAAGGTTTTGTGTAGGTCTGTACATAACCCTTGATTTTATTTACACCGTATTGGTACAAGCAGAAACAAATTAGTACAAAATGTAAACTTTATTCAAGGCTTTAATTTACTAACTGGTTAAGTTAACAACACGCGACCCAAACACAGCACAAAGTACATATTAGATTGGTAATCCAATGAAAATAAAATAAGCAAGTATAACACTATATTCATATCAAAATAGTTTGTTTCCACAAATCAAATTAACCATAGCAGTGCATTTCATGTTATGATGTACTACAATAAACAGGCCTCAACATTAACACTGGCCCGGCGTCTTTTTTAGGCTGTCGGGCCAATTCGGGCCACCAGTTTTCATATTTTACTGGCCCGCCGGGCCACTGGTTTCAATCGACCCTACCTAGAAAAATAGGATAACCCTAAAGCTAAATCAGATTATTTTACAGATATGGTCATAAATAAGTCTGATAATCCGCGTCAGTTATGGAACTGCATCAATAACATTCTACACAGACGGCCTACTCCATCGTTACCTGATCATGTGTCAATTAAGTCTCTATGTGATTCGTTCTCTAATCACTTCAAGAATAAAATCAGTATCATTCGTTCTGCTTTCCCACGTCATAATATAAGTAATGTCAGTGTGGACTTTCCACAAGTAAATTCTCAACTTGTATCATTTGAACCTGCAACAGTTGATGAAGTTAGGAAAATAATTATGTCCTCCCCAAATAAATCTTGTGCACTTGATCCATTTCCAACAATACTGCTAAAAGCATGTCGCGATACACTAATTGGACCTATAACAAATATTATAAATGCATCACTTTGCTCTGGCTGTTTTCCTGATGATTTTAAATACGCCCATGTCACACCACTTCTTAAGAAGTCATCTCTGCCTAAGCAAGACCTAAACAGTTATAGACCTATTTCTAATCTCAGCTTCATTTCCAAAATACTAGAAAAGGTTGTAGCAAGTCGTCTAAGGTCTCACATTAGCACAAATGTCTTGACTAATGTGTCACAATCAGCATATAAGCAGTTTCATTCAACAGAGACTGCCCTTTTAAAGGTTCATAATGACATTAACTTGAACATTAATAATGGTAAAGTGACTGCACTTACCTTACTAGATCTCTCTGCCGCGTTTGACACGATTGATCACAGCATTCTCATTGAACGCCTATTAAAGTGGTACGGCATATCTGGCACAGCTCTAAGCTGGTTTTCTTCGTATCTAACTGATAGATACCAAACTATAAAGATTGGGAACTGCTTTTCAGCTGCACTGCCGGCTTTATTTGGTGTTCCCCAGGGTTCTGTTCTTGGGCCTTTGCTTTTTACTCTTTACACCACGCCACTAAGCTCTGTTATACAAAGACATAACTTAGATCATCATCTTTATGCTGATGATACTCAGATCTACATTTCGTTGGCTACCCCGGATACAAATCGCTCCCTTAACCAACTTAGTGATTGCCTTCAAGATATCTTTCATTGGATGACTGAAAGCAAGTTGAAATTAAATGCAAATAAAACTGAATTGATCATTATTGGTACTCGAATGCAGCGTTGTAAACTGAATGGTTTTTTCCCTACGCGTATTTTGAATCAGTACATCACGCCAGCAACCTCGGTGCGGAATCTAGGAGTAATCTTTGATAGTAACTTCAATTTCCGACAACATATATCTCAAACATGTCGCTGCTGTTTTTATCATATTCGTGATCTTCGCCGTATTCGCCGGTATATGTCATTTTCTGTTGCTAAGACTATTGCAACAGCGCTTGTTAGCAGTATACTTGACTATTGCAATTCCCTCCTTTATAATATCGCTAGCAAGGATATCACAAAACTTCAGCGTGTCCAAAATTGTCTAGCAAGAGTAGTTACAAGATCTCCTCGTTTTTCTCGCTCTGTGCCACTTTTGAAGTCTTTACATTGGCTTCCTGTACGATATCGTATAATATTTAAGATCTGTACCATTACATACCAGGCACTGTCCAATAAGCAACCACCTTATTTGCATTTATTGCTTACTCCTGTAAGAAAATCTATCCAGCTTCGATCATCTAGTTCTGACCTACTTTTTGTTCCTAAAGTCAAAACTAACATTGGAACTAGGGCTTTTTCTGTTGCTGCACCAACTCTTTGGAATATGCTTCCTCTTAGTGTTAGATCAGTTGAAAATATTACAAAATTCCGTCGTCATTTAAAAACGTATCTTTACAACCTTGCTTATCCACCGTAGCTCCCTAGCGCCTTGACCCATCTGTTGACAACTGGAAAACTACTTATGGACTTTGAAATTGACCAACCCTTTTGTTTTGATGCGCCTCTGAGCTTGGTTTCCAAGGATTTAGGCGCAATAGAAGTTATCTTATTATTATTATTATTAATATTTTAATTTTATATTTAAATCAATGTTTATTTTATTACAGTTATGTTATGTCGCACACCGATGCGTTGTTTACATCAGCATTGGTCATCGCCATTCATAATGATAACATGATACACATGGTATCGGCGTTCAGATGCACATTTATCATGGTATAATGTGCCTGGTCCTGGCAAAACCGGCCTTAGAATTGAGCCTCAAGCACAACCAAAACCAAGAAATGCTTTTGATGTGCCGAGGATAGCCAGCTAAAGTATCAAGCCCCGAGTTGAAAATATGTCGGTGATGTCTCAGATTTTGCATTAATAGCAGACTTCAAAGTGTTACCACAATTAAAAATCTTCTTTAACTTTGCGTTATCACTTCTTATAGTCGCTGTCTTAATTTTGTAAACGATGTGCACAAAGGAGAACTTCGGAAAAGTCAGCATGACATCGCTCCAATCGAACGTTAGACTTTATGGACTTCTTCAGTGAAGCAACCGACAGGCACCTCGGTATCAACATACTTTTTTTTACAAAATCCGGGCCAGAACTTTTCTGGGCAGGCTAGTAACTTTTCAAATCTACTGGCCCCCTGGGCCAGTGGATACAAAACTTAATGTCAAGGTCTGATAAATCAAAAACTCCAAACTTGTGTATAGTAAAATAGCAAAACACAATAGTCACGGGTGCAAATAACACTGGAATGAAGTGACATTTCAAGAGCCGGTAGGCCTATGTAAAGTGGCACAAAACCATTTGGTGAAGTGATGTCACACAGAATCATTCAATTAATAGACATTATATTTATACAGAGTCAGCCGGTCATGTGATCTTACAATCAGCAGGTTGGTAAAGAATTGACAGATCAACTACGTCATTGTTTGACCACGTCGCAGTTAGAACTATGCGCCTGACTTAAATTCTGTCAGGCTTTGCCTTTGCCAACAAATAATGTTTACATAATAACAAAATGATGTGCACTAGGTTAAAAAAAAGCACGACATTTGCTAGACAAATTTCTCCTGCATACAGTTTTCGCATAAACAACTTTGCCCTATCTTCTTTTAGCAAAGAAGACATTTGGAGCCAAGGATTACAACACAATATTCTATGGAATATCCAGCAACTGCACATGTTCGGCATCCATTTTGATGGCTTGATGAACCTTGTTGCTAGGCAATGGTTCACGTGACGGATATGTCAATTCGTTGGATGACGTGACGTTACTTAGAGCCGGTCATTAGCGTGTAAGCAACGACAAACGTGCGCATGGTGTAGAGTCCAGCCTTGTTGATGGCGGTAAGCGTAACGTAGTGTTCCTTGGTGTGGTCAACTCCAGTGACATGAAGGACCGTCCGTTCTGTGACCAACCACGAAAGCACGTCAATACGTGTCGTACCTATAATTAAATATTATTTTAAGTGCACTTTTACGTGTGCGTGTGGAATTTTTTATTATCATTATTAAACTTGTGCTTTTAACTTGTGCTATGCATATCTGTGTTTATTATATATTTTAATCCGTGACATGTATGTATCATTGTTAACATGTATTTTATATCTGTACATCTGCGTATGGTCTTTTTTCTTAATTAAACTGTGTCATTATTGTAACCAGGAGTACGCTAATGTTTTGATGATGTCACCGAAATAAGTGGTGATTATTATAATTCTTTTCAACGTAAGGATGATCAAAAAACGTATCGCTGTTGATTGCTTACAGTAATTTAACATCACTCTTTCGCCAAAAACATTTTTACGGAAAATCTGATTTTTAGAAAATGTTAGTTAATGGAACAATTGCATTTGTTTTAAATGCGACATTTAATTTAATTGGGAATTGTAGTTCATCAGCAAAACTTTGTGTGACTACGTATGTTCGACCATTATGGCTGCTGACTTTAAACAATGGCTACTGCGACGTATGTTGAACGTTCCGTACCTATGTTGACTTCGTACACGAGAGAAGAGTTACTTGTGAACACGTCGGTCCAGTCGAGGGTCAGTGTGGACCGCTGAGGCCAACGACTCTGCGGTGACGCGTCTGTGAACAATATACACATTGTGCATTTATGTGTACACAGAGGGGACTATTTTGGAAAAGGTCGCTGACTTCAGATATATTGACTTCATACAATTTGAAGAGACACCAGCATGCGGCTGAGAAGAGGATGCGGCACAAACAACAAGCTGCACCACTGTCATCCTGCTTCATCTACTCTGGCTGCGGCAGGGGTCTGTCACTTACAAATTGAACTGCACAGCCATAGTGGACGCTGCCAAATTTCCAGAAACTGACAAAAGGGCACATCAGCATCGTCTCTCGAGACTACGATCTGCCTACTACATCCTGAAAAGCATCCAAGCAACTAAGCAAGCCACTGAAATCTGTATTCCCGTGTACTGTGTGTTCACGGCAACGGTGGAGTATGTACTCCTCTGTGAATGCGAATCATGGACAATGACAAAGCACAGTAACAACTAGATTAGTTATTAGTGTTGCAAAAATCCTGCAAATTGCATTCAATTCTAACTAGAAACACCTTCTGACAAATGTAGAGCTATACACAGGTATGCTACTGACACAATGATGAGAGGGCAAATAGGACCATCCTGCAGCAGTCAGTTCGCAGAAGACAAGTTAGAATGTGTTTAACTGTATTGGCCTAGTTGAAGAAAGATGCTGGACAGGCCATAGGCGTTGCATTCGGAAATGAGGGATAAAGGTATCTGAAGACAAACATATGATTGCAGAGAACAGAGTTCGAGTGGCAAATAAGTCAGCGATATGAGTTTAAGCACATCCCCATTCCTTATACAAAATGTGGTGCACAAAAATCATATTACCACGCTATTAGGGTCAGTCAGAAAACACCTCATGATGCTTAAGATGGCAAGAACAGATGTTAAAAAGTGTTTGACAATGAAAACAACCGATTTTACAGCTCATTACTAATGTTACGCACGCATCCGCGATTAGAGACATGTTGAATTGATTTGCATGAAGATCTACAATACATCAAATGACAGTACATTGGATTCCTCTTTTGTTATAGACTTTACCCAGAAATATCACAATTCATACATTAATCAGAGAACGATGCACGGTATGTTTGCCTTACGAATACCTTATAAGAGTTAGGGTTAGTTATAAGTTGCACCCCACCAGCACCCCAGTTGCACCCTAATTCCCTAATGCATGCATAGCGTAGATGATTACATGCAGCCACGAGTTGCCCCATATAAAAAATAAATAAAATATTTCCCACCATCTGTGTGTATTTGAACCCCTGATTGTCGGTGCTAACAACATGTCAACACGTTCCAGTACAGGGCATCTGTCAATTAATCAATTAATGTACACTACTTTCAAACATTATTGAAATGTAAACTCACTCGTAACTCGCGGCGCCTCTGTTTCAATGGTGAAGTTTGTGGCGAAGACGTCACTCGTCAGGTCGGCTGAGTTGGTGGCCCGGAGTAGCAACGTGTAAGTGGAGTAAGACTGCAGACCGAGGTCTTGTAGTCTGGCGTACAGTTGGCTGGCAGACGCCACGCCCTGCCAAGGCAGGACTGTAGTGGGACCCGTCCGCTGTAGGCTCACCCGTGAGTGTGAGAGACAACGTCAGGAATGGTTTCAATGCACGGAATGTTCACGTCCGTTTCAACATGAGTTGTAGCTTAGAGAATCGCGGCACCATCGCGCTGTGACGACAATTATTGGGACAGTCACAGTGACAGTGTGATATAAATGACTTTATCCAGTTGTATTTTATTTATTTAAATTAAAACAATGTTTATAATTTATATTACTGATACGTCCACGGTACGTACACATAAATGCTATTGAAGAGCACACAATTTCACAATGGTCACTGTTATCTTCACACACAAGAACCAATGTCAATATTCATATCGTGGCACCCACCCATGGAAAGAAAATCAGAAGTAAAGAGTGAGAAATAAACCAAAGGAACATGTGCACACTTTGATGTTGACATGGCTGATTTACTTCCCTTAAAGAATAATCGATCAATATGGAACGGTTCGACCACGCTCTGGACATGGATCATGACAATGATGACAGGTTAATTATAGTCAAACAGTAGATCGAGTATACGATATCTGCCGACGATTAATGGCAACATTGGTTTGTTGCAGGTATCAGAAGGCGATCGATCACGGCGACTCAATTGTTTAACGTCTCCTTACAGGTCGGCGCCGAGAAATCAGATCGTTCTCACCTTTGCGAAGACGTTGATGCGAACACGGTATGGGTCTTCTTTTCGACTGGGTGGGTGACTGGTTGGGTGGCTCCTTCCTACAATATCTCAGTCATATGTTTACACATTGTTCCCCCATTCATTGCAACCCTCCCGTTTTCCCGCTCATATTGTTCTCTGTAAGCATCACCACCAAACCTACCGGAAGTCAGCTAGTTCGCCAAACTGAAGATGGTCTTATGGGTTTGCAGTAGTTTGTGAGACAGTTATTGGCGTACCCGTAAGGGATATGTATGTACGATCTCTGCGTGGGGGTGACTGTTTTGACTACGTGAAAATTAATCAACCGTCCTTTGGAAATTGGCTGAGCTATGTTGACATCGGTATTCTTTCTACGTATTTTGTAGTTAATTTACTTTTTTCTTATTGTAACATTTCGAAAGGTACACTGACTGCAAAATACGCAACATAATTTGAACCATCCTGTCTGATAAATCATTAGTTTGTTTACAATATACTTTGTAGACATTAAAACGTTTCACACAGAATATTTCTGTAATGATAGCACATAATAATACATATCGATCAACAACACTACAACAACAAACAGCAGAACAAAAACATGACGATACGAACGCCGCCGAATTGATGTAGACCCCATTTTAATAACGACTCAATTTAATAGGGTGTAATCTGAACTGTTCTATGTGTCTATGGACAGGGGCGGGAAGAGTCACCCGAGACACGGGGTGCCGATTGGAGTGATGGGCATTGACCTCACGCTGTGCCGCTTACCTAACCCAGGAAATGTTTCCCATCTGCACCGGTGACCAGTACAGGTAGGGTTGAGGAGAGGTCAGGTAGGACAACAATAACAAGTAGATCAACAATAACAACGACTGTGACAACAGTTGACAATGCTACTGCTGCCGCGACCAACAACGCCTCTACAAGCACCAACACTTTCACTGGTTCTTAAACTTTAAAAAAAGTGTGGCTACTTATGACTTAACTAATCTTATTCTTTTGTGCAGATAGGTACACGCACGCACGCGCGCACACACTACGCACACACACACGTACGTACGCACGCACGCACACCAATGATTTGATGATGGTGAAATTGACGGTTAGTGTAACGGAAGCAACAACATTTTCACATAGTTCATTTGTTATCAATGCTGCCATATATGTATGATGCCCAGTTGTAATTATTTATGAGTGTTTACACCATGTAATTTATTCATCTGCATTAGCACGTGCATGTAGGCATACGCAATCTCAAAGGTAATATTTTAGGTAATTGTTTCAATACGTCTAATGCCGATACAGGATAACGTTGTTGACAGGTGCTTTGTCGTCGACTCTAGCGGATACCTCGTGTATCATGAACACTTCATTAGTCGATCTAACGAAGATATCGAATATGTACACATTGCCCACAAGGTATCTGCTGAATTTCGTGATAACACAAAATGCGTTGTGCTTGTAAGCGTAGTTCTGGTATTAAGCGTCAGTGATATGTAGACAAAGTATTTCTTTTGAATGGTAAATACCCCAGCTTAGACAATTCAATTATGTTGTATTATCTTCAATTACTGCTACTCTTATGATGTATATATTTTCATTGCACCAATTACTAATAATAACTGAACACACTAGATAAGCAATAGTTTCCTACACCCGCGAACACCGCCAATTAACAAATAATTTAGAGGCAACTTGTTATATTCTCTTGTCAATTTTGCATTGCTCGTTATGGTTATACATAATAACCGCTATTTTCTTTGACAAAACGTAAAGCGCATACACAGGTTATTAGGACTGGATGCTGATTTGTAATACGGCACCGAGAAGGTGGCGGTAGCCCCATGGAGAAATTCTAAGATGACGCCTGTTTAATGTGTATCTGTGTGTATCTGCGTAGTCACGGGACCGACGTCTAGTAGAGGAGTTAGGACCCCTGGAGTGCCTCATGCGGGGACACGAGGGGTAATTATGGATATAATTGAGGGGTAATGAGGGAATGAGTGAGTGCATGTGTAAGAGTTATCGTCGGTACTAGGGTGCGTGTGTATGAAGGTGTGTTTATGAAAGAACGAACGAAACACGAGAGTATACGAGTGCGCACGTATTTTATTGACTAAAGATATAAGCGTATAATGAGTAGTATACTTGTTAGCATACGTGTGTGGGGGTGTGTGGCATGTGTGTTTGTCCCCGCGTGCGTGCGAGCGTATGTGTGCGTGTGCGTGTGCGTGTGCGTGTGCGTGTGCATGTGCGTGTGTGTGTGACCGTGTGTTATCTCCAGTGGTTTCCTATCATGTTAAGTGATACTACACATTACCGCTGGTTTTACTGCATATTTTACATTACCTTTTTCTTGTAAATAATTGTTTTGTTGTGCTGTGTGTTATGTGATGCTGCACCTAGTGATGTAGTGTAGTATGTAGTTCTTGCTTAATACTCTCGCTTTCAGCTACAGACGCCAGCCAGTTTCTTGGAATGAAAAGGTGCCGAAGTCTCCCCTGCTAGTACATAGCCTCTCCATTGACAAGACTCTAGCACAACCTCCTTGTGGTACACTGTGGATACTGGGCACCTTGCGGCTCGAGGCGAATGTGCTAAGGATCTCGGAGAAGATTGGGGACCCAAAGGTGTTGCGCGCCGGGCCCACCAACGTGTGGATACTTTCCGACCTTCATCATTCCAATATCTAACTATGTGTAAGTATTCAGTGTCGGGTAGCAGCGATGCTTGTATTTGGTGTTGGCGGAAGAGTCAAGTTATCTTAACCAACGGTGTCTCTAGAACTAAGAGTAGAACGCAACTTATCTCCACTGCGGGGAAACCAGCTAGACATCCAGTCATTGCTCGGGGTGCTCTATTGGATTAAGGTATCCCTGGTCCAGAGGGTGTTGATATTGGTGCGCGACAGTCTTGGCACCTAAAACATGATCGTTGGCGAAGATGTAGGGGAAGTCCTATGGCGACGGAGTTAAGTTTTAACAAGCGACTTTCTTTGGATACACAATCAGTACAAAGAAAACTGTAACACTATACCGACCTCCACCTGGACAAACTTCAGTCGATCCAAACATTGAGATCTATGGCAGCTCACTAAACTCAGTCAAGAACTTCACATACTTGGGCGGCATGATGGCGTCTGACAACACCATCGATGTGGTAATTAAAAATCGTATATATGCTGCCTCGGGAGCCTTTGGAGAACTGTGAAAGCTCGTGTGGTCACAACACGGCATTACAGTCTCCACAAAGTGCAAGGTGCACAAGGCAATTGTACTTCCATCCCTACTGAACTCAGCAGAGACATGTTCACTCCACAGTCGCCACATCAGGAAATGTTCCCATGTGCATTTCCGGCATCTGCGACAAATCCTTCGGATCTCTTGGAAAGATCACATTTGAAATGTAGAAGTGTAAAGATGGGCGAACATGTCATGTATAGATTTCATTCTGACTGCATTCAAACGGAGGCGGGCCTACACTGTGGATAGATACACATAGAAGAAAAGGTACGACAAAAATATCTACATGGTCACGATCGTCGTTATGGCCTTCTGGGTGCTTCTGTACCTACCGTCTTCTGTGCCGACTGCAGCAGTGGCTTTGTTACACATATAGGAATGACATCTCATCGGAGAGCAAAACATATGGACAACCCCCTACTTTGATGTCATCATCGAACAGGATGGACAGCAGAGAGAGAGACAGAGAGAGATAGAGAGAGACAGAGAGAGACAGAGAGAGACAGAGAGAGACAGAGAGAGAGAGACAGAGAGAGACAGAGCGAGACAGAGAAAGACAGAAAGAGACAGAGAGAGATAGAGAGAGAGAGACAGAGAGAGACAGAGAGAGATAGAGAGAGACCGAGAGAGACAGAGAGAGAGATACAACTAATTTTGTACACAATGTTTTCGTATTGTATTGCTTCATATAACATAACGCAAACATTTGTACACTGAAGCTATTCTAAGACGTAACTACTCCGCATCATGCTGTGCTATGTAACACGTAACACCAACCTTGTATGTAGTAATAACTGACAAATGCTGGATTTGGAACTGTGGGGGCTCCAGGGCAGTGATTAGTCGGTATTGGATCATAATACATAGTTCTCATTCCTTCCTATCTTCCACCATAGGGGCTTCAGAGCGAAATACGACTTTTACCCATTTTGAACACGAATTTGCATAATGTCGAAGCATTCAAGTTACGTCGAAACGTTTCAAACCCAAAGAAATTACCAAAAAGGGTATTGTGGAGCATCATAAAAATATATATAGTGGGGGCCCTGGACAAGTGCTCCGTCTCCCATACACTGCATTCGGCACTGGAATGACACGATAATATATAAGGCAACTGTCTATACATGCAGTGTATCAAGTTTAATACATCCGAATATGTGCAATACAACATCCATAGTCACATGTTATGTGTTATTAAATATCATGAATAATAATGATATCGCGCTGTCTGGCGATACCTTTTATACAAAACGGCTGAATCCCCCCCCCCCCCCCACCGTCCAGACGTAGAACGTGCACGTCGTAAGCTTGCTGGTCACACGCATATTCTCCGAATGTCAAAGAGAAAACGTCGATATTAAACATGGCAAATAATTCATACCAGGGAATTATTCGAAACGGTAGTTCTACGACATGATTAAATATTAATCTAGAATGTAGTTATTTTATATTATGTTCATATTACTAATTTTATTATGTTCGAATGTTATTTTAACGTAACTATGCTAATCTGCTTCGCAATGTTTTTGGTGCCACGTTAGATGTGTTATGCTGAAACCATATCCCTACATCATGAAGATATCCACCGACATACTACGTAAGTTGGACCTGCAGTGGTTATTCACCTTGTTCTAGTCTGTCGGCGGATGTCAGAGCTTCAATCATTCCAGGACGGTTTAAACAATTCAACGCTGGTCAATAACAATAGCATAAACGTACCTCATAAAATTTGAGATTTCTTACTGTATCCAGAAACAATCCAAACAACAAACAACACAATCACATCTAGTTAACGTTAAAAACCTGGCGATGACTTCTTCTTTTTTTACGACAACAGTTGGATTCATCCACACCTAACCAAAATAATGCGAACAGGAAATATACATGAAAAGCAATGCACATCAACGCCAAATGTTAACTATATTCGCATTGTTCCCGTCCGTGCTAGTCACACGCCATTCCCGGAATTTCAAAGCATAAAGGTATCTGCAACACTAGCCGTATCATCATCGTCGAGCTCGTCACGGTTACAGGTCAGATCGCCTGGGCCGGCCGCCCTGGATCAGTCCCGTCAGTACGTGGTGGCGCTGTCACGGTCGACGAAAGCTCGTTCGTCATCCGATGATCGCTACGTCGACACACTCGTCCGCCGCCGGTCGTATCGCCGAGAACCGTTCGCCGATATGCGATGCAGCAGTTACGGACGTTGATGGCTGATCCACCAATCAGTTACTAGCGTCTTTCGTCCTTGTTTTCACCGGTTGCTAGTGTCGTCTCTCTTCGTTGTCACCTATTGGTATTATCGTCTGTCCTACTTTGTTGCCGGTTGTTAGTGTCGGCAATCCTCGTTTGTTATCGATTGTTTGTTGCCGTTCTCGTCGCCCTTGTTTCCGGGAAAAAGTCGTCGGTTGCTGTTTAACAATTTCTCTATTCTGAAATGTCGTTCAGTCACGCACCAGGACCTGCATACTCTTTGTATTCCCCACATTTTCACGACTTTTGTACAACATGTCGCAATGAAATGAGTTGTATTTGTACTTATTTCACAGTCAGTTTACCTTTTTCCCGCGACCTTTGTGTCTGCTTTCAGCAGTCTTCTTCAGACAGTTACTGCTAGATTGCGACACGGTAGTCCCGCTCAGACATGTGTCCTGTGTTGCTCTTTTAGTCATATCATTCAGGGATCGTCATAGATGTGTGAGATTCGGCACCGGCCTTCATCTCGATCCATGCTATCTTTGGTTATTCTAATCCAGATCTCTTCTTTGATGCCTCTTGTTCTCCAATCCGATTCCCTGTCCACAAATTTGGCCCCCTCCCAGTCTACTATGTGATTTTCTGTGTCATATGGTCTATGGTGGCTGATTTTTTCATCTCCTTTTCTGATGTTTACTATCTAGCGGTCGCCGTCTGAGAATGACTGTTGATAGCAGCGGAAACACCACGGGAAAAAGGTAAACTGACTTTTGAATAAGTTAAAATATCACTCATTTAAACCACCCAGTCTAATGAACCTCTTCACTCATGCCGCAATTAAACCTCTACCAAACCATGCCGGTACGTTTCCTTCCATCGTCACCACTGTTAGTATAATACGTTTGTCTAACTAATTAGCTTGACAACTCTAAACTGACGGAAAATGTGTTCTTGATTTTCGCTTTTCGCACGTATGCACGAATAGGCCTATCGCTGTTCCAGGCCAAGTGTTCACACTACAGTCCATTGAGATCTACCTGTCTCATGTCGCAGTCACCAAAGTTTAACACATTAAAATCACGGATGAAAAACCAGTCAGAATTAGTCGGTGACATTCTGTTATCAGGCAGGTTCCGCTGTATTGTCATCGGTTGTTGTACAATCATTTCACAGTTCACTCTCCGTCTCCCTTGTCGATGGTCGCCGTCGTCGCATCTTCTTCTTACGCCACCGGCCGGCCAATGTCATCGCGATGGCGTCTATTGCTTCGATCAGGGTTATGACGCTCGCGCCAATGAGCAACCCCATCGAATCATCGATGTCACCTGTAACACGATTGTTTGCGAAAGTGAGTCGTGTGGCATGATAGTTACTGTAACTGCTGATTGTGGCTGATCTGGGGTGTTAACCCCGGACATTACGTCCTGTGACAATAGCCCAGACAATATCCCCCATGTGTAATGTCTCCTATCATAAGACGCATCCTTCGTTATTCCCCGCTCACTGTCATCTTATACCGTAACGGCACGTTAGTATTCATTCAAATAGTGTGTATTTAACAATAGAATCGTTGAAACCCTACCAGAATAATTCCAATACCTACATTCATGCCCTTACAATAACATCTACTCGCTAACTTTTAGTTAACAATTAAGCTAAAAGGTATCATCGAATCCATATTGTGATACATATTTTATCATTTTCTAATAACGTTTTGGTCATTGATCCTATATTGAAGGCATTGCTGTACTATTGCAGTTATTATCCGCCTGTTGTGTCCAGTAATAGTGCCCGGAACTAATGTTTTTGGGTATAATTTTCCAGGGTAATGTTCTTTTGTAACATCTGGTGACAATCGAAGCGAAGACGATTAATTGTACAAAAAACAGTCCTCTGCACGAGCATCTTCCCCGACGTCGCCGTTCAGTACGTCTACGTGCCGAGAGTATAGAAGTTGATATGCGCCGTCCTAGTCGTCATTTGTTAATATGTCAGAGCGCGTTAAGAAACATATATTGTGTTTGCAGATACTGAATAGGAACAAGAATAACAAGTTGAGAAACGCCATCCTCGCCAACGCCGACGCCGACCTTATTTGCGGTCTGTGCAAGTGCGCCTATAACATCCTGAAAGGAAGCGTGAAGTTGACTCCTAAGCAGAAAAAACACTGAAAAGGTAAGGACAAATATGCGTCAGCTATCGTCAAAGAAAATGACCGTCGGAAAGAAGCGCACGATCCTGCAAACAGGCGGTTTCCAATCGGCCTTGCTGGCTCCGTTGGTGGGTTCGATCCTTCTACCGTTGCTCAGAGAGGTCATAGGGTGATGGAGCACCTGAAGAAGATGGCTTTGGTAGACTCCCGTTTGGTGGAGAATCTCCTACCGTTGCTCACACCACTGACAACGACCAGGACCCGTGTGGTGAGTAGACCGTCCTCGAGCGCACGGACCTGTCCGAAAGGGAATGGTACAATCAGATGTTGGACCGAAAAAATACCTTGGAGGAGAAACAGGTGAAGCCACCGGTTCGATTATCTATGGTGAAAAAGGCACCAACAGCTGAAGCTCCACCACCACCACCACCACAACCCGCGATCTTGCGCGGTAGAGAGAGTGAAATCGTGAAAAGCGCGCCGAAAAGTATGAAAAGAAAAGCCCGTCTCCTGTTGGAGAAAGGGAAGACGGACCCGTTCACCCGGTGGAATGAACGGGGGAGTTCGTGTACGACGGTGTACCTATGGCGGGAAGTAACATGGTGGATCTCGTAAACGACGCACTGAGAAAGAGGAAGATGACTCCACCGGTGGGGTGGGAAGCGTTCGCGCGTCAAATGAGATGTTTGATCATCCCTATGAATCACGTCTGCAACGTCGATCGTCAGGCGTACATGCAGCAGCAAAGCGCAAATTCGAGGCCGCCTCGCCGAGCTCACTCTCTCAGTCGTCAGCGGGAGGTCTATTAAAAAGAGGTGAACCGCGCGGCGGGTTTATAGGGCGAGATGAAGCGGGGTCGAGCGGTAGTCGTCGTAGCAGCAGCATTTTGTATAGGTTATTATACAATTCGTTATATGGTCATCCTCCTCATGGTGCCCCGGAGGGCTCGTCGTACGTAACGACACGCCACGGGACAACTCAACGTACTAAACCATGCCTACTTCGACCCAGAAACACGTGGGAAGTTACAGTGGCGTCAATACGTGCGCCGAGCGACCCTAGTACCGAAACGAGCCGTCAAGCAGTGATTGTCGGAGCAAGACATCTGTGCCCTTCACAAACCGGTCAAACGCCGACCTCGTCGACGTAGCTAGCCTGAAGAAAAAAAAACGACGCATAACCAGGAGACCAAACCGAGTATCGTGACACGCATTAACTGCACACTAAAGACTCGCATGTGGCGGTACGAAACACCAGACGTTGAGATACATCGAAGCGTTGCCGTGGATCGTGCGGTCGTACAGCAACACCTACCATCGACGTGTTCAGGCAAGACCGCTACCTGCTGAATGTGGTCGACGTCAAGCTCCGTCTGGTGAGAAGCAAGGACGCGTTTGCGCTGATGGCGCCAACCCTGGGTTAAAGATGAAACTGCTCGAGACGTCCCTGCATGTACGAAAGGCCAAACTGAACACGGCTGTACAGCATGGTCACATCAAAACGTTGACGAATGGGACGGTCAAGTACCTGCTACGACGAATCGACTGCAAGGTTTTTTCCATCCCGCAGGGGACCATGTCTCACACTCATGAGAACGTCTACCTCAGCTTGATGCCGAATCGGATGGTCCTGTGCTTCATCGACAACGACGCCTGTATATATGTATATATAAGTCATTAGATGTGGGGAAATTTAATGACACTATACTGTCTGTTCGTTACGACCTCCTACAGGCAATGGAAATACCCACGACCACTACGGAACTTTAATAAATACACGTCTTTAAAAAGATCTCCAAGCATTACGACCTGTCTCTTTTAAAATACACACAGGTGTTACTACGGAACTTTAATAAATACATGTCTTTAAAAAGACCTCCAAGCATTACGACCTGTCTCTTTTAAACTACACACAGGTCTTTAACAATACATTACGACATATCATCATTTACAGAAATATAACATAACGGAAATAACATCAGTACATATATATCAGTACAGAAATATAACGGAATATAATAACGGAAACAGCAGCTTATATCATAACGGAAATGGCATTAATACAGGCAGTGTCTTTTAAAACACTATCAAGCTTAATCGGAATAATAGCCCACAATCACCTGTTAACCATCTGTTCCTCCTCCTCCTCCTGTGTGCCCCGGACTGGCTTTCACACAGCACTGTTAGAACAACCCCGCGCGTAGTCCACATTTTACACAGCGCCGTTGGAAATCAGTAGGCGATAATCCAGCAGGCGAACCACGCCACTGCTAGAGTGACGGTAGGTGCACGACATTAATACTGTACGCGTTCTCTGCGTTTTCACACAGCGTTGTAGTTCCCAGACTATTCCGCCATCCATCACACAACACTATTACCGCGCGTAAACACAACACTCTTAGCGCGCATAAACATTCATAAACAGGCCAACGGTCACAGGGTAAGATATGAATGAATGCAGAAGCGATTACATAGGCTAACGGTCACGGGGTAAGATATGAATTAATGCAGAAGCGGTGACATAGGCCAACGGTCACGGGGTAAGATATGAATGAATGCAGAAGCGGTGACATAGGCCAACGGTCACGGGGTAAGATATGAATGGATGCAGAAGCGGTGACATAGGCCAACGGTCACGGGGTAAGATATGAATGAATGCAGAAGCGGTGACATAGGCCAACGGTCACGGGGTAAGATATGAATGAATGCAGAAGCGGTGACATAGGCCAACGGTCACGGGGTAAGATATGAATGAATGCAGAGTATGCCTACATTTCGCGCAAGTTTATATACTAGTTTTTGCAATAGCATTGACCAATGTTAGTGTTCATCTATATGCAGGCCAAGAAATTTAGTGATATTAACTTGAGGGATGGTCGATCCGCTAATTTGAATTGTTTGGTTTGGAATATTGTACTTTTTATTGACTGATGTGACTATAATGTAATTCGTTTTTTTATATTATTTGTTTTCTTCATGTAACGAGCAGCACACGCCCACTGGAGAGTTGAACATTTTATATTATGCATGTATGCATGTAGGCTGGTATAAAGAGCATTTGCATATATGACAAGTATATTTGTGAAAGTTAATGTCATTGTCAAAGAAAACACCAAGACTACGAACGGTGTGGGGTGGTGATGAATCAATGCCAAGCAATTTAACAGTGAAATATATAATATCCTGTTTCGTTTGTGTTGTGCCTATGGTAATTAAGTACATTTTATCTGGATGTATTGTCAATTCAGTTTTATAGTAAAGGTAATTTTACCCTGATTATACGTATGTGTTAATGCATGTATAATATATATATATATATATATATATATATATATTATATGTTATGGTTCGTAGGAGCTATTTAATTTATTACCTAATTAATTAAATAATTATTTTAATTAACACATAAAAGGTAATTATTACCTAATTAATTAAATAATTATGTTAATTAACACATAAAAGGTAATTAATTAACACATAAAAGGTAATTAATTAATCAATTAGTTAATTGGGTAATTAGATAATTAGTGAAATACTTTTGCTCTTTTACCGTGTTAATTAAAATAATTATTTAGTTAATTAGGTAATAGGTAATTTGGTAATTAGTTAATTAGTAAAAGCTTAATTTTTATACATTTTTGCTATTTTTTATACATTTTTGCTATTTTTTATATGACAAAACCATTGATCTTAGGAATGTTAATTAATTAATTAATATGTAAAAGGCTTTGACTTTTGACCTTTATATTTGAACTTTGACCTTGACCGGTGGTCTTTGACCTTGACTTTTTAATTAGTTAATTAAGGGTAATTAAGGGGTAAGTAAAATGGCTAATTGCGAATCACTACCTGTCAATCAAAATGGCAAAATCCTTTGATCTTTTAAATAATTTCCAGTGCCGGCAGTCCTCATATACTACTGACGTTCATTGTAATCGTTGTGTGCCTACATAAAGATATGCACAATATGAAAGTATCCAATATGCCATTAAAATACAACCAATCATTCAATCTAGTAATTTGAAGGAAACAGTCCAGCTTACGTTTAATCATTAATGTTTGTATTTGAAATTATTTGTAATGATGGCTGAATGTAGTTATACAAATTAATTAATTTCCAACCGGCGATCAAATCAATCTCTAAAACTTTCTTCATATTTTGAAATCCTAACTTCTCAATTGTATTCATTATCATTTAGAAATTTGACCCTAATAATAGGCCAGACACTGTCTTGCAATATCTTGAAATGATCTGGTGGTAGATCACGGAGGACTCGTTCAACCTACGGTATGTTGGCTTCCCGTGTCTCTGGCTGTATGTACTCCCTGGTACCGAGTGATTCGTTCAGGTGCTTCCCCACTCTCGCAAGGAATTCTCCAGACACATCGAATCGGTTATTGCTGTTCTCATTGGCGGTCCCATAACTCGTGGTCGCTTTGTAAAGCACGATGAAGCACGCTGTCGGGCACGCGCACCTCGCAGACAAGTTTTTGTAGAATGATTCTGAAATGATAATGCCGCCTTAAATTTGGATATATAAGACATTATTTATAATTAATTAATGTACCATATTGTATGCTAACATTAAAACACAAGCGTTCATGCTAACATTAAAAATAACTCTAGTTGTATGTGTGCGTGCTAGCGTGCGTGCTTGCGTGTATGTTCTTTAATCTAGGCATGCATCCCATGACAGCTCTGTGTTCGGCCGTACACGTGCTGTGAATGGTTATTTTCTGAGACTCGCAGTCGTGATATTTCGTTACTAACTAAAACGCTTGTTCATTTGCCATCTATGTATTTGCTCTATCACAAAATCGATCACAAATTGCAATCGCCGTTTACCTCTCGCTGGCAGCAGGCAGCTTGTATATTGGGAGACGTTGCACACAGGTGGGTCATCTGTAATCAGTAGCGCAGCAGATAGGTAATTGCAATGGTCATTACACCTTGTTCCCATTTTATATATAAACGTGCACATATGAAAAAAATCGAGAGTATATCTGCTGTTTTGTAGTGTCGTACAATTTATTGTCAGTGGTATGGATACATAGCTAACTGTCGTGTGCAGATGTATTGCATACATAATGACGACAGCTCGGAAAGGTATTCAATCTGATCTTGTCCGCCAGACTACTAACATTCTTAAATAAAATTATATGCAGCATCATTAGATTATTGGTTATGAAAACTATTTTAGAGAAACAAGAAAGCAAATGACATATTGTACACAAGCAATGAGAAAATCATGGGCAATTATTGCTACAACAGTAATATTGTTGAATAACAATGAATAACAGTTTAATATCAATGCATGTTGCTAACTTGTATTGAACGGCGGCATATAGTAATCTCTGCAGCCACAAGTTGAGATAACGAAGTCAGTGATGCATTCCCTGTAGCAGGCCGCCTGCGTGTAATGATCGAAGTATCGCAGCTTTCGACGTTTCTCACAATCTCCGTGTGGAGGCGGCAGGTTGGTCTCCTAGAATATGAAATTCAACAGAAGATTCCCCAGGACTTCGAAAACCAACTAAATCCAGTAATGTATGCGCATGATTGAATTTTGTGTATGTTTATTTTGTTAAACCTTTCTAAGTATTTTGTTCTGTAACGTTTCAGCACAAATGTTCAGCACAAATTGTCTCCATAGAAACCACAACAAAAGGAACTTACGTTCGAGACGCTTACAGCAACAAAAGTGTGCATTTCTGCGGGGACGTTATCGCCAAAGTCTTGCACCAGTGGTACATCATCTTGGCGGTGCAGTAGAACCTTCAACCCGACCGCATTGTGTGGACCTTTCATGTACTCGTACTGTTCGACGTTCACCACCAGTTGCAGTCCGTGTTCGACTCCTGCAAAACAGCGATTGATTCAGAAATGTAACTGTTCATGACTCATAATTGAACTGAGTAGAAAGCTTTACAGTTGTGTTAGTGTCTTCGTGGTTAATTCGACGGGAAGGTAGCCAGCGAGTAAAGCACGGTGTTGTTACCTTTGAGCGATAGAGCAGAATAGCAGCCCTAAGATACCGCATGCAAAGAGCGGCTGCTATCCGGCGGTGTCGCGCGAGTAAGGTAATCACGTAATATATTATTCCTAGTATATAAGGACACATTAACTGTTTTTAGTTTTGACTTTATAGTAACCATTTTTATATTTGTAAACATGTAGTTCTTGTACTACAACAGCTGTAATAACTTTCAGGGGCCGCGTGCATTTGACGAACATTACGTAGATTCAAACTGTTGTTCGCGACGTTACACCCATTTTATGACCCGACCAAACGAGACGAGACCAAACCAAACTCACCCAGATTGCAGTGCATACACTATACTGACTAACGTTGAAATCATGTAAACAATAAAACTTTCGAACACATCACACTGACACTGACTAGCGCCGACGTATTCGAAAGTGTTCAAGTTTATGACGTCACACCAGCTTCCAGTATGACTCAGTCGGTGTAAGTCGGTGTAGTGTATATAATATAGGTCTGGTCGGGTCTGGTCGGGCGAAATGTGCCAGTGTATCCCGGCATTTGCACTATTGTTCCAAGCAACGTAGTTGAAAATCCACTGATCAGTCGAGGGCTGTTTTTGTAATTTAGCAAAAATCGTAATTTGATTGTTCGTATAAATAGTGACAGGCCTCATGGAGTCACTTTAGCAAACTGTATATAACGTGTCCTTCCTGGGGTCGTAGATGTGAACCTAAACCACGGTCGGATTAGCTGCAATGTCAACACTGCCGAGCGTAATGCATTGCCATCCAGAATGAGTCCATTATCCACCCAAACAGTTGAACCAACGCATTTGAAAAAGAAATCAAGCAACTCGGGTAGTGCCAGACGTTGCCGTGAAATAGCATTGTTATGCTTTATTTTCTGATAATTTATGTGACTATGGTTACTGTTCACATGCACTATAGTATCATTTCACTTCACGTGCTGAATGTAAGACATATTTGGGAATGTTTTTGTATGGTGATTGTTGCCACTGAAACGGGGATTGTCACCCAAAACGCAAAGCAACATATAACACTGCCCGTTCAATTTAAATATGGCGTACCGCAGAGTGACTCTGCTTCCTTATTCAGAAAATAGTATTTACCAGTTGCTTTGATCGTAGAGTTGGCGTTGATCTGGGCGTTGAAAGTATAGCACACTCCAGCATCAGTTACGGTCAACTGGAAGTCTTCGTGACTGCATGGCTTCCCCCTCCACCGACAACTAACGGGAGAGTAATATTTTTACACATGTGGAGGTGATTGGCTAACTCCGCCGTGGCGGGTCCCAAGCCCGGATGAGAAAGGAGGAGGGTTGAGCGTGGGGCTAGCACCCCCACCTCGTAAAAACTACTTGCTACAGAAACGGAGGTGATCGGGAAAGAAAGACAAAACTATCATGATAGAGTTATTATCTTCACATGTACAATGTGGAGATGTTGATTAATGTAACCTGTCATCCACTTAATAACATCATATTTAAATACATTTAAGGATTTTAGTTGCTTAGCTTCGTAGCATGGGTTGTACATCGATCACGAGAATACATTTGGTTTGGTTTCGCCATTGAGCTATGGTTTCCGGGGATAGGATATACGCACCGAAGAAGTCATTTTATTATTTATTGCATCACATCACATTACTGCACCTGACACAATTCTGAAAGTATTACTATCAGTGTACATCAACATACAAATAAAAACAACTTACGACGCAATCATGTCTTCCTTGAGGTGTGCATGCTGAAGGTAGACATCACTCATTGACAGGTTGCCGACGCCCCACTTCGTGTAGTTGAACGTGGATATGTCTGTCCGATTGTACATGTCTTCCAACCAATGAAACGAGCCTTTTTCTGCCGCAGCCACTAGTCTGAAACAAGTGTCGACAAGGGTCCAGCGAGTGTGACTCAATTATAACTATAATTTTTGGTACGACAAATACCGTATGGTATGATGATTCACCACACAAACAACGTATGTGCTTCTTTAAAATACGCAAGTTATGACAACACTAAAATGGACATCTGGAGAAAAGCAGACAACGAGCAGATTCAAGAAGAGCTAGCAACATTTGCTGATGAAATGCAAACCCAACACAACCCTGTCACACCTGTAGAAACACTGTGGGCATTGCTAACTTCCAAGTGCCAAAACGTATTGTTCAATCATGCACGTCCCTACAAGACTGTCTTCCCAACGTTACAACCACCCGTGGGCCAATGGCATAATAAGACACCTGTCACGAAAGAAAGAAGTACTTCAAGAAGGCCTAGCGTACCAAGTGTGCCCACGACAAAAAAATTGCCCAATCAGAGTGCCGAAATGCGTATTACGGATACACCAATTCCATGATAGGCGAAAACAACAACAATTAGGGAAATGTAAATAAATGTTAGTCCTTCATCAAATAAAAAAAAGAAGGACAACAGCGGACTAGCCCCACTCTCGAAGAATGGCATTGTCCACAGCGATAGCCGGACTAAAGCTGAAATTCTTAATGTGCAGCTCTCATCTGTCTTCACCGACAGAGACACGAGCAATGCACCGCACATTGGAATGAACACACACAGTGACATTCCGCATATCAGAGTATCTGTAGCGGGAGTAAGAACGTTACTGGAAGCAGTAAAACCCCACAAAACCACAGGACCTGATGAGATCGCAGCCAGGTTCCTGAAAGTCTAAGCCGCCGAACTTACACCAGTGCTAACGCTCATCTACCAGGCACCACTCAACCAAGGCACAGTACCAGCAGACTGGAAGCACGCTTGGGTCTTACTTGTATACAAGAAGGGAACAAGAACTACTGCTTTAAACTGTAGACCCATATCCCTGACGAGCATCTCCTGCAATACATTGGAACACATCATACACAGTAAGCTAATGGACCATTTGGAACATCATAACATCCTAGCTGACTACCAGCATGGGTTTCGCAAACGTAGGTCCTGTGAAACCCAACTCATCCAAGCTGTCGACGACCAAGCGAAGTGCCTTAACGAGGGTGGCCAGATCGACGCTATGTTGTTGGATTTCTCAGAGGCGTTCGACAAAGTGTCCCACCACCATCTGGCTGCCAAACTTCACCACTAAGGAGTGCGATGGAAGATGTTGGACTGGGTCAAAAGCTTCCTGAGCAGCCGCAACAATTACTGTCAACAAAACTACAATTGCTCAATACACTTCTACCTCCTCCCTTTACGTATGCTTTTTCATAGGATTTATTGCCTGTGCGGGATGTGACCGGCAGCGGTACGTGTTAGCGGGTGTTGCGCAACGCTCTCCGACGGATAGCAGATGCGAAAATCCCAACATGCAAATATCACTGAAACACACTGCGAGGCTGTACAAAATAATGGCTATCGGCTAAAAACGCAGAAGCCAATGTTCTCAATGTTGACATTATTGATCCACAAACACTACGTACCGAAATGTCATTGGTATTTTCATGGCATTAATGTAATGAAACAAATATATCACTGCGTTTAGTTTTAGTTTTACTCGGCGACGACATGTCTTCAACGATATACGACACCTGAATGCGTTTTGGTTGCAAATGGTGACGGCGGGAAAGACGACAGGCTCTTCTCGTGACATCGTCATCTTCCATCTGACAGGCAAGCTCAAGTAAAGTCGTACTTGGTTTTGACATTGGTAGACGCATGTCAGCGTGATGATTACCACGACTGCAGTCCAGATAATCCTGCAACAAACGAACGTAGCGGATGATGTTTTAAGAAAGGTAGAAATCTCTCTGATTAATCCCACGAATCGCGCGGCATTTTTGTTATATATATATATGCACATAACAGCAGCAAACGTACGCAAATATGCATAAGGGGCCGCGTTGGGCAGACCGCTGTTTTATTCAGACCAAAGCCGGTCTCCTTAAAGTTTCAATCTCTGGTTGTTTGGATAATATGTTTTATTTTAACATTCGAATTGTTATTATACGTCGCATTATCATAAATATAATTACGTGAATAACTATTTTGGTGATTGCTGAGAGCGTATTTTTCGGAGGTTGTATATCCTATCTCTCATAACGGTGTTGTCTGCATATGCTGCCGGTAATATAATCAGTCCCTTAGCCAAGATTGTGATATTTTCCAATTGATCTATTATTTTCGTGAAAAACCTAGTTACACAATTAACGTATATCTGTATTAAGTGAGACTGATTGTATGAACACCATTACCTACCTGCGAGCGCTATTATTTGTCGACTCTGCGACGTTTCGCAGACCGTGGAACGTGGTTGTTTCACAGAACGCCTTGACGGCGGCGCGACTCCACTGCTTGCTTTCCTCGCCCGGCTCGACTCCAGCTTCTCTGAGCTGCAGTGACGTCACCATTGACATACTTTCTGACGGTGACGGTTGGGATTCTTTCATCTGGTTCGCAGAAGTTGTGCCTTTCACGTTGACAAGAAAGTACCCTTTAGTAATGAAGTAGAATACATTCGAGTCAACTAAGAGTAGACGGCGCAACTCATACTGTCATATACTCATTCAAAAAAGGTTGTTATAGGCACATCGGCACTGATGTGTGTGCGAGAAACTGCAATGTAGAGAAAACACCATAAAGAGATGTTGGATATGGGATATTTGTGGCGTTTTCAATTAATAACGATTGAAGGCAAGTAAGTGCTGTATTCTCTTTTCTGTTCATCAGTGTGGTGGATTTAATCAGACGGAAGATCGGCACGATGTTGAAGTTCTCAGAACATGATATATGCAGACGATCTGACCATCATAGCAGAGAGCAAAATAAATAAGAACTTCAAGTCGATTTTAAAAAAGGCAGTGTGTTCCTAGTTTTTAATTTATTAATGAATATAATGTTTTTAAGACTACATTACCTATGTTTAAGGTATGCTTCCCGCCAAATTGAGTTTAGTAAACCCGTAATAAGATTTGCAATTTGGAAGGTAAGACCACCGCGCATGCTCAAATAGTAAACAAAACATAACATTTCAAAACAAGCTTATTGACAATACGGCCGAGTCGGGCTGAGTTAACTGCAATACGCTTTGAAGTTCAACGATGTCCCATTTTATCACGTTCAACACAGCAGACTTCCTGTTACATATTACTAATTCAAGTGTAGGAAGTGACTGACCCCCTTTAGACACTGGAACTCTACTACAGGTTAGGTGGGAAGGAGACCAAGCATGTGGACGGTTGTGTGTACGTTTGAGGAAGAGCTATGGGAGATGGGTATCCAGACATAGAGGTGCAACGTCGGATACAAGCGGTAGCAATTCTTTGATAAGGCAGAGGGCGTCAAACAGGACAAACACATTTCGAAGAAGCTGAGAGAGAAACTCCTGAGAGTGGATGTTGAACAACAACAACAGTAACAGTAACAACAACAGAAACAACAATAATAATAATAGCAACAACAACAATAATAGTAACAGTAACATCAACAGTAACAACAACAACAATAGCAATAATAACAATAGCAATAACAACAACAATACCAACAATACCAACAACAATCATAACAGCAAAAACAACAGTAACAACAATAAGAACAACAACAACAACAGCAATAACAACAAAACAACAATAACAAAAACAAAAACACAATAGCAACAACAACAACAACAACGACTACTACATTAATAACAACAACAACAGTAACAAACAAAAAACACTAGTAGCAACAATAACAACAACAACACACAAACAACGGAAGTTTGGGAAAACATCTGGCATTGAAGAATCTCAAGAACAAATAGGGTGGACAGAACAAGAAAGAGGGACGTGACGAATGAGACTGTGGTGCACTGCAGCCCGATGTGAAGATTGTATGTATCCGGATGATGGAGGCAATCCACTTGCTAAGAATGGATGCAGGCACACCAGCGAAGCGAGCAGAGGTAGCAGAAACATGAAGGACAGAGGAGAGGTAAACGATGGGTGAAGTGGGAGGACTGCGAGAAGAATATAAAGAGCTGTACTACAAAACAGTCCCAGACATTCTTCTCTGCACAATAAGGAGCAAGGAGGAAAGACAGGTTTACCCACACAAAACTGAACTTAGAGCAACACCACTCTCAAATCAACCAGCAAATTCGAAGGACACAAGATCGAAGAAAGACGCGGATGTGATATCAGACCACCATCTTCAAATAGAAACATTAAGTGTGATAGACGGAACGCATACACAAACACACTCAATTATTAATCACATCGATGTCCAGAGACTAAAGTCAAGACTCAAGAAAGTGATTTTCAACTGTATAAAGAGAAACATGCTTGACACCACCGAATGGACCGACTAAAATGCCCCCTCTCTACACACACCCACGTGTTATATCAGTTAAATTACTACATCTGTTCCTCCAAACGAGGCCTGCGTAGAGTTACCAAGCGGTGCAGTAAGCGTGGATCCAAGGTCAAACAAAATCACCGTCAAATGATGCATTTTCGAAATTGCGCTCTTCTGCAAATGTTTTAACAATACAACATTACAATGGTTAACTAAAAAATCAACGTGTCATATATTTTTCGAAAGCGTATTTTCTCTCGTTAAAACGTGGTACGACGTGGAGTTGTTACTGGATATGGTAAGCGTGGAGCTAAGGTCAAACAAGGTCACAGTGAAATTATTAATATTCGATTTGTTTGCAATATTGCGAACGTCAAAAAGTTACAATGACTCTGTACCTTCTTCGTTTTTATGAAAAAATCATATACCGTATTTAAAAAAAAAAGATTTCTTTACGCCACAATGATTATGAGCGAGTTGATGGAATGTGTGTGGAGCTACGACCAAAGACAGTCACCGTCAAGTAATAAATGTTCAAAGCTGCGCCATTCCGCAAACATTGTACAATTGTAATTATTGCGTATTTACTACGTCAGGCCCCTTATCGTCAGGTCCCGTGTGTCACAGTTTCAGTCGATGCCAAACACAACGTGTTTGAGCAGCTCTTGGTGGATCCGACAACATATCGCGCATTAAGTAGTTCAGCTTGATCGGTGTCAGGGTTTTGCTTCACTCCTTTTCTGAAGCTGAGGTCCGTAGCCGTCCATTCGCTCTGCGTCACTCACAACGATCTCATAGTAGGTGACAAATCCGTACCAGTATTTACAGCGCTCTTCCAGTTGCGTGCGCGGAACTCTGGCCGTGTCACGTGTGATCGTGACAGGTAGAACGAGTGCTTGCGAAACACGGTGGATATGAGTGAGGGCGCAGCATGGGTCTTCCAGATGTCGATTCGAAGGGAGTAGTAAACGTCAAGGTTGTTGAGCACGCTGAAGTGCTGTCTACCAGCGTCCCGCTCTCTTGCACTGGTTTTTATTTTGGTGGTAAAATGGCCTAGCAGTTGTCTCGAGTGTAGGCGTCACAGCTTTCAAGTTGCACTGTCATCGAGTTTCCGACGGAATTATCAGCGTGTCCGGTGGTGAGTATCCGGATTATCGTGCTTCGGTTTCTCCTTGCCTGCGGGGTGCACCGGTTCATTGATGAACTCCTCCCTTGCCGAGTCTTGGAGATCCTCGTTATTGTCGTTACTTGGTTGGTCATCTTCCGCTGACCCTTCATCGTTTCCACAATCAGGCCGTGCCCGTTCCAGCTCCTGGCACCAAAGGTCCTTTTTTGCCGTTTTAAGGTATATATAGCAGCAGTTTTGCCTATCCCGTATATAATCATTATTTTCTTACTCCCAGTTGGAAAGATACACACACAATAATGTCGACATGAAAAAGTTGTTTTTTAATCTAAAGAAGCTTACCCATATATTGGTGGGTTTCTAAACGGATATAACCATGTATACTGCAGGCTACTGACACTTTTGGGGGGTGCGTTGTGACGGAAAACATTTTGGTGAATTTGTGTCAAATGAGAGCGTTTCAACCGGAACCTCAGCTCCTGTCTATCGGACTGAAATGTTCTTTACAGTTGCACATGGTTTAAGTAATGTCCATCCGAAGACAGCCACACGAGGGTTGCTTTCAACGACTCTACGGTTTAGAGTCTTAACTGTACGTGGACCCCCGCGGATGCCGTGTAGAATGCCGGATATGCCGGGTAGACTCTCTGGGCCGCCCGGCATTAATGTCGAGTCATGATCGCAACAACGCCTGTGATATTCAGTCATGACGCAAGGCCATTTAGCCATATTCAGTAAATCAGCATTTCTACGTTACGATCATCAAACAGTTTATTATGTCGAGGGTCGTTAGTACGGAATAACATTTCGCTTAATATTCATAACAAACCTAACATTACCAGTTTTATATTTTCTTTAAGGTCGTGTGTCCTAAAACAGGTACGGGAATACTACACTAAACACATTAAAAGTGTTACCACTGGTTTTGTAATTATTATTTTATTCTTAGGCTGTTTATGAGAATACTGCTGAATATAAAGATGCTTATAAATGGGTTTGTTCTTTTGGAATATATCATTTGTTCTATGTATGTATAAATAAATCGTATTTAGCACTATATATCCCTTAAAACTGAAAACAAATTTATGTTTTTGTCTTCGTACACTCTACGTTGTCATAATCATTGTTACTTATGATTTATGAAAATGTATTTGTTGTCCGTTTATGGTTATTATTTGCCCGCTGTATCTACCATTATCAGCGGTTGGCAACGACCAATGACAGTTGTTTTGTGTATATATATATATATATATATATATATATATATATATATATATATATATACAGATGACAGCCTCGTCTCTGCTGCCAACCAGCAATTGCATATATTGTAATATTTTTGTCTTTCATCTTTCATTTATTTATTTTAGTATCATTCAATTGCGAAATTCATTCACAAACTATTCCAGACTATAGATAACACTAGACTCTGTTGGTGTATGGAGGGGGAAACAACACTAATTGAAACAAAGCATTCAAAGACGGCACCTTACCTGTGTCGGAGGTGTCAATGGCTACTTCGGGCAGACTCTCCACTGTTGGGAAAGCAGTCAGGGCAATCGCCAGATTACTCGATGACGCAGAAGCTGTACCAATTTTTGTCACATTCGATGGCACCGCCGTAAACATACCCATCACCTCCTGCTGCAGCGCACTCGTCTCATTTAGCAACTCCTGCCTCATCTCACTCAACTCGCTTCCCATTTCCAGCCGCATGTCCTTCATGTCGCTCCCCATCTCCTGTCTCATCTCGCTCCCCATCACCAGCCACATATCCTTCATCTCTTGACGCATCTCCCGCATACCGAGCTCCACCTCCTGCCCCGTCTCGTGCAGTTTCCGCTCCATCTCCTGCACCATTTGTTCTCCGATCTTCTGCCCAATCTCTCGCATGTCCAGCCCCATCCCTTGCCGCATCTCCTGGTTCAACTCAGGCATCCTCCGACCCAACTCCTCCCCCGTCTCCCGTCCCTTCTCCAGGCTCAGTAGCTCGGTAGCAGCCATACTCTTGTCGGTCTCCGGTGCACAATCAGATGCGTTCTCAGCTGTATCCGAGTGTGAATCTGTCGCCGTGACCTGCTCCACTTCAGACTCCAAAACGTCTGTCGGCGACGGACGATTCGACGCTGCCGTCTTTACACTTGGGTCATCTGAACGCCTCATCGGAAACATCCTGTAATCAACACAAAATCGTTGCACTCATGATGTGAACCATCTTTAGAAGACAAACAAATGGGACCACACTGTTTCAACAACATTGCCGAACAACACGTGATGTCACTCGTACCTTTCTGGGATCGCCGTAAGTCAACCCCTTCCATTCCGGTGACCAGCCTGGGTCAACCCCTTCCATTCTGGTGACCAGCCGCGGTCAACCCCTGCCATTCCGGTGACCAGCCTCGGTCAACCCCATCCATTCCGGTAACCAGCCTCGGTCAACCCCTTCCATTCTGGTGACCAGCCTCGGTCAACCCCATCCATTCCGGTGACCAGCCTCGGTCAACCCCATCCATTTGGGTGACCAGCCTCGGTCAACCCATACCATTCCGGTAACCAGCCTCGGTCAACCCCTTTCATTCCGGTGACCAGCCTCGGTCAACCCATACCATTCTGGTAACCAGCCTGGGTCAACCCCTACCATTCCGTGAACATCATTTTAGAAAGTCAGTCGAGGTTGATTCATATCATAATGTAGTTTGTAAAATAATGCATTAAATTCATACACTTGTAATGAAATCTTCTTATTGTCCTTTAGTACGTAAAGTTGCCAATTGCGTAATACCCATGGTATTAAATAGTTTCCCTATATGTTCGTCCGAGTTACTGGCATTGTGTACATATTACACAAGTTTGTAAAACAATTGATATTTCATTGATTTGGTATGAGATGATTTAATCTGTGTGTGCTAACTTTCATCTTATTGAAATGTTTCTCAAACAGACAGTTCTGTCTTTCTTTCGAGGTGGACACGCCAGAATAGTTTAGTATCTCAGCATAACGTATGCTAGGGAAAATGTATGTTAATGCTCTTTTTTGTAACATTTCAGAACTGTCTGATAAATAATTGGTATACAAGCAGGGCATGCATATTTCAATAAAATTTATTATTTGTTAGACGTTCTGCTAATAATAAATAATCATGTATATTTATACACTAAAATTAGTGCCTCCAACAACCAACGGATATGCTAAAGAATAAATATAATAATAGAATAACGTAAATAAGAATCCCTAAGTTTGGTATAATTAACAAGAGAAACTTTATGAATTTGTGTAAAATATAAAGTGTTGTTTGTAAGTAAATGGCTAAGTGAATAAATAAACATTGGGAGTTGCATTCAAATAAAAAAATTATGTAAAATTGAATAATCAGGTACCATAAATATAAATTAGTAAATAATTAAACTAATACTTTATTAGTTGTACAAGCAAAAATGTCCGTCATCTGACGGGATGTCTTGGTAGTTGACAGTCGTGATAGTAATATTTACCGAATGTTAGAAAACACACACCATCGTTCCATAAACACAATTACGCACTCGCAGATATTTGTTGTTTGTTCAAAGGAATGAAGGTCGGAGAGAATGTGACGTTCATGTCCATCGATAAGTCCTGGTTGCGATAGTGTTGTAAAATAGTATTGTTATGCTATTGGCATGAGAGTAGACATAAGCATATTATTGTGTCAGCATCTACGTCATGTTGCCAAGTCCATGACGCAGGGACCGTTTTCCCGGAATATTTGCTATGCGCGTCAATTGTTAGGTTACGTTCCGAACAACTCACTTACCTCATAAAAGGTGAGGATTTTGAAATATATATGTGGTATTTTGACAATATATAGGTAGTGCGTCCTATTCTAGGGGCGTTAGCCAACCCGCATTCGCAAACTCGATTATAATTAGATGACGTATGAACACTAAACGTTAGAAGCGAGTTAAAGTTGTGTGTTTTAGTATTAGTTTTAAATGTGTCCATGTTTAAATGTGTTAGCCGTACATATTCAGGCAGCGCCTTCCAGACGATAGGTCCTGCGTACGAGAATAAACGTCGCTCGTACCATTCAAGGTTATGCAGTAGAACAGTTAGTAACGGGTGCGGCACGTACGGCGAGATAGACTGGCTTCCGGTCATGGAGGACGGAGAGTACAAACACAAGTAACTTCTACTGAATACGCCACTTCACCGACAACAAGCGCATGCGTCCCAGTGCTGCCGTGATGCTTTGACGATCAACTCACGGAATTCGCAAGACGGTCCTGAAACATCTAAAGGCGGTGGAGTAAACGGTGTGATGCTCCGTACAGCATTGCATTGGCTTAGTCATTGCTTGAGGTCATTGATGCGTGCACTGTGTAAGTTACCCACCAAAATCCACATCTCCGCTTCCGACCCATGTGCTCGTAACATGGGCATTCTGGAAAAAACACAGGCAACAAAGAAGTCTGCAGCAACTACCGCGGCATCACACTTCTTTCCGTACCTGGCAAGCTCTTCACCGTGATACTCCTTGACCGCATCCGACCAACGAGACGAACAAGCGGGCTTCACTGCGCACTGCAGCACAACTGACCAAATCTTCGCCATCAGACAACTTGTAGAAAAATCAAAAGAATTTAATAAATCTGCCTTTGTTGCCTTTGTTGACTTCAAAGCTGCCTTGTGATTCGTTGTCCCGCGATATGGAAAATCATACAATTTGTTTGTGTCCCTGAGAAACTCAGAGATCTCGTATACACACTATATCCGTACGCCTCGCCTCCTCTCTGTCGGAAGAGTTCGCAGTCTAATCTGGTGTAAAACAAGGATGTGTTCTGGCTCCTGATCTCTTCAACAGCGTCATTGACCACCTTATGAGCCGACTGACCAGCCGATGCGACATTGGCATCAAGCTTGGTAATTATACCCTGACTGATCTCGATTACGCCGACGACATCGCCATATTTACTTTCACCATCGATGGACTACAACAGGCCTTGACAATACTTCAAGAAGAAGCAAATCATGTGGGCATGACCATAAGCTGGACAAAGACATTCCCGATCCGACAACTTCACCACCACTGCATATCCTAAACGAAGATGTTGAAATTGTGGACTCTTTCACCTATTTAGGATCTGTTGTAACAAACAATGGATCATCAGTCAAAGGAATTGCCGGTGCCATGTGCCGTCTACCGAATCCTCTTTTCCGCAAACGACGCATCAGCATCAAAACCAAGATAAATACGTACCGTGCGCTGATTATTTCCGTTCTTCTGTATGGCGCCGAATCCTGGGCAACAACTCTCACAGATCGCCATCGCCTCGACGTGTTCGATATGCTATGCCTGCGTCGTTTATTACGTATCTCCTGTCTATACGAGACAGAACCAGCCAACCCACTCATCATCATCATCATCATCCCTCCTTCGTCAACGCCGTCTCCGCTGGTATGGACACCTTCATCGCATGACGTGCACCGTCCCGGCCCGCCGAGCCTACGACTTTAATCCTAAAACAGCAGGATGGCGCTGCCCGAGAGGACGGCCTAAGACTCGGTGGTCCGATTCAGTCGCCCATGATCTGGCCACTGCTGGCATTGACATCACCACCGCCGCCCAGTTGTGCCAGAACCGCTCCAGTTGGAGAACGTATGTCAGGGAACTGCCCACGCTAGAATCCGAGCATGGCACTTAAGTCAAGTAAGTTAAGCTTCAGTTCACTCAGCTGTATGAATGAGAACCTGGCTATAGACAGTGGTGTATATTTGTGTACGAATAGTCTTCGCACAGTAATTGCAGCTGTAGCTGAACTGTAGCTGAATGCTTGTCAGAGAAGTCGAGATGGTGTTCGATTGAACAGGTCTGCCAGGGAGTGAAATGTTAAGCGCTTTGAGCAGTCTTGAGGACTGGATACAGCGCTATATAAGAACTTACCTTTAGTTTATTTTTTACTTTATATATATATATATACTTTTCACATCGACGTCCTTTTTCTTATATGGTAGATTCTCATGAAACCTGGACACATTATCGATTTGGCAACATTTATGTGTCGTTTTCATTTTTAATACGATACAGTTCACATATTCAAGATTTGAAAACAACAAAATGAGACATCTTAGTGCATAAGGCAGGTTATTCCTATTCCTCTCTAGCAGGTTGCTCCTGCCATAGAAATGGGTTTTAAGTTTCATATCCAATTCGTGTGATACCATTCTAAACAGCTGTCAACGCACGGTTTAATGGTTTTATTGTTGTTTAAATTGATCATATTAGTTTGCATAAGTTTACACGTCATATGTTGTGAGTAGATTTAGTTATTTATGACTAAATGTAAAGATATGGTTTTACGGTGGTATCGACTTTGTGTTCGTGGGTCTCGCATATATGTTATGTAATTGGGTCCCTGTGAATATTTAATAACATATTTATGATAACTCTAACACATTACTTAGAAGACTTCAGCTTTGACAGCTGGCACATTGTAACACACATTTAACAACATACATTGATTTACGATTTTGTTTCTGAATAACCATAACACAATTACACGTGTTCTTAACAGTTGCGCCAGCATACACAGAATAGCGGGTTAAACAAATATTGGTGACGGGAATATTGTGTCATGCATCATACCAGACACACACACGCAAGCACGCACGCACGAACGCACGCAAGCATACACACCACACACACGCATGCACACAGGCATGCACGCACGCACGCACGCACACACGCGCACACACACACGCACATACAGACAGACACACACACACACGTATATATTAACACTTGAGTATGCATATATACGAATGCATGTATAATCGCAAACACATATACACGGACAAACACACATATACACACTCATACAACCGAACAAGTCTACTCCTGCACATAAAACCATATACACTCATATTAACACAGGCACTCTGTACACATGCGTACATAAACACGTGCTCATACGGAAAACTATATTTGCAACAATAACATTGTGATAGCATCTTCGAGGTGTTTATATACAGGATCTCATTTGTATTATATGCCCAGCCAGGCAGCTCTGTTCGGCTTGACACACATAAGGATCGCTACACTCTTTATTGTGTCCCAAACAACTAAGTAACCTTTCGGAAATTGCGCGAACACATTAATGGCGAACGACCATTATCTACATCTCTCGGCGGTTGTGTTGCGGTGCGGATGCTTTCATTGTTACGTGTAGGCTACATCCCATATCCTGAAGTGCGTGTCGAACGACGCAAGCATTATACATTATGTATGCTTCACCACTTAACTCAGCCTCGAGGGTTTTATTAGTTTTTCATCACAGGCAAAACTAGTCAGTCAAATTACAGCACGACACGAGGGAACACCAGCTGTAATTATATTAAGCGCTGGTTAAAAGGCGTAATATTCCCAATGCGGCGGTTTGTTTTAAAACCTTACTTGTTAATTGTTTCCATTAATTTTCTCTTTATGATCCAATCATTAATGTTCATTTACTTTGTTGGTATAAAAAGAGGTTGCCTTACTGAATTGGCCGATAACAGAATACAACATGTTGGTATGTGCAATTATTGAAACAAATTGCTTAGTCTTATACTCAACGTAAATTGTATTCATTACGTTGTAGTATTATATTTATATATTAATGTGCTAACGTTGGACGACTGAATCTCCTCCGAGACGCTGATAGTATCAGGACGTGTAGCGGTACCACTATTCATTCTTCTTCTTCATTGTTTAACCAAATACAGTGCGTACCAGAGAGACATATCTTCAATAAACATAAGAATGTTATACACGGTTGTGACGCATAATCCAGAATGCTACATATTCACACACTATCGGCGTGTAAGCAATGGTGTTGTTTTATCCGCAATCCACAAGTTCGTCCGTCTTAAGCATACGTCTGAACGAACAATTTGCAAATTCTGCAGACTTTCGGTGAATAAGCAGAATTAGTTCTATAATATCTCGCCGTCAACCGTAACTCTGACGAAGAGCGGCGATGTTATCAATCAATCGAGGCCATGTTGAGCAGAAGAGAATATTCACGCCAAGACACCCGTGTTGTCTTTGTGGCAAAGGTGTCACTGCCCGCAGTAGGGCAATCCCGTGTGACTCCTGCGGCCAGTGGACACACAACAAACGTGTCACTGCCCGCAGTAAAACAATCTCGTGTGACTCCTGTGGCCAGTGGACACACAACAAATGTGTAACTGCCGGCAGTAGAACAATCCCGTGTGACTCCTGCGGCCAGTGGACACACAACAAACGTGTCACTGCCCGCAGTAAAACAATCTCGTGTGACTCCTGTGGCCAGTGGACACACAACAAATGTGTAACTGCCCGCAGTAGAGCAATCTCGTGTGACTCCTGCGGCCAGTGGACACACAACAAATGTGCTGGTGTTGTTGCAAACGATGCATACGACGAGCTGTACAACAGCAGTGATTTATTTAATGATCTGTGCGATCAAATCTCACTTCACATCCTCCCTTTGCTAACGACACGGCCAACAACAACATCAGCTATCAACCACCGATCTTCACGCAAGCAACCCTCGGGGATGAGGGACGTTATCCTGATAGCGACGACCACCTGTCGCACACTGCTGATGACCCCGACGAACAGTGAACGAGTGAGATACCCCTTGACTTTGACTGTTTACATTGAAAAGGCTTCAGCTTTATGCATTTAAACTCACGCAGTCGTCTGCCGAAACTTGACGATTTAAGAGTTCTCGCCGCCAACATTAAAATGGCGGTGATCGGCGTCTCCGAGTCTTGGTTAGATTCGCCGGTCCTAGACTCGGTAATCGAAATTATTGACTATGCTGTTCTCCGGCACGACAGGAATCGTGAGGGCGGTGGTGTATGCATTTGCGTAGGAAGTGACATTGTTTCAACTCGAGAGACCATGTATGTACTAATATATAAAGTGTGTGGGCTAAATAACAATACATTTCAATTGATATAGCGCCAGATCCAAAATTGTTCGTGGCGCTTTACAGTACACCATACGTCACGATCATTAAACTAAAATACTAGTACAACGACAGTCATTTAAACTGAAAATTGTGCCATACAATAGTAATAAAATATTAATAAATTAATTAAGAAAAGTCAACATAATAACTGGAATATGGTAGTAAGACGGTAACTTAAAATAAACACAGTACCATAATAACATAACTAATAAATTATGATGCATAATTTAACCATTAAAATATAGCAGCATCAAATCAAATAAACAAATTAGTAGTTATAAAATATTCCTAATATAAATAAGTTCACTGGATCACTGCCAAAAACAAGCCACTATTGTTCTGAGCTGTATTTACAAAAACCTATTTTAATTGGTGTATGCCACCGTCCACCCAAGCAGGTGGACGTTTTTAATTGACTCGAGCAATCCTGCTTACAGTGTAATTCAGTCACCAACCAAGAATTCATCATAATGGGTGATTTTAACGTTGATTATTCTCACTTGGGCACTAATACTAATCCGTTGCAAATATCACTAAACCATTATATGTATATGTTTGGTATGACCCAGCTTAATAACACGCCTACAAGGATTACCAGTGCACCTTCCACCATCTTAGATTTCATCATCGTCTCAGACTCTGTTAAAATAACACAATGTGGTATATTAGATGTTGGCATAAGTGACCACTAATTAACAAGTGTAAGAAAAGTCATGCTAATCAACATAACGTTGTGACATTAAGGTCGCTCAGAAACTACAATAAAGACATTTTTGAAGAAAAACTGCAAGAGATGGACTGCAAGGGTGTATTAGCTATTATCTATGTGCACGAAGCTTTTTAAATCTAAGTTGATGGCCGTCATTGATAGTATTGCCTCCTTGAAGTATGTCCGTATGAAACAGCGTACACCCTTTTGGATGACCGGGGAGAAATTGAATCTCACTCATGAAAGAGATCGGGCGTTTGCCAAATTCAAAAAGACTAAAGACCATAGTTAGCATAGCAAATATATTTATCTTCGGAATCTGGTCCAATAAAGAAGAAACAGGCCAAATCACATTCCATTGCTGATGAATATAAACAACAAGCGAATAAATTATGGCAAATGCTAAAAAGCCTCGGAACTTCGTGTCAATCTAAAACTAAGCCAGAAAGCATAGGACTTGATATCGACAGTAAAATTTGTTTTGATAAAGTAACGGTGTCTGAGTATTTTATCTTTTTTTTTACTAACATAGCCTCGAGACCGGTTGATAAACGACCACCAAGTACTGGGAAATGTGGGTGGCAACACAACCTAGAATGTTACAGGTCACTGTGTGTCACCAGTAAACGTTTCAGTTTTAGTGAAGTCACCGAAAACGAAGTATTATAGATCCTGAACAACATGAACGAAAGCAATCAGACTGGCTTAGATCAATTGTCACACAGATTTAGAAAGGATGGTACTAAGCTTATTGCATATGCAACATAACAGCATCGGAGATCCTTTTCAGAGCGCCTACCGCCCGTCACACAGCGTTGAGACAGCGATTTTGTGTATCCAAGTGGACGTGTTAAGATCACCGGATGTTCGTAAGCATGCAGTACTAGTTCTACTTGACCTCAGCGCTGCCTTCGACACGATTGACGATGGCATTCTTGTCGCTGAACTAGACCGACTCGGCGCGCGAAGCAACGCACTTTGTTGACTCGCCTCTTACCAAGCCGACCGCACACAGTGCGTCAGCGTTGACGGTCATCTTTCTTGCGACAGTCGACTACGACATGGAGTTCCACAGGGCAGCGTTTTGGGCCCTCTGTTATTTTCTATATGCTGTGCTGGTCTTTCCACCGTATTCGCAAAGCGCGGTGTACGCTACTATGACTACGCCGACGACACCCAACGTGCAAGTCCTACCCTTTGGAACTCTGTTCCACTAGAGCTAAGAAGCCAACGTGATTCTGGACTTTTTTGAAGAGATCTGAATACCTTTCTCTTTAATCAGGCTTTTTCGTAATGTAATTTCTTTTTAAATACATACATATACATTTTAATGTTATATATGACCTACAAAATAATTGAAATATGTAGTTGTTATTGTGTTAGCATATGTAACACATGTACTGTAATATTATAACGACTTACGTAATATATTTTACATCATGTTTTTTTTTTTTTTGTAAACACTCATGAATCTGCTTTGCAGAGATATGTGGTGTCTAAATAAATTTGATTTCATTTGATTTGATTGCATCTCCCTTGACGCATATTTTAAATTTATCTTTGTGAACCGGCGAAATTCCAGACGATTTTAAATCAGCAAGGGTGATGCCAATTTACAAAAAAAGAATAGTAAACTGGAAGCCGGTAACTACAGACCGGTCTCGATTCTCAATGCAATCTCTAAATTATTTGAGAGAATTGTCTGTCAACAGCTGGACGAGTACATCCAAGCTCATCAGCTCCTATATGAGCGTCAATCTCGTTTTAGATCCTCCCATTCTGCCGACATATGTTTGGTATATCTCACAGACTTCCTAAAACAGGATAAAGACAACTATATAGGTATGGTGCTTCTTGACCTTCAAAAGACTTTTGACACGGTAACCATAAGATCCTGCAGCTATAGGACTTCATACATCAGCGATAGTCTGGTTTCAGTCATATTTATATGAACGTCAGCAAACGGTGGACATTGGTGGTACTTTATATAAGCCGGCGATTGTAACGTGAGATGTCAACAAGGGTCAATTATTGAACCCTTACTCTTTGTAATATATATAAATGATATTTCATCGGCTGTTCGATACAAACTTCTTTTATAGTTAGAGTTAGATCAACCACTAACTGGAGGAGTGGCTGGGAAGATAATTAATAAATCAAATGCCAAGTTAAAGTTCTTGTAAAGACAAACAAGAAATGTCAACATGAAAACAAAATCTTTTCACCCCTGCTTTAATACAACGTCAATATTTGTCCGATTCTTTCAAAGTAACAGGCAAACAGCACAGTATAAATACAAAATCTAGTACTCTGATTTTACATGTTTACATTTTTTATTGAATAAATCAAGCAATCAGTCACTGCGTTAGCTCGCTTCCGTGAACCAGTGGTCTCCGATCTACTAACTAACGTTTTAAGAAAGACACCTATAGTTAGTTGGAGTTATTTAATTCTTCAGTGGTTAAACTGAGTGGTCAACAAGCGCTAGGGAGCGCCACGGTTTGTTGTTCCGGTGGTCGATGTAATCTGGTTTAGATTAATATATGCAATATACAAAGTGCTATCATCAAGTAAATATGCCGGCGTATTTATAATCATTTCAGCAATACATCATCTTTATATTACAATTTAAGTACACAGTGTAATAAGTAGAAAGATGAAGACTGCTGGGCTGACCTGGGGCACAGCAGCAAGGAGAGCCCAAGACAGAGAGTCTGGCGAGATCTGGTGCGAGCCTTATGTGCCATACGGCACGACAACGATAAGTAAATTAAGTAAAAAGTAAAACAAGCCATATCTCCGTTCAAACTGTGTTTTTATCAAACTAACATGTTATAGGTCTGAAGAGGTTCATCAGGCTGGATGATTCAAATCGATATTATTTGAAAGTATTTCACAGGCAATATAAGCTGTTTTGTCGCATAACCTGTCGCTCGCATTCAACATACGTACACAAACAACTACCGCTAGATGGCGACACGCAACAGTGTTATCACTGATGCTCCCAAGACGCAGATCGTTTGACTTTTCAAGAGATATTGACATAGTCATCTGCGCGGTTTCTGCTGTATGTAGGGTTCTGCTGCATTTTGATATTCTTTTTTTAGGTTTTTGAGGCATATTTTGACAGTGACCGTAGACCACGTGACATGTCCTATTTCGGCGTATTTCCAGCTCCACAAGATCGCTAAAATCAGAAAATGTTTAACAACCCATGCCTGCAAGACGATCGTACACGCACTTGTTACTTCCAGACTGGATTATGGAAATGCTGTCGTTTTTGGAGTGAACGTGCGTTTAATCGAGAAGCTACAAAGGGCGCAAAATTCGGCGGCTCGGCTACTAACGAGAATGCCGTCGCGACCATCAACACATGACGCCCACCCTCGATGCACTTCACTGGCTCCCGGTCCAATGGCCAATCAACTACAAGATTCTTCTGTTGACATACCGCGCGTTACACCATCTCGCGCCAGCGAACATTGTCGACTTGATTTCGCCTTATATACCAGGGCGCCGGCTTCGTTCCGCTGACAGAAACCTACTAATTGTGCCACGCTACGACATGGAACGATACGGTCGACGGGGTTTCTCCGCGACGGCACCGCGCCTGTAGAACGGTCAGCCGTTGTATATCCGTGACGCTGACTCTGGAACTTTTCAAATCTCACTTAAAGACACATCTTTTCAAGAATACATTTCAAGATTATTTAAAAGATATTTTCATTCTAACGGCACTGCATGATTTATTTTATATTGCATTTTAAATATTTATTTTATTTAATTACTTGATTGATTTTAAAACAGCAAACAGTGTATTTTTAGATAGTAAAATCTAGTCAACATTTAGCCGATACTTTATGCTATATAATTTATATATTTAGAAATGTATATTTAAATTTTGCATTAGGTTCTTATTATATTATACTTTTATATGTAAAATAATTATTATATTGTACCGAAATTGTTTTTAATATATGGAGGCATGGCGCTATATAAATAAAATATAATATTATTATTAATATAATATCGGTGACGGTAATATAAACAAACCTAAGTTCCCTGCCTTCTGGTGAAGACACTTATGCAACGATCACTTTCGTTGTTGCCACAAAATCGTCAACCAAAATACGTGACTACCGCCACATGAATGTTTTAACATCCTGACCCATCACCATTTTTCGCAGTAATTTACTACACAACAAAACTGTAAACGTGGACATATTCAAGTTTTCCGGAGTTGCCTCTACTAACGTGAATGATAAACTACAACGTATATACACTCAACATTTCCGGAATGTTCACTACGAACAAGAACAATAAACTACAAACGTAGATATACTCAACTGTTCTGGGGGTCGTTTCCACGAGCAAGAACGATGATCGGGTTTTCGAGTAGAGGCTTTGCTAATTGTCACTGTGTGTCTTGCGTGCGATTATTCGGTCTGACTTGTGGGAATATTTCCCGCGATGCCACATTTCAATGTGATTAGAATTAGTCTCTGATGTCACCGACTCACACACTTTTATATTTAAAACACCATTTCGGAAGTTAAACGCGATTGCATTGACATTTAGTTCGACATCGTGCGTGCCAAGCGGTTGTCGATAACACTGTTTTCACAATTCGAGTCAGTTATGGGAATATATCGATGTCTAGGTTCCATAGATGCAAACAATAACGCATAAAACATTGTTCTAAATATAATCACTTTCGGCAAATTAAATGGAAACATCACATTGCAATTACGCAGAGTTTCATAGATGGAATACCATGAGCTTACGTCGTGGTTCAACGTAAACACGCAATTCACGCTTTTAATTTACATGTATTTGATGTGAATCCACCGCTTTTGGTGAGTCGTTGGTGGTACATGCTGTATTGATGAACGATTAAAAAAATACAATGCAAAAACACATACACGAATGGTTGCACAGTAAAAGTAGACTCTGTAGTAGACTCTGAGTGCTGAACATTCTTCAGGATAGTTAATTTTTATGCAAGTTAGTTCTTTCGGACATATACAATACGTGAATTTTACGTAGTACTGAAGAAGTTGATGTGCTACACCGACGGACACCTCTACAAGGTAAACATTCAAGTATGGGACATGTCTAAAGGAACTAATGTGTATAAGTAGATTCTTGTTTATGATAGCTAAGATTTCAAAATGACTGAACAGTGTTGCTGAACACATTTATCGTGCTGGCTTTCAATCAATTGGGGTATCACGAAATGTGTTTTCTCTAAAAACAATTAAGATTAATCAATATACATACACCAAATTGAACCATAAATGTTTACTACAGACGAATAATTAATACCAAAAAATCAGCTCTCCCAGCAGGTTCTTCAGAAAACATTTGGAGATACTTCAAACCGTCGCATCAAAATGGCACCAACTACCATTAATAATAATATAGTAATACCATTTATTTGTATAGCGCCCGAATCAATCAGATTGCTCCCAGGCGCTTTACATGTACATGTAACTATTTAAAATTGTATTATAGATACAAACAAAAATCATTCTAAGATGTCCGTTATCATTTGCCATTTATCTTGTATGCTCTGTTTAGGAACGTAATTCAGGAACTTAATAACAGTTCTCGTGCACACATATGTCAACGCCATTTTTGTAACGTTCTCTTACAGCGCAGTATTCAGTCGTTAAGACTGCATTCAGAAGAAGCATTCAGCCACGCTGCAATGAATGCGCGAAGACTATGCGTACACTGGAAAACTGTGTGAACTGTAGCAACGTAGATTGAACGAACTTGCCTAAGGTTCGACACGGCAGCACTTTGTCAGGCTTAACAATGGAGTGAATCCAACGAGAACAATGCTAAAGTCATATATCAACATGTTAAATGATAGTAAGCTATGTCACATTGTATTATAAATGGTTGTAAATTCCCATGTTTCATATATCTTTACAACGATTAACAAGTATTGTTGAAACGTGTTCTCGTTTGTATAAAACAATGCAATTTTTTTCAATGGCGGTTGATGGATCTGAATCGGATTGACGTTTTTGTTTTTGTCGACTGTCAACACATTTCATGATTACATTAGTATTGAATATTGCACAGTGACATTTTACGACAGTCGCATCGCGATCTTTGCATATATATCAACCCTCCGTCATTCGTATGGAGACACCGTCATTTCCCTATCGCTGAAAACCTCCGTCACGGAGACGAAAATCTCCGTCATTTGACGGTCACCGCAAAAAATAACGTATTTATATAAAAAAATATTTTAAATATAAAAAACGGAACGAAATTTTCGTTCCGTTTCAACATTTTGTTTCTCTCGCGAACACGTGATCTACATCTTGGTCTCGCGGCAAAGTGCGCGCTCAGTCGCGATCTGATTTCCCCATGACGAAGAAGCGTAACAACATGTCACCCGAGCAGAATGCATCACCACCGAAGAAAAAGAGATACATAACACAGTTCCAGCACAGTTGGGTTAAAGAATGGCCAGGCAAGATAGCGGAGAGCCACAAAGACAGCGCATACGCCCTGTGTCGGCTTTGCCGGAGCGATTTCGGTATTGGTTCAGGTACGATTTTTATTCCATTTTGCTATTTTTGGTTCTTACCTACGTTTTAAAACTAATGACGGATGCAACTATTATTGTTTATGTGGGACAGTGTTCCCTGTTAGTGCAGTGGTGTTACTGACTCAGAATCGTAGCTAGTTTGCTGTAAATAACAAGGCAGATGTAAGTTTGTACCAGAGCTTTGTATTAAGCCAAACATTAAACCATACAATACAATATGTACATGAAATGCCTTAGCCTATATAATTATAATAAATAAATTACAGCAAAGGTGAGGGGAACCAACCACACACAGGTGGTGGAACTCACCCATGAATTGCCAAACTAAAACCCTATGCAGAAGGGGAAAGCGTCAAAGCGCCCAAAAACCCCTTCGCTACCTCATGTAGGGAGATGAATACCAGAAAACGCCCTTATAACTACAAACATTCTATACAAATATCCAACATTCATATACAATGTGACATGTAAAAACGCCAAACATAATTCTACAAAAAAACCTGCAATTGTAAACATGACATGTTAAGTTGACAAGACATACTAGCGGTCAGATGCAGCAAACAAATCCCACTAGAAATAAATCACCTAGGTGCAGATGGGGTATGCTACTATTGTTGTTGCTCCGTAACTGATGTTATCTGACGCTATAGACGCAGAGGGTGCTCTGCACATCAGCGATGGTTTGCGGGCTCGCTTCTTCCAGTGATTCACTTTATAGTTAATTAGATTTGTATCAATTTCTGCGAAAACTGACGAATTGTCGGTTTTTATTTTTTTGCTACAGGCCAATCAACAACGTTGTGTGCAGCAGCACGTTTATCTATTTTATTATCTTGTTTGTTAATTGTTATTCAGGAGCGTTCGTCTTTTCTACGCTGCCCTGGTGACCAAGATGGTAAGTAAACTGTCCTACAGCAATCAGTTGCTGATTGAGTTGGAGGTCCTCTGGCCAGATCTGAGGGAGAAATTCACCCCAAACACAGGTACATACAGATATGCATAGTCAATTTTGACAACCTATAATAACATTATTGATATAAAGTAGGCAAGTTAACAAACTAACAATACTAAACTAAGCACATTGCATAATAAGGTATTTATGTTCTTTCTTGTAAAGTTTTGGTGCATTTCAGTGCTGGATCTGGTGTTCGGGGAGACTGCATGGATAGTTCTGCTTTATTTGTATTGGGTGCTTTGTTTTGGTGTGTTTCAGTGCTCGATCTGTCCAAGCGTTTGCCAGAACACCTGCTCACGGTGGATTGCTCAGATACCCGATGAATGGGGGCTTGGATGCGTTCTGGGCCGTCATGGCGACATGCACCCCTATAGGGGGAGATCACACCTTCGCCACCGTCGCAGCCGTCATGAAGGTTTATCTACTCATGTCACACAGCAACGCCGACTCAGAGTGGGCCTTCCCCATCGTCAACAAGATCGACACGAGCACCGCTTGGATTTGGCCGGGGACACCATCGTTGCCCTTCTGCCAGTGAAGTTGAACTGTACGGCAGACACTCCTATGAGCCACCCGCGACTGTGCTACATATGTCTAAGAAAGCCACAACGAACTACAACTTGCTTCACAGGAACACACTTTAATTTCCCAATCACTGTTGACACACATTTTCTCTATATAAATGTACATACGTTTACTAGATGCCTCTTGTTTGTTATGCTGTGTGACATAACAGGTTACTTGAATGTTCTGTTTTGAGTGTGCGAGAGCGAGCGGAAAAAAGTCTCAGTTATTTGTATCCTCACAGGTAGACATGTATGCATTGCCATGTTGCAACACTTCGCTGCGGGTGTTGGTAAACAATGCCACCTTCTAGGTCCTAAAAAACACACGCTCACATGGATAGGCACACGTACGCACACTCGCACGCACGCACACAGGCACGCACGCACACACACACACACACACACACACTCACACACACACACACACACACAAATATACACACATAAAAGAGTTGAACCCGGTTCAACGTTTTCTAATTAAATAATTAGGCTTTATTGTTAAAATCGAGACACTACTATCTTTGTAAATGTAATTCAGATTTTGACTTACGCCTCAGCCTTAACCCTGGGCTTAACATTCCTTAGTCTGTATTATCTAAATGATATATAAAATAAATTATTATGTCGTAAGCCCTAAAAGTCTGCATTTCTACGTTGAATAGACACATAAAATAAATGGGTGACTTACTGTTGTTAAACTTCTCATTTAGTAAGTTGGTTTGTAACATTTCGGTATATTTATAGTTGCATGGGACATGGTTATATGTCACTATTCAACATATACTGGATGTTTCTTCCAGTTATCAATAGAGATGTAGGTTTTGTTTTAAATATTTCAAATGAATGATTATTCCTATTGAGTGTTTTCTTCTTGTCCAGTCCATTTGCTTTAAGAGACAATGCTTTTTCTATATGCAAACCGTTAAGTTCTGGTCATTGTGATGTACTATTTCTCAATTCCATTAGGATACAACATTCAGTCTCAAATTTCCACAGCTTGCCATGTCTCCCTCTCATTCCTAAAGAGAACTTCATGTATTATAAATCCGTTTCAATCTCACTTTAATTTCCAAGATACCTAAGAAAAAGTTGTAGAAAACGCCTTGGATCTCGTATTAAATCAAATGGCTGTTGTAATAAATTACAATCTGCGTACAAACATCTTCATTCGACGAAACTGCCTTTTAGATGTGCATAATGATATTACTTTAAATGTGGATTAAGGTAAAGTAACAGCGCTTACCTTGCTAGATTTATCTGCTGCTATTGATACAATTCTCATAAATCGTCTGTCTTTATAGTGTGGTGTATCCGGTATAACGTTAAGTTGTTTTTGTCATATTTAACACATAGGCATGAAACAGTGAGGATTGTGTTTCATCAGCACTCCCTATTTCATGTGGTGTTCCGCAGGATTCTGTCCTCAGCCCTTACTTTTCACTCTCTACACAACACCACTGTGCTCAGTTATTAACCGTCACCATCTAAATCATCTTCTTTATGCAGATGATACCCGCATTTATATTTCTTTATCTACGCCTAGTGCTAATTGCTCCTTAGATCCGCTCAGAAATTATGTTAATGACGTTTTCGTTTGGATGACTGAGAGTAGATTAAATATAAATGCTGATAAAACAGATGTTCTTATTATTATTGGTACGGAGAGGAAGCGTGACAAAATATTTTTTTCAAACACCCATGCTTAGCTAGTAGGCTATGTTACGCTTGCACTTTCAGAACGAAATCTCGGAGTTATCTTTGATGATAACTTCAATTTTAGACGGAATATTTCTCAAACTTGTCGCTGCTGTTATTATCACATTCGTGATTTACAACGTATTCGCCGTCATTTGTCTGTTTCTGTTGCAAAAACTATCGCAACAGCACTTGTTACTAATAGGCTTGACTACTGCACTTTTACAAAATTGCCCTTAAGGATATCACTAGGTTACACCGTTTACAGAATTGCTTAGCTAGGGTTGTGAATCGGTCTCAGCGGTTTTCTCAGACTGTGCCTCTTCTGAAGTCTTTGCATTGACTTCCTCTCCGATATCTTACTTTTTAAGAACTGTACCATTACCTACCAGGCACTTCCATGCAAACAACCAGCACATATATGTATATTCATTGCCTAATCCTGTAAAAAGCCTATCCAACTTCAATCATCTAGTTCTGAATTACTTTTTGTTCTTAGAATCAATACTAATATTGGAACTAAGGCATGTTCTGTTGTTGCGCCAACTCTCAGGAATACTCTCCCTTTTAGTACTAGATCAGTTGAAAATATTACACAATTTCGCCGTCATTTCAAAACGTACCTTTAAACCTTGCGTATCCACCTTAGCTCCATGGCGTATCGATCCCTCTGTTGTCGACTTTAGTATGGCTTATCGATTCTAATATTAACTAACCCTTTTGTATTGTTGCGCCTATGAGCTTGATTACCTTATTATTATCATTACTCCTGTTAAACAATCATTGAGCAAGGCTGCGGTTGTAGAAAAATAAATACATTCTAATTTATGAAAACCAATTAAATCTTTGCGGGGCTCAAGTTTAATATCTTATGCAAATTGCAAGCTGTTCGCGGTTTAACAAATCACTCGTTTCGTCAGCGTGATGCTGAAAATCCGTGCTGCGCAAGGAGCTAGTTATTTGTCGCAAGATCGTTATACCCGTTACCTGCAACATGATATTTTGCATCTCGGCACATGCGTATTTGCACGCATTTTCTTCATGCTCTGCTGACAAATGTTCACATACATCACACGTGGTCACAGGTAAAGTTAGCAGGGGTACAACTGTTCACATACATCACACGTGATTGCAGGTAAAGTTAGCAGGAGTACAACTGTTCACATATATCACACGTGGTCACAGGTAAAGTTAGCAGGAGTACAACTGCTGACATACATCATACGTGGTCACAGGTAAAGTTAGCAGGAGTACAACTGTTCACATACATCATACGTGGTCACAGGTAAAGTTAGCAGGAGTACAACTGTTCACATATATCACACGTGGTCACAGGTAAAGTTAGCAGGAGTACAACTGTTCACATACATCACACGTGGTCACAGGTAAAGTTAGCAGGAGTACAACTGTTCACATACATCACATGTGGTCGCAGGTAAAGTTAGCAGGAGGACAACTGTTCACGTACATCACACATGGTCACAGGTAAAGTTAGCAGGAGGACAACTGTTCACATATATCACACGTGGTCACAGGTAAAGTTAGCAGGAGTACAACTGTTCACATACATCACATGTGGCGCAGGTAAAGTTAGCAGGAGGACAACTGTTCACATACATCATACGTGGTCACAGGTAAAGTTAGCAGGAGTACAACTGTTCACATACATCACACGTGGTCACAGGTAAAGTTAGCAGGAGTATAACTGTTCACATATATCACACGTGGTCGCAGTTAAAGTTAGCGGGAATACAACTGTTCACATATATCACACGTGATTGCAGGTAAAGTCAACTGCTCCGGAGTTGCCACTACGAACAAGAATGATAAAATAAAAAAGTATGTACACTCAACATTTCCGGAATTTTCACTACGAACAAGAACGATAAACTACAAACGCAGATATATTCAACTGTTCCAGATTTTTCACTACGAATAAGAACAATAAACTACAAACGTAGATATACTCAACTGTTCTGGAAGTCGGTTCCACGAGCAAGAACGATGATCGGGTTTCCGAGTAGATGATTTTATAATTGTCTACTAACACTCTTCAGGTTTGAATGAGTTTACAATCTCACACAAGTGGACAGACTTAACATAAGATCGTACGTAACTAAATGCCCAAGCATCCCCCGCTGAATTACTCAAATGATTAATAGTCGCTGTGTGTCCTGCCGGGCGGTTATTCGGTCTGACTTGTGGGAATATTTTCTCTTACGTCACCGACTCACACACTCAACTTTTATATTTAAAACACCATTTTGGAAATTAAAAGCATTTGACATTTAGTTCGACATCGTGCGTGCCAAGCGGTTGTCGACACTATTGTTTTCCCAGTTCGTGTCAGTTATGGGAATATATCGATGTCTAGGTTCCATATATCCAAACAATAACGCATAAAACATCGTTCTGAATATGATAACTTTAGGAAAATTAAATGGAAACATCATATTGCAATTATATAGTTTCATAGATGGAGTACCAAGAGCTTACGTCGTGGTTCAGTATAAACAGGCAATTCACGCTTTTGATTTGCTTGTATTTGACGTGATCCATCAAAAAACTAACGAATCCATCGCAGAGGCGCTTGTTGTTATACCCGGGACTTTATTGAACTTTGTAAAGAAACAGAAACGAAGTTATTTCGGCCAAGTGAAACGGCATCAATCTCTAGAGAGACTAATAATGGAAGGAAAAGTGGAAGGCAGAAGAAGACGCAGGAGACAATGGGGGAAGGACATAGAGGAATGGATGGGAGCAGACGTCTGGCGAGTGGGGAGACTGGCAAACGAAAGAGCTGTCTATAGACAATTCATCAAGGCTGCAACGTCGGGTAATGGATAAGCAAACCCAAGCAATTTGACGTGAATCCACAGCTTTTTTGTGAGTCGTTGATGATAAATGCAGTATTGATGAAAGTTTTATGAAAATCAATTGCAAAAACACATGCACAACTGTTCACATACATCACACGTGGTCACAGGTCAGTTAGCAGGAGTACAACTGTTCACATACATCACACGTGGTCACAGGTCAGTTAGCAGGAGTACAACTGTTCACATACATCACACGTGGTCACAGGTCAGTTAGCAGGAGTACAACTGTTCACATACATCACACGTGGTCACAGGTAAGTTAGCTGGAATACAACTGTTCACATACATCACACGTGGTCACAGGTCAGTTAGCAGGAGTACAACTGTTCACATACATCACACGTGGTCACAAGTAAAGTTAGCAGGAGTACAACTGTTCACATACATCACACGTGGTCACAGGTCAGTTAGCAGGCGTACAACTGTTCACATACATCACACGTGGTCGCAGGTAAGTTAGCAGGAGTACAACTGTTCACATACATCACACGTGGTCGCAGGTAAAGTTAACGGGAATACAACTGTTGCACGTGTTATACAAAGCCACGTTCGTTGCATCGGCGCATGTGGAATCACCATATCGTGTGTTGAAATCACCACATACGACAGACTATGTAGGTTAGGCTACGGCGATGAATAAAACCTTCTCAACGTCATCTAGGAAGGAGCGGAAGTATAGAAAAATGGCTAATTGACAGAAGACAACGGGTAGTAGTTGATGGGGAGGCTTCAAACTGTTCACATACATCACACGTGGTCACAGGTAAAGTTAGCAGGCGTACAACTGTTCACATACATCACACGTCGTCGCAGGTAAGTTAGCAGGAGTACAACTGTTCACATACATCACACGTGGTCACAGGTAAAGTTAGCAGGAGTACAACTGTTCACATACATCACACGTGGTCACAGGTAAGTTAGCAGGAGTACAACTGTTCACATACATCACACGTGGTCGTAGATAAGTTAGCAGGAGTACAAATGTTCACATACATCACACGTGGTCGCAGATAAGTTAGCAGGAGTACAACTGTTCACATACATCACACGTGGTCACAGGTAAAGTTAGCAGGCGTACAACTGTTCACATACATCACACGTGGTCACAGGTAAAGTTAGCAGGAGTACAACTGTTCACATACATCACACGTGGTCGCAGGTAAAGTTAGCAGGAGTACTACTGTTCACATACGTCACACGTGGTCTTAGGTAAAGTTAGCAGGAGTACAACTGTTCACATACATCACACGTGGTCGCAGGTAAAGTTAGCAGGAGTACTACTGTTCACATACGTCACACGTGGTCTTAGGTAAAGTTAGCAGGAGTACAACTGTTCACATGCATCACACGTGGTCACAGGTAAAGTTAGCAGGAGTACAACTGTTCGCATACATCACGCGTGGTCACAGGTAAAGTTAGCAGGAGTACAACTGTTCACATACATCACACGTGGTCACAGGTAAAGTTAGCAGGAGTACAACTGTTCACATACATCACACGTGGTCGCAGGTAAAGTTAGCTGGAGTACAACTAATCACATACATCACACGTGGTCACAGGTAAAGTTAGCGGGAATACAAATGTTGCACGTGTTATACAAAGCCATGAGTCTCCAGCAAATCGGCCACGTTCGTTGCGTCGGCGTATGTGGAATCACCATATCGTGTGTTCCATTTCTGCTAAAAGGATTTGGCATTGATAATTATTTGTGTGTGTTAACAAGTTCAAAAACCGCAGTCACTATTGCCAAGCTGACCAAAAGAGTATTATCAATGAGAAATATATTTTTTTCAATATTAAAACAAAATAAAAATGCAACAAATAACATGATGTGGGATTCAAGCCTGCAACCAAAATATTTGTGTTTTGGTGCATTGTCCACTTAGTCACAACAACTGAATACAAAACTTCATAATAAAAGCAGTGGGGTTTCCAGAGAATATCGATCCTGCGTTACTCAATAATAATAATAATATTTTATTTTGTTAAGCGCCACATCCAATATTGTTCACAGCTCTTTACAACAATATATAAGTGTATGTTAAAAATAATGCATTTGAATAAAAACAATAGTTATTATATCATAGATAAAAATAACTAATAATAATAGCAATTAAACAATAAATATAGTAGAAGTAGAAAACGTACGTGATGTATTATATCATAAAATAAAATTGTTAAGATAATTTTTGTTTTATAAATAAACTAAAATTAATGTAAACATCAATAAATTAGGCTAAAATGTATACGAAAAATAAATAAATAAATAATAAATAAACGTTAAACATCAATCAGCTATGGTAAAACAGTGTTGGTAAGGGTCCGAGTTACATATACGCTGCAGTGAACAGATGAGGCTTCAACACAGATTAAAATGATTCCAGTGATGTTTTGTTAGTAACGCTTGACGGCAGAGCGTTCCACACTGTTGCCGCTGCGTGAGCAAATGTACAGTCACCGGCTCTGCTGCTCAACAGTTTCATTATGTTCTCGCATTGCTGCTGCCACCTTTCGGATTAATTATTAACTGCAGTACCACAACTATCCGATAGGCTGTTTTAGTAATTACGTACCGGTGAGTTTACACGATGTCTATTGATCATTTTGCATTTTACATCACTTATTCGATGACAGTGCAGTCACATCTTCATAATGCAATAAACTGTAATTTAATAGAATATGTTGCATATTATTTTCATGTTTTTCTTCTTTGTCGAACATTAAGAAGTCGACGCATAAAGTACCACACCAGGTAATGCCTAAGGCTCAGGCTATTTCTCGAGCTGCTCGATAAATAACGCCGAATCTTATCGTTATTTGTCGAGCAGCTCGATAAATAACGCCGACTTCGTTCGTTATTTATCGAGCAGATCTGGACGTGCATGCATGAGCACTTAGCAATATTTACGTGGACATACTAATTGTCTGAAGTATATCCGACGCTGTTGAATCATTTCGTGGGTGTATTTGTCCGATCTGATAGGAAACGATGACTTTTCTTATTCGTCGAGCTGCTCGAGAAATAACGCCGACTTCGTTCGTTATTTATCGAGCAGATCTGCACGTGCATGCATGAGCGCTTAGCAATATTTACGTGGACATACTAATTGTCTGAAGTAAATCCGACGCTGTTGAATCATTTCGTGGGTGTATTTGTCCGATCTGATAGGAAACGATGACTTTTCTTATTCGTCGAGCTGCTCGAGAAATAACGCCGACTTCGTTCGTTATTTATCGAGCAGATCTGCACGTGCATGCATGAGCACTTAGCAATATTTACGTGGACATACTAATTGTCTGAAGTATATCCGACGCTGTTGAATCATTTCGTGGGTGTATTTGTCCGATCTGGTATGAAATTATGACTTTTCTTATTCGTCGAGCTGCTCGAGAAATATCGCCGACTTCGTTCGTTATTTATCGAACAGATCTGCACGTGCATGCATGAGCGCTTAGCAATATTTACGTGGACATACTAATTGTCTGAAGTAAATCCGACGCTGTTGAATCATTTCGTGGGTGTATTTGTCCGATCTGATAGGAAACGATGACTTTTCTTATTCGTCGAGCTGCTCGAGAAATAACGCCGACTTCGTTCGTTATTTATCGAGCAGATCTGCACGTGCATGCATGAGCGCTTAGCAATATTTACGTGGACATACTAATTGTCTGAAGTAAATCCGACGCTGTTGAATCATTTCATGGGTGTATTTGTCCGATCTGATAGGAAACGATGACTTTTCTTATTCGTCGAGCTGCTCGAGAAATAACGCCGACTTCGTTCGTTATTTATCGAGCAGATCTGGACGTGCATGCATGAGCACTTAGCAATATTTACGTGGACATACTAATTGTCTGAAGTATATCCGACGCTGTTGAATAATTTCGTGGGTGTATTTGTCCGATCTGGTATGAAATTATGACTTTTCTTATTCGTCGAGCTGCTCGAGAAATAACGCCGACTTCGTTCGTTATTTATCGAGCAGATCTGGACGTGCATGCATGAGCACTTAGCAATATTTACGTGGACATACTAATTGTCTGAAGTATATCCGACGCTGTTGAATCATTTCGTGGGTGTATTTGTCCGATCTGGTATGAAATTATGACTTTTCTTATTCGTCGAGCTGCTCGAGAAATAACGCCGACTTCGTTCGTTATTTATCGAGCAGATCTGCACGTGCATGCATGAGCGCTTAGCAATATTTACGTGGACATACTAATTGTCTGAAGTAAATCCGACGCTGTTGAATCATTTCATGGGTGTATTTGTCCGATCTGATAGGAAACGATGACTTTTCTTATTCGTCGAGCTGCTCGAGAAATAACGCCGACTTCGTTCGTTATTTATCGAGCAGATCTGGACGTGCATGCATGAGCACTTAGCAATATTTACGTGGACATACTAATTGTCTGAAGTATATCCGACGCTGTTGAATCATTTCGTGGGTGTATTTGTCCGATCTGGTATGAAATTATGACTTTTCTTATTCGTCGAGCTGCTCGAGAAATAACGCCGACTTCGTTCGTTATTTATCGAGCAGATCTGGACGTGCATGCATGAGCACTTAGCAATATTTACGTGGACATACTAATTGTCTGAAGTATATCCGACGCTGTTGAATCATTTCGTGGGTGTATTTGTCCGATCTGGTATGAAATTATGACTTTTCTTATTCGTCGAGCTGCTCGAGAAATATCGCCGACTTCGTTCGTTATTTATCGAACAGATCTGCACGTGCATGCATGAGCGCTTAGCAATATTTACGTGGACATACTAATTGTCTGAAGTAAATCCGACGCTGTTGAATCATTTCGTGGGTGTATTTGTCCGATCTGATAGGAAACGATGACTTTTCTTATTCGTCGAGCTGCTCGAGAAATAACGCCGACTTCGTTCGTTATTTATCGAGCAGATCTGCACGTGCATGCATGAGCACTTAGCAATATTTACGTGGACATACTAATTGTCTGAAGTATATCCGACGCTGTTGAATCATTTCGTGGGTGTATTTGTCCGATCTGGTATGAAATTATGACTTTTCTTATTCGTCGAGCTGCTCGAGAAATAACGCCGACTTCGTTCGTTATTTATCGAGCAGATCTGCACGTGCATGCATGAGCGCTTAGCAATATTTACGTGGACATACTAATTGTCTGAAGTAAATCCGACGCTGTTGAATCATTTCGTGGGTTATTTAGTAATGACTTTGATTACTGATAACTAGGAAAATGGGAAGACGGAGACTTAATTGTATGTCGACCTCAGGAGCAGTGTACGGCTGACCAGATGGTGGTAGAGAAGGATTAATGAGGTTTCTGAGGCTGATCACAGCCAATAGACAGTAGTTGTTTGAATGGCATAGCCATAGAAAGTCTGTTTTAATCGTGTTTAGATTCGTTAAATCTAGTATATGTATTACGGAAACTGCCGCCGTATTACGGGAATACAAATATCTGACTACAGAAAATGATACACATTAAACAATTGCTTAATCTATAAATAATACTGCTATAGATGCCCTGAAGAAACTGTCATATTTTTACTTGTTACAATTTATCAACAAACATTTAGTATACTACAAGTTCTACAAAGTCTACGGTGACGTCATCCAATGCTGTGCCTGTGTACAAAGTTACAACTTTGACTGCCAGCAGCCTGCTGGTGACTGCAGTGGCACATGGCACGTGGGCATATTATTATGTCTGCATCTGTCAGTCAACAGCAATGACAGCGGCAAAAAATATCAGTGTCATTAATGCGCGTCTATACATTAATACAATTTACAGGTGTAGAGTTATATAATGAAATAAATAAATTAAGATAGAACCATTAAATTACATTAAATAGTTATGGTTTTCTGAAAGTTATGAATATCATTATAAAATGTATTAGAAGAATATAAAATGAGTATTATAATTGTTGCAATTGCAATATAAAACTATATCATTATTTTTATTCAAAGGTTTTTATTTGAATACAACAATTTAACTTTGTCAATGACTGTTTGTAATAATTATAAAGTTTCCTGCTGTGTTATAAATTTAGAAGCGGGGCATGTCTGGCCATGCATGCACTTTGACAGCTGTAATTAACACAATCGATGTTGCTAAACAAGCATCCCTTTGAAGTGCTAACCTACGACCTTAACTGCCGACAGGAGTTACAGTGTAGAAACATAATAATTATGTTGAAACAACGTATATCTACTTTTGATGATTAAATTAGTAACTTCCTGGATTCCCACACACTGTGAACAGGCTGGGCTTGTCGCTATATCTACTCCAGAGAAAGCTTTGATTGGCAACCTTGTAGACCGGGGCGGGATTCGACGGGGGAGGAGGGGAGAGGGTGCGACGGGAGGTGGGGGTCATTGTGGAAATTGTATTTGTCAGGTAGGCAACCCTGGCATTATGACATTGAATGTATGCATAAGGCATGGGTTGTGCATGTTGATATATCAGGTTACATCCTGAACTGTTAAGCCAGCATATCAGACTCTCCCCACTCCCCCTCAAAATTAGGGGGAGTGGGGAGTCTGATATGCTGAGTGATTAATCACACCAGGAGGTGACTGGAAGATGACAGCCAGACTATTCCCCAGATGTGTGTAGTGGGCTAGACAGTGTCCCAGAGTAAGGCTGCCTACCAATACGGATTTTTCGTAATCATGCATTAACCCATGCAACCATACAGCCACACAATTACACGATTTTTCATCAGCACGCGCATTTTAAAATATGTGAAGCTAAACTTTATTTTGTATTAGTTAATACAATTCATCGAAATTCGCATTCCAGCTCAATAGTTGAAAAGTATGATTCGTGTTAAGCCAGATGAGTTTGTCTACCTGGTTTGCAGATTGTAAGAAATACACTCGCTACACATCTTAAGTTATTGATTGTTGAGAATAGCCTCTTTGACAGTCGGTACTTACCTCAATCAGCATACTAAAAATAAAAAGCCGCACCTTTCGTTTACCTTTAACAGAGTTCTGATGAAAAATAATGAATGATTTTATATGGCCTAATTTATGTGTTCATAATTGTTACATCATCGTCACCCCGTTCATTCACCAGTATTTTGTCTGCATCTGTCACCTCTGAGTGACTACAATTAGCACTAATAATTTTACGTTTTCATAACAGGAGACCCTGGGGTAGTGAGAGGTCCTTCTGCATGGCTAATTGGATGCAATTGCCTTTTGATACACATTCCTCTAGTGACTGCCCTTTTCACACATGGCATTGAGGACTGACCCCTCAGCCAGGCTCCCATACATTCAGTGATGATCACTTAATAGATAACGGTTCTCCCTTTATCCTCTGCACAAATCAGGCATTCTTGGCATTCCTTGTAATGCTTGAACATTGTCCAGCAGCTTTTAGGAGGAGGGGGTAACGCTTTTTGAGAAACATGGAATACAATTAGAGGTTCACATTTTAAAGATGCAATTTTGAGGGGGTTCACATTTTGGAGAAAGGGGGTTCACAAAAAGGGGGATTCAATATGCGTACCGATACACGCGCATGCATGCACATGCGCACAATAAATATACATTAACCTTTTTTATTTTTACACATTCATGTAGATAAGATTAATTTTATCAAATAAGTTTGGTTATTCGCAATATAAAGTAATTTCGATGGCATCATGATACTTTTGATTACATAACTATTGCGTTTATGGGGTAAGTTGATCGAAAACTTCCATTGTTTTGATTATGATGCACCATAACTATACGCGAGTGCCATAAACTGCAATCTAGATCACTACAGCATCACTTGTAATCTGGATCGTTTACTTGATAATTGTTTAAACACACAGGAGCTGGGCGCAAACACGTCTTGACTGCCATCGCAACAGACAAAGAGGTGGAACAGGAGGTGAAGATGTGGTTAAAGTTTGCTACGGAGAGGGACGTCGGCCGGAAGGAGAAAGAAGAGAGGAAGCGAACCGAAGTACTCGCGGTGCCATGAAGGCCATTCACGGAAACTATATATAGGACTGGTTTCTTTATCCAATACTGCAATTTTTATTATTTCTATTTGGTGGGTCTCCCACCCATGTGTGGTTGGTCCCCTCATAATAAATTGAGCTTAATATAAAGCTTTTACACAAAAATACACTTGTCTTGTGTTACTATGCAAACTAGCCACGATTCATAGTCAGTCCGTTCAGTTGGTACATCATAAAACGTCACACTTAAAATACTCTTTCCTTGTGTATATAAAGTGAAAACAGTTGCACGTACGTATACCAAGAATGGCCATGTGTTACAATATATCAAATGCGCAGGTGCTATAGGAAATGGGTTGAATTGCGCTAAATTATGGTTAGAACGTAGGTTATACATTAATGTCAGTTCAACGTTACATTTTCGTTAGAAATTAAACGTTAAGCAAACAACTGAAATAACGTTAAACTAACGTTTCTGCTAATGTTACAAAAACGTTAGTTTACTGTTACATTCTGGTTAGAAATGAAACGTAGATGAACGTTAAACTAACGTTTCTGTAACAGTTACATTAACGTCAGTTTAACATTACATTTTCGTTAGAAATTAAACGTTAGGTAAACGTTAAGCAAACGACTGAACTAAAGTTAAACTAACGTTTCTGCTAATGTTACAAAAACGTTAGTTTACTGTTACATTCTGGTTAGAAATTAAACGTTAAATGAACGTTAAGCTAACGTTTCTGTAACATTTACATTAACGTCAGTTTAACGTTACAATTTCGTTAGAAATTAAACGTTAGTTAAACGTTAAACAAACGACTAAAATAACGTTAAACTAACGTTTCTGCTAACGTTACAAAAACGTTAGTTTACTGTTACATTCTGGTTAGAAATTAAACGTTAAATGAACGTTAAGCTAACGTTTCTGTAACATTTACATTAACGTCAGTTTAACGTTACAATTTCGTTAGAAATTAAACGTTAGTTAAACGTTAAACAAACGACTAAAATGACGTTAAACTAACGTTTCTGCTAACGTTACAAAAACGTTAGTTTACTGTTACATTCTGGTTAGAAATGAAACGTTAAATGAAACGTTAGATTAACGTTAAAGAAACGAGCAAAATAACGGTAAACGAACGTTCCCATTCAACGTTAAACTAACGTTTCTGCAACGGTTACATTAACGTTAGTTTAACGTTACATATTTGTTAGATTAACGTTAAAGAAACGAACAAAATAACGTTAAACTAACGTTTGCATTAAACGTTAAATTAACGTTTCTGCAACGGTTACATTAACGTTAGTTTAACGTTTCGTTTTGGTTAGAAATTAAACGTTAGATTAACATTTAAAAAACGAGCAAAATAACGCAATATTAACGTTTGCATTAAACGTTAAACAAACGTTTCTGCACACGTTACATTAACGTTATATTAACGTTTGCATGCTATCTGGGAATATATATATATATATAATTTGTTACCATTTCTGATACAAAAATGAAATATATTACAAAATAAATTACATCATAGTCAAAATATAAGCAACATACCGAATTACGCACGCATGCTCACATAGATTAAAAATGTACAAATCACAAACATTATAAAACAGACAACTAGGCTGAAACATATGTCAGTTTACAATAAGAAAGTCAACTGAGAAAGTACTTGTAAATATTTCGGCATTTTTACATCCAATGTTATGTTTGTGTGCATAATTATAAGTTTAATGACTAATCAAAATATTTATTTTCATGAGAAAGTTCAACCTGCAACTGCACCATTTGCCGTGTTCCTTTGATCAACAAATTACCGTCATATGGATGTATACATTACTTCCACTCACGTTTTATTGACGTTTGTAATCCCGGCTGAAGTAAACTGTAATTTACGCAGAGGACGTCAAGGCATAGTGTTTGGCTGTGTACACGTGTTAACATATATGTCATGCAGATCGATTGTATAAAAAAAACACTGCTAACTTATCTCCAATCATATATAGTTGTACATATGTCGAAATGACAAATAATTAAATTAATAATATTATCATAAAGGTGTAACCTTGTTTTTAAGTGTACTGTACACTTAACAGAATGAATCGTGCGTTGTCACATACCATAACAAACAACAAGGCAATACCATTCGTTTATAAATTTATAAACATCCACAATCAAAGTGATAAAATAAAATGCATTTGTTTATATACGCTATTATTTTTGTAATTATTTCCATTGTCATCAGTACAAAAAGCAATAACATACCATTACAGTACATATCACACTGGACAAAAATAATATATCTGTTCATGTCAAAATTGCATGTGATATTGGTCTTGAATTCCTTGCAGGGAGCTGAAGCGTTAACAGAAGGCATACCTACTGCCATTATGGGTCAAGTCCAATTAAGCCACAAAATACAGAAACTATATATATATATACGTTTGGAGCCGGTTCGTGGTTGAAAGTGGAAATTAAGGTGACTTGTGCAAGTCCGACCTGTCATCCAAAAAGAAAAGTGTACTGAATTGGATTAATTGCGAGAACTGTAGGGCCTGGTGGCACTGCAGCTGTGCAAGCGTTACAAAAAAGCCACGTAAGTTTTACTGCAATGAATAGACAAGGCGCCTGCGAAATAAATAATGTGTACAGGTGTAGGCTTGAGGTGATGCCAAGCGATGAAAGGTGTACAGGTGTAGGATTTGTGTGATAACAAGCGATGAAAAGTATAGGAATTGGAATTTACTGCAATTAAAGATATCATCTGTCGTTCAGAATCGTCTTGAATTTCTTTTTCAAATAACCTTGAACAGTCTTGACATCCACATTTCTAGTAGTTTACGCGGACACTGGAAAAAGAAACATCTTTATTTCCCACCAGAACGGACTAATACACGCACAAAACGATTAAACAGCGTTGGATTTACTTCAGACAATTAGTACGTCCACGTAGATGCCTTGAAAATAGTTCAAAGTGTATATGCATGCATGTCCAGATCTGCTCGATAAATAAATAACGAACGAAGTCGGCGTTATTTCTCGAGCAGCTCGACGAATAAGAAAAGTCTTCATTTCCCATCGGAGCGGACAAATACAGGCACGAAACGATCAGACTGCATCGGATTTACTTCAAACAATTAGTATGTCCACGTAGATGCTTTGAAAATAGTTCTAAGTACACATGCATGCATGTCCAGATCTACTCGATAAATAACGAACGAAGTCGGCGTTATTTCTGGAGCAGCTCAACGAATAAGAAGTCTTCATTTCCCATCAGAACGGACAAATACAGGCACGAAACGATTCAACAGCGTCGGATTTACTTCAAACAGTTAGTATGTCCACGTAGATGCCTTGAAAATATTTCTAAGTGCACATGCATGCATGTCCAGATCTGCTCGATAAATAACGAACGAAGTCGGCGTTATTTCTCGAGCAGCTCGACGAATAAGAAAAGTCTTCATTTCCCATCGGAGCGGACAAATACAGGCACGAAACGATCAGACTGCATCGGATTTACTTCAAACAATTAGTATGTCCACGTAGATGCCTTGACATTATTTCTAAGTGCACATGCATGCACGTCCAGATCTGCTCGATAAATAACGAAGTCGGCGTTATTTCCCGAGCTGCTCGAGAAATAACGATCAGATTCGGCGTTATTTATCGAGCAGCTCGAGAAATAGCCAGGGCGAATGCCTAATGGTATGGGCGATATCTCGGTTATGAAGTTGAACTTTAATACAAACAAATGCTACATCCACAGTGTAAAACATAAAACTGACTATTTCTACACCCTAAATAACGCCACCATACGTGTAAACTGCAACCCATATCTTGGTATCTCTAACTCCGACGACCTTAAATGGCACTCCCATGTCGCAACAGTAACTAAAAAAGCAAACTCCACTCTTCTCTTGGTTTCCTAAACTAAGCCTAAGCTAAGGCTACGCCTAGGCTAATGTCCTACACAACAGCAAACGGACATGTTGCACTTGTGCACGCTGCCTTAGAGTACGAAGCCACAGTGTGGGACCCATACCACCAGGGGGACATAGATAAACCAACAAAGGAGACGTTGGGACCAACGACTTAAATTCATGTACAAGATAGCTGAGCCTGAGGGATCTATCCCAGGCCCAGCCATTCCAACAGCAACATACTTTCGGCACCAAAGAATAAATAAAAGACTTATCCAACCCAAACATTTCCCAGATCACATATCCTCAAACTTTGTACAACACCTAACAACCAATAACACCAGGTGCTATACAGAACCTGCCAGACCTGAGGCCGAGTACATTTTCACAAGTACGAGCACTTTGATGATGGATAAGTACGAGTACATTGCTAAAAGCTGAGTACGAGTACAAGTACATTCTCACGAGTACATTAAAAAAAATATAAATATTAAATAATAATGAATTTTTTTATTATTAAGTAATCTAATTTATATAACTCAGCACAAGTGAATATGCAATGGCAGTTGATCAATTTGTTATGACGAAAACTAAAAAAAAACTCTATTTCATCAACAATTAAATTCACTTCATTGGCATTAATTTCAGTGGCATCGTATGATCTTATCGAATGATCTTATCATCTATTTGCCATTGCATCGAATGAACATGAGTTGTTCACAGGTTGAGTCTTTCAGGCTGTACCGTTCAGGGCAGAAGACTTTCTCGGCTGTGCTAAATACCCTTTCATCTGGGGAAAACTCAGCACTGCAGTGGGTCACTGTGACGATCTGTACATGGCTGACTGAGGTATTCGTTCACCTCTACAATCAGCAATCTGCTGATACAATAAGTTTGCAATTTATATTTCCTGATCATAGACTACTAGTTGTTGAGAGGGCTAGCACATGTCCATATAAACGGCTCAGCATCCCCTTTGGACTTTTTAGCCAGGCTACTGGCACAGGATTATACTAGTGTAGGAGGCAGTCTGACTTGAGCATCCTTACTTCTACAGAGGAAGACTGGCAGTTCCTGTTCTTAGCAGTTAGCACTCATCCACTGTCAAGTGGCAAGGTCCCCAGACTACATCAAAGGCATTTCCTGTCTAACTGGTGGGTTAACTGCTAATTGGCTCTTTATGGACATCCTGGTAGCTTAATTAAACAAACAGGTTTATGGCCTGAACTGATAGCCTACAATTATTGTTTGCTTAACAGGGTGTTTCTGAATGGGAAAAGATGCTGCCTGTTGCCATATTTGGGTATCATAGTCATAGTTATCAGAGAATGAGGATGTACTATGTGTAGGGATGGTAAGCTGGTATTCTATCAGAAATAACAACGTATTTAAAAAATAGTTGAACATTAAAATATTTCAGGAAAGTGTCATTTTATAACCAAATATATTTATTTTCCCCAGTATATATTAACAAAATTCTCAGACGTACTCGTAACGTACTCGTAAAATCTGAGTGCAATGAGTATGACTACGAGTACGAGTCCATAACCCACAAGTTTTATGAGTACGAGTACTTCAAAAATGTACTCGAGTACTTCGGCCCCAGGTCTGGTACCTACATCCCTCACCAGTCAATTAAAAAATTCATACTTTGTAAAGACAATAGTAGACTGGAATAAACTAAACGAGTCGCAGATCCAGGCTGAGACCATAAACGATTTCAGTCGCCTGTCCTGTGGCCCAAACACTCAATAACACCATACGCACCCACCCCGTCGTAAACCATAGCCAACAGCGACTCCTTACGATGTAATTAATTAGAATTAGAAGAATATTAGATAATTTGGCCGCTTCACAGCGACTATTCCTAATCCATTGGCTTTGGCATAGGCGTTGTAAATATCATAACAAAATGAACAAAAAGGATTAACTACAATATATGTGTTTCACTGTATATTGGTGGACACTTCCGTGTACAACAAACATCTGCACATTGTGCGTACATACCTGTACATCATGCAAATCTCTATGACTATGCGCATATATTCTTTTAACTTAAGAAATTCCAAGTTCATAATTCGTTCTCTACTATTTCCAGATCAATGGAGTTGGTGGCTTTCTTGTTGAGATGGCATAATTGTTATGTGCCGCTAACCCAGGGTTGTTCGGAATTTTGACGTGTAAGCAAGCATGCCCTAAAATTATTAAAAACGACCTTTCTGTTGAATAGAGCGTGGTTGGCAGACCCATTAAGCGTTCCTCCATTGTTGCGTAGAACGACAGGTGCCCCAAAAATGTATCTCTTTCTGCAACTCTGAAGGCATGGAGAGTAGATAATAACCCTGAACAACTGTCACCTCGATGTTGAAGATGTCGGGGTGGAGTTCTTGAAATGCCACATCTATGGCGATCTTGAGCAGAGCAGACATGCCATGGCCAACCATCATTTCATTCTTTTTGTCATACTTTCAGTAGATACTAAAAAACTCTTATTTGAGCTACCTTTTTCATCTTGTTGGTAAAATAGCTTAGCAGTTATCTTCAAGTGTAGCTGTGACAGCTTTCAAGTTGACAGTCAGCTACCGGCAGAAGCTTCACGTACAGTCTTCGCTGTTGAGTGGGTCGGATTATCATGCTTCGCTTTCTCCTTGCGTGCAGTGTGCACCGGTTCATCCATGAACTCCTCTCTTGCCGAGTCTTGGAGATCTTCCTTATTGTCGATACTGGGCTCACCATCTTCCTTTGACAGTTCATAGTCTCTACTATCAGGGCGTGCCCATTCCAGCTCGTGGCTTTCACAACCCTCTTCACCGTTTTATGGTATATATCAGCTACTTTCCTCACTTCGTGTACATAATTATTATGTTCTTACAGTTGGAATGGCGTCCACAACAACCACCAGGATACACACAAAGTAATGTCGACATAAAAAAGGGTCGATACGACATGTATGGACTTTGGCATCGCCTAGTCTATAGATATCTATGCCACTTGATTTTGTAATTTATCCTTTCTCGAATGATTATTTTAATGTTTACACAACAATGATATTTATATTCAGGGGTCTGCACAACTATCGTATAACATAGTTGGTTTCAGTTACGTGGTGTAACAAAACAACAAAGTACCGTGACTGCATCAGTGATGTCTTTCACAAATCTGAAGTATTGAAAATGTCCAGGTTCCTGACCAATAGAAGTTTGTATGTTATGTGAACAGGTCTGCTGAGGACAAAGTGTGATGTGCTTTGAGCCTGGACAATGAATGTTGGAGTGATGTGTAGGGGTGTAATGATACATCAAACTATCAATGCATTGCGATCTAGCCAATCCGACAATGTACTATCGATAGTTATCAACCGACTTCAAGGCCATCCAATGATACCACACGTACATTAAGATTTGGGATTGCTTGTCTTAGGTACCTGACAAATTTATGTTTCAAAGAACTTGTACTTGACCTAAGGGATCATCTCAGGTCAGATGAAAGTAATTTGTTTGACATCAGACATCGATGTTCTGAGATGATCTGTAAAGTACTTGGATTGTACTAGATCAGATATACTCTGTTGTTATCGCAGGCTGCGGATCTGACAGAGACAATGGCTAAACATTACAACCAGCTGCAGGAATCAGGACTCGAGGAGCGCGCCAAGACTCATACCTTCTACATGTGGAACTTCGACAATTGGATCAAGAACATGACCATCAGTGGGTGTTTCTCTTCTTTCGCAAGTAGCCGAATGAAAAATGGTTTGCATCACATGAAGACTTTTAAATATTTAATTTAAAATTGTGTTTGGAGTAGTATATCTGGGCCCCACAATTTATGATGTGGTGCCTTAACTTGTAGCCCATATAATTTTGGTACCAGTTGTATACTTAGAATAGATGAAACAGATGGAAATAGAACGAAAACAAAAGTCTAGGCCAGGCTCACCCCGACTACAGGGGGGAAAGGAGAACAACAACAAGATCAGTTCATAAAGTCCTAAAATACATTAAGCAATGTGTCGGGGTAACTTCATCGACACCACTTATTGCAAAGGGAATAAGTGATACAGTGGTGCCACACAGTAGGATTGAAGCAGTTTGAGCAGTCCCAAACACTGGATACCATACTCTACAGGACTTAACTCTATTTTGACAATAGTTATTGTTTTCCATTTAAGTACTCTTACCTCACGTGCAAGCTTACTTTATGTCCGTAGACTGGAGAACCTCAAATACGAAGTGTGGAGGGACCTTGTGACGGTCGTGTCATGAGACATGAGGACATGGGACCCCGGAGAAAGCAGACATTGTCGTGAGTGACCTGCTTGGTTCGTTCGGAGACAGCGAACTCTTCCCAGAATGCCTTGACGGTGCAGATCTCTTCAGTCTGTACCCATGAGTCTGTGCTTAACTATAATAAACCATTTCTATCTGGTATGTTTCAGGCACCATTTGAGACTCGACATGTCATCAAACTACACAACATGAATGTAGTCGACACAACCAAGCCTCTCTTTCACTTCCATCATCCTAATAGGGTCGAAGATCAGTCATGAACATCTAATGATTTTCCATGTGGAGTGTGTTACCTAGATTCAGTCAGCGTCGCTCAGCGAGTCTGACACTGTATATTTTTCTTGCTGTACTTTATATATGCCTAAGATTTGTTTTATGAATGAAAGTCCAAAATTATTCACAAACCTGTGTATCAGCATTGGCTGTTTAAAAAGAAAAATGTACTAATTTGCACACAAATATGCATACCATAAACTGTGACGTGTCACTCGTACAAAATAGATAATCTGCTATAACTCGAGTGGGATTTTGTGATGTTACCCCCCCTGATTCTGCAATGGATTAAGGGGAAGAAGGAAATAGTGGTTGATGTATGTGAAGGAATACATTTTGGACAGTAATTATAACATGGCTGAATGCTTCCTGGAGAAGTTGGGGTTTGCCAGAGTGACATGTAAACACTTTACATGGTCCTAAGGAGTGGATACCAGGCTGTATAAGAACTTAATCATGTTAACCTTTATATAAATCAGACCAAAGCATCAATTTGATTCTGTCATGAAATTCATAACATTATAGTTTGTGTTCTGAATTCTTTGCTCTATGTCAATAGCTGGATATGTTTTTTGTAGATGCAACACCAGACAACAACCACTATAAAGTGCTATGAATCAATGTACAGGAAAGTGTACTTCTGCACGGGTTTGCGGGATACTTTGAATGTGTCTTGTATGCTGTTGTTGCACTGAGTAAGTACATTTTAAATATGAACTCTGTTTTTATAAGTTGTCAGGAGAGATGCTTTGATGTTGGGATATAGAAATAAGACTTCATATGATATTGTTGGTGTGTGTCGTGTCAGAGAACAGAGTGCCTGTATGATGTTGTTGGTGTTAGATAACTTAGTGCGTGTATCCAAATTTCATCCTGAATGCCTGTATCCATGGTTGATCCTGAGTACGTATATCCAAAGTTGATCCTGAGTGCCTGTATCCCAAGTTAATCGTGAGTGTGAATCCAGGATTGATCCTGAGAACTCAGTGCTTGCATCCAGGGTTCATTCTGAGTACGTGTATCCAGGGTTGATCTTCAATGCTTGCCTCCAAAGTTGACCCTGAGTATATGTACCCAGGGTTGATCCTGAGTGCGTGTATCCAAAGTTGATTCTGAGTACGTGTATCCATGGTTGATCCTGAGTGCTTGTATCCAGGGTTGATCCTGTACAACGTCCCGTGGCCAAACTATTGGGCTAAATCTGAAGAGACCCTTGTAGCTTAGGGGTGTTGACTTCTTAGGCAGTTGACTGATTATGAGTATAAGTAAAAAACAATTGTTAGGCTATTGTTAATATATGAGGAAAACACCTCTTAGGCAATTGAATGAATACAAGCATATTATGTTTTAGATAAATGGCTGAATTTGAGCAACCAATTTAAATGAATATGGAAAAACCTTGTGTGCTCACAGTAGACAAAACATAAACATGAGTTGTGTGTTTCAACCATTAACTGTGAAGTACAACTCAACATCTGTATCATAAACAACCCATGTGAGAATGGGGGTGTTTGTGAGCCCGCGGGAGACTCGTACATCTGTAAATGCCCCAGGTCTACAGTGGTGCCATCTGTACAGAGAGAAAGTCTTGTGTTTGTCGATCATGGGATAATGACAACCGCTTGCTGGAACGGTACTAAAATGCATCAAAGCATCACTATGAAGCCTTTGGTCCACTGTATATTATATTTGTGGAGCTTGGTGGCACAGTGACAAGAGCAACGGACTCCCAATCGAGATAACACGGGTTCAAATCCTGTGCTGCAGTGTCAAACCTTGAATAGGTTCGTTCACTCTACATTGCTCCAGTTCACTCGGCTGTATGAATGAGTACCTGGCTATTAACAGTGGTGGATGGTTGTGTACAAAGTCTTTATGCATTAATTGCAGCATGTCTGAATGCTTTCCAGAGAAGTCGCGATGGTGTTTGATTGAACAGGTCTGTCAAGGAGTAAAGTGTAAAGTCCTTTAAGCAGTCCTAATGACTGGATACTGTGCTGTATAAGAACTTACCTTTTTACTTTGTTATGGATGAAATGAATTATGTATATAAAAACCACACATTAATGTTTGGAAATTCCATTTTCCTGAAACGGTGTCCACATTCCAAGGTTTCCAGATTAATGAGATCCAGATTAATGAGATTCTGCTGAGATGAACGCTCCAACATGTCGCTCCATGTTGCAGGCACATCCATTGGTTCGTCAGCTGGTTTCCGCTGCCCCACCAGAACAGTCAGGTGGAGGAGGTGATACAGATGACCGTCTCCACTGACCATTCGGACAATCTGCTACTGTGGCAAAGTCAGAAGCCTAGCACCAGGGGGCGGGGCAAAGACTACCTCTCTGTCATCCTACATGGCGGCAAGGTCGTCTTCAGGTCAGTTGGTCGGAACAACTCGTTTCTGGTATTATGTATATCTAGTATGTGAGTCGGTTTTCAAATAACTTAATAATCAGGAGGTAATCTCTGTCGCTTTTAAATATCATCAGCATTAATGTGTTTTGACATCTGAATAATATCTAGTATTTACGTTAGTAATTATTGTTGTTTTAGTGTTTGTTATTTTGTCATATTTTATTTAAAAAACTGATGTATTTGTCTGTGTCTTTTTAATACGTGGGTTCATAAGTGCATGTATTTTATTAGTTTAGGATTACTTGTCGAGGAAAATGAACTGGACATTGGAATATGAGATTATGCATTTCTGCTAAAATCACAAAATTTATGGGACATGACTTACACAGTTATTTTTTGTTTGTGTACAAAATAGACCTGTGCGACTTAATACCTGGTACTCTGTGGCAGGTCACGTATGAAGTGTTTAGGATATTGATCGGTTATGAACCTTTACGTAGAACTACCAATTCTCCAGAACAAAGTAGTGTTTGTGGCATTTTCACTATATGATGGTCCAAGAATTGTTATTTGAATTAAACTAGATACACATTAAAGAGAACATAGTCTGCTACAAGTATATGCACCTAGGTAAATGTGCTACAAGAGTTACCAGATATTATGTAGGCACATAGGACGTCACGCCAGTGCAGTCACATATGTAATGAAATAGTAAATTAAGCAGCAAGAAATAAACTGGACTCTGATTGAACAGGTCTGTCAAGGAGTAAAGTGTAAAGTCCTTTAAGCAGTCCTAATGACTGGATACTGTGCTGTATAAGAACTTAACTTTTTACTTTGTTATGGATGAAATGAATTGTGTATATAAAAACCACACATTAATGTTTGGAAATTCCATTTTCCTGAAACGGTGTCCACATTCCAAGGTTTCCAGATTAGTGAGATCCAGATTAATGAGATTCTGCTGAGATGAACGCTCCAACATGTCGCTCCATGTTGCAGGCACATCCATTGGTTCGTCAGCTGGTTTCCGCTGCCCCACCAGAACAGTCAGGTGGAGGAGGTGATACAGATGACCGTCTCCACTGACCATTCGGACAATCTGCTGCTGTGGCAAAGTCAGAAGTCTAGGGGGCGGGGCAAAGACTACCTCTCTGTTGTCAGGTCAGTTGGTCGGAACAACTCGTTTCTGGTATTATGTATATCTAGTATGTGAGTCGGTTTTCAAATAACGTAATAATCAGGAGGTAATCTCTGTCGCTTTTAAATATCATCAGCATTAAAGTCTTGATGTCTGAATAATATCTAGTATTTACGTTATTAATTATTGTTGTTTTAGTGGTTGTTATTTTGTCATATTTTATTTTAAAAACTGATGTATTTGTCTGTGTCTTTTTAATAAGTGGGTTCATAAGTGCATGTATTTTATTAGTTTGGGATTACTTGTCGAGGAAAATAAACTGGACATTGGAATATGAGATTATGAATTATGCATTTCTGCTAAAATCACAAAATTGATGGGATATGACTTACACAGTTATTTTTTGTTTGTGTACAAAATAGACCTGTGCGACTTAATACCTGGTACGCTGTGGCAGGTCACGTATGAAGTGTTTAGGATATTGATCGGTTATGAACCTTTACGTAGAACTACTAATTCTCCAGAACAAAGTAGTGTTTGTGGCATTTTCACTAGATGATGGTCCAAGAATTGTTATTTGAATTAAACTAAATACACATTAAAGAGAACTTAGTCTGCTGCAAGTATATGCACCTAAATAAATTTGCTACAAGGGTTACTAGATATTATGTAGGCACATAGGACGTCACGCCAGTGCAGTCACATATGTAATGAAATAGTAAATTAAGCAGCAATAAATAAGCTTACTTTGCAGCAAATGTTTAAACAAAGTAAGTTTATTTCTTGCAGTCTAATGGAATCTTGGAGCCATGAACAGTATTATATTTATCAACTGGGAAGTAATGTATTGTGTGTTGCTGTGGTTGTAGCTGTGAACTGGGATGTAATGTATTGTGTGTTGCTGCAGTTGTATGAACCTGGAAGTGATGTATTGCGTGTTGCTGTGGTTGTAGCTCTGAACTGGGAAGTGGCCCAGCCAACATCAGCTTGGTGGACAGAATAGATGACGGACGCCCACACACCATCAACATTAGAAGGTAACATAACATGATGCCATTATGTGGTTGTGGGGTCAACATGTATTTTGCAGACTTTTTGTTAATAAACTAACTGTGACCATCATAACATATAATCAGTCACTTCATGTGTGACATCAGATGTACATTTTCTTAACTTGTCAACTTGAAATGGTGGACATTGTGAGGTAAGCATGTTCTCACCTTGATAAAACATGGTGAGGATATATTTTAACAGTCCTTAACAATCTCTACAAATTATTACTTCTCATCAATGATTCTGTTTTCCCATAGTTTGATTCCAGTGATGTGTCACTTATTTTAATAAAACAAAATAGGTTTAAATATCTATTATGTGCAAAATGGTGGCTACTGAAGACTCCAGTTAGAAAATGGTGATGCAAGATTCCCAACATTTAAACAGACTGATTTTACATCATATTAATAGCTAATTATACATCATACTTTAACCGATATGAATTTTAAAGCATTTTTCAGTTAAAAAATTAAACCCAGGTATTGGATATCTGACCTGGTGAAAACTGGATGCTCATTGGTTCCAAGATGAACACAGTTTTTGGTGTGTAGATCTACATTTAGCTGGGTAATGTTTGGTGTTTGTTCATATTGGGGGTAATAGGCAAAGTTCACATGATTCAAGTATGTATACTCTCAATAGTAACTTGTGTATTATTTATTTTTATATAAAATGTTATTCCCTAACTTGAACTTGTATGAAGCATTTGACATTCAGTAACACTGTCTCTTGAAACTTGTATTTAAAATCTCAAGGTGGCAATAACACTACAGATGTACTGTTTAATATAATACACCTTTATGCAAAGCAACAACTAAGTCCAGTGTAGATTGAAATAGGCCAACTTAAGGGCAGGTATAACCCCTAGATATGATTTTTGTTTTTAATTACATGATTTTTTTTTTTTTTACCATAATGATATGTAGTTATCATTCTACGCATACTGTTAAATTCACATCTAAATGAAACTTATAAATATTAATAAATGTGCATTTTAGTAACCACCTATCTTGTATTGTGTACCTAATTAAATATGCATAATTTTAAATGACTATATTTCACGATCTACTCAACCAATTTACATCAGGTTTTCACCAAGCTGCATATTTTGCACTATATAACATCCTTAATACAGCCAACAATTTTTCAGCCAAGACCAATAGAAAGAGGAGGCGGGTTGCACAGGCTGGTACAAACACTAGTGATGGTAGCTATGAACGTGGCGTTTAAACGCAGTTTTCGCCATTTTGTGTTTTGGAGCCGTGCATGTAGTCTTATGTCAGTATATCTAGAAACGTTGTTGACTGATGTTTGTGAAAATTGGCATATTGTTAAAGCTGTACAAGATGAAGAAGTTGAACTAAAATGATTGATATTGTTCAGTTACTTATAGAGACATGGCATGTTGTGTCCATGACGAATATGTGTTTCTGTAACTTTTGTACATAAAAAATTGTATTTGTTTTAATATTGATCTGGTATTGTTTCTTTTAGTACAGGTTGAAATATAACTTATTGGCATCATACTGTTAAAATATCAACTTATTATATACAGAAATAACCTTGAAATAATGACATGAAAATACCCTATGGATTTATCTTTGGCGGCCATCTTTGGTCATGTGACTTTGCATAATTGGGTCATTTTCTCATTTTTTTGTTTTCATATTATTATACTAATTTGTAAAAAATTTGACATCTTTACGACTTGTAACAAGAAAGATACGAAATTGGGGTTATAGCTGCCCTTAAGGACATTTACTTTTATTAAATAACAAAGATGATGTATCCATCAATACAATAATCGAATCACATTCACAGCAAGCAGGTTGGCCCCAATTGTATTGCTACAAAATATCTACAATTCACCGACCTATTAGTAGTCTCACTAATAGTTACAACAATATTCTTTAATTGTCTCCAGCAGATACCCCTTTATGATAAACACATCAATAACTGGCATTATGTTAATTAACAAAGAGCAAGCTGATTCGTTCTTAAATCTAGAAAAGTGAAAACAAAAAGACTAGTCGCTCACTACTTCTGATCATTGGATGAAGTAAAAGAGAATTACCAGTTTTAATGAACATGTTTGTTTGAAAATACTGTTGTCTTACCAATGCCTAGTATTATTCAGCATGTGTGTACATGGTCATAGATGTGTAATAAATGTGTTACAAAAATGTTATCTTGTTATGGCAAGTGTTCATATGATAGAGTGAAACCCTGGTAATCTAGATCCATAACATGAGGACATAATATTCCTTGCAATATACATGATTAGTTTCTTTCAGAATCCAAACAAATTGGTTAGTGATTAAGCATGTCAGTTCAAAAACATTTCGGTATTATTATCCAAAGTTTTGCAAACAACTACACACATCCGAGTACTGTACCCATTCTTGGCAAACACCCCAGAAGACATATTATAACAATATAGCCTCTCATACTAGAGTACAGTTGTAGTTGTCGAACATTAGCATGTGGTCGGGTACCGACGTCTGTGTAGAAACCATGCAAGTTGGCTCCTTTCCTCCAGCCATCTTTTTTACTGCATAGCACATAGGCAACATTTCCATCACATGTTAGGGTGCTATGATATATACAAATGGGTGATGTTGGGAGATGAAGTGTTGTATTCTTGCCCTCTTCAGGTTGAAATACTCCCTTTTGATGGGTTTTCTCTGTGAATTTAAAACTATTTATGTACAAATTCCTACATTTTCATCCCACTTGGGTTATTTGTCTTCCTCCCTTGTTTACACGACTGAGTCATTGCTTAGCCTTCTGAAGTTTCTTCCTACCTAGCTGCCATTGCCATGTGGCATGCTAAAATTTTGATGTGCTATTTCCAATAGTTGTTTAAGTGGAATTTACTTAATTTAGGTGGAGTTATTGTAAACGGCTGAAGTTATTAAGAATAAGTGTGTGTGCACAACCAGTAGTGTATGGATACTGACACCAGCAAGGATCGAACCTGCCACACACAACACTGAAACACTTCTGTCATAAACAACACAGTTCAACAGTTTTTAAACAAACAAATGACATAGTATACCTGCATTTACACCACAATACTCTAACAGCATTCAGTTACAAATTATATTGATTACATTGTTGGAAAAAGTCATATGGTACATACACATATCTGAAATTTGACAAACAAGTGTTAATGTTTCACAAAAGAGATAATATCGCATGTTTGTATAATTTGACAGAAAAATAATACAATATATACTTGTTATGAAACTATCTGAACAAACACACAAACCCACTTTTTTTAGTGTTAAGCTCCCAACAGTATATATCCTCGCTTGTTATATTAAGCTGCTGGCCCACTCCTGTAACCAAATTTGTGTTACATATTGGAAGAATGCAAATTTTATTTTCAACTGACATGCATGGTTGAAATAATAACTAATTCAAACATATTCCATAAAACGAACTTTTTTAAGAAAATTACATTTGGATGCTCTTCCGAAAATCATATTTAGATACGTATACATTATGTAAGGGGCCATCTATAAAGTACGGAGGGAGGTCTGTGGGCAAGTGTGACGAAGCGCTACAATAGTGTGGGGGTCTCTGCACCAGTCTTACGTAACGAATCGTAATATTTCACGTTTATTCCAAAAGCATTTCAATGGAAAATCAGCTACGTACACTAGAAATATTAAAACCACACATATATTTCATGAGCAGTCTAACAGAAAACCACCTCTACTATGATATCAACATTTAGAAGCACAGCAACAAATTATGCGAACTCTTATGCGCAATCCAGTACATGGATTATGTTGAATTGAAATGGCTTAATTGACGGGCATGATGTGGACATTCATAGCAATCCCCCATTTCAGAAACTGTATTGGTGTTTGGACCCCAGTAATCCCCTTGAGCAACACAATGAAATCATTGGGAGTAAATTTAGTCATTCTAAGCATACTGCTGGACACCAACTTGGGTAATATCTAGTGAGGGGATATTCATGCAATAATAGTTTGCCTAACAAGACATCTTAGAATTTCAGTTAGGTTGGAAGTACATTATTATTTAAACAGACACTCCGGATTTCGATATACACAATCTTTTGAAACGGTGTACACAATGTTAGTGATTGGCAGATACAACGGTAAAATATTGCCTAAAACGAATTAGTATCTACATCCACACATGTCATATAGCTACAGTTGAACCTCGGTTTACTGTTACCTCATTAACCCATTAGACCCCAGCCAGTTATATTGGCATGTGTCCCTGTTCCCCAGGCTGCTGCCACAGATCTCAACATTTCTGGGTGCCAGCAGTTTGTAAGCTGTATCTTCAAAACTATTGATTTTCTATAATTGCAAGTTTTGTTTAATTTGATGTCCATTGAATTATCTTTAAAATGATGTGACTGGGGTGTTGATTGGTTAAATATATGTTGTTATTTATTGGTGACAAACGTAGACAATTTATATTCTGGACAACTATAGAGTGGAATATCATACATTTTATTGACATCAAATGCATTCTACTGTGTATTTACACATGCCATGCCTTGCTTAGACATGAAACAATGTAAATCAGTTCACTTTGTATAAATATAGACAGCAAACACAGCTTTATAAGTCTTCTATCTTGGTTGCTGTCATCCTACTTGTCAGTGTTGACATTGTGATCACTAGCATATTGACACCTGAAACAACCAAATGTTGACTATTAGAACAATTGAATTAGAATACGTACCCTAATCATTTATTCTAATAAAAAAGACATAATTTTCATATAGTAACATATAAACAGCAGTCTTCGTGCCGAAAACCCAACTGACGGTGACCAAACTTGAACAACGAAACATAAAAAAACCCAAGGCCAAGTCATCCATTTTATCGCTCATTCAGTTGCCTTTCGAACGTAATGTCAACTTACCTTTAGTTCAGTGTCAGAAATGTCCCATCCTACGAAATAATAGCGCAAACTTCGTCATTAGTAAACAACTACGATGTCCAAGGCGCCGCCATTTTGGAAGGTCCACAGGTGGCGAACTTCTATCGCGAAAAACTCAATTTTTTTCAATGCAAGCGCATGTCGAAAATACCCACAATTCATAGCTCGGATGTCAAGGAATCAGCCAGTATTAGTATCTTAAGTATCCGCAAGATGGGGCAACCGCTAGATGCTTTATCTCCACCGGACGCTTTCGGGCGCTCTGGGGAGAAAACACCCGGAAGCTTTCGGACGCGCGGGGTCTAATGGGTTAATACAGCCACATTGCAATTAAGGTCACCCTAGGATAGGTCCAAATTAGTTCCATATAATATTTTTAAGTATAGGAAATTGGTTCCACTAATATGACTATTGCAGAAGGAGGAAATAATCAAGGCAAAAAGGGCAAATAACCAACCAAACCCGAGCACTGTAAGTGCCTGTACAGAAGAAATAATTGTATGGTATACAAATACTGATGTACTAACAAAAAAACTAACTGAACTAAAGTGTAGAATAAAAAACACTCAACTCCACCACATGTTGTAGCAATTTCAGAAGTAAAGCCTACACATTTTAAAAGACAACTTACCTCGCAGGAATACAACCTGGAAGGGTATTATAGGGAAACTGTGAACATGACTGAAGGCAAAGGGAGAGGGATGTTTTGTTTATTCACAATTCTTTGGCAATTGAAGTACAACAGTTTAATGTTGAGTTTAATGAAGAACTGTTTTGCATTTTGAAACTGAAAGGGAAGGATACCCTTCTCGTAGGCTCTTTTTATAGAAGCCCTAACAGCACCATTGAGTACAATGACAACCTTAACAAACTATTCGATAAAATAAGTGAGAAATATTGTTCACATGTTCTGCTACTTGGAGATTTCAACTACCTAAAGATTGATTAGGAACTAATCTCAACTACAGCAGCAAGTACTGATTACAATTAAATGATTTAAATTTATTGAAACAAATCGAGAATGTTGCTTGGTGCAACATATTACAGAGCCCACTAAAGGTAGAGGTACAACCGAGCCATCGATCCTTGATATTGTCCTCTCTAGTGAATATACCAAGATCTCAACAATCGAGACAGCCTCAGCATTAGTAAGAAGCGACCATTCTGTTATCAGAGTGGTTCTCAACTGCACACCAGTATCTGAACAGATCATCAAAACTGTTTCCAAATATGATAAAGAGCTCCCTTTCGAAAATACCCAAACTGGGAGCCTCTCATATTGTCTATGTATTATACCAACAACGGTTCAAGTACAGTACACAGTGCGGTATTAATGGTGCCTTAAAAACGATGAGAGATGATGTGAGAAATTTTGTTTATGTGGCATTAATAAATGTTTCAACTAGTGAATTTATTTTGTGTGCTTTTAAATTACGCTACATTTGTTTCAAGTACTTTGATCACTACCAAATAATCTAACTATAATTGGCCAAGCACAAGCGTGTGTGTATTTACATTGTGATTGGCAAGATGTCCTAATAACACATGACGCCAATGCGTATAGGTGTATCTACATTACGATTCAGTACAAAAGTAACGTTTAAAGACAATACCAATGTACTTTTCTTGCGCGTGCCTGCCGCCGTAAATAGACTAGTCAACAATAACGAATTTTCTTGTTGTACCCAAAGGCATATATAGAACAGACTACAACTACTTGCTGTTTTAAACATCCAAAGTGCCTACCTTCCTTCTGCTAGCGCTGTTGCAGCCATTTTGCAATGGCTACCCCCTTCACGCTGTCCTTTCCGGCATTTGTTTCCATGTCCTATAGTGCGTTGCACAGTTGAAATCACCTGTTACACGAAGCACCATATCGAGCGTCAAGCGAATATAGTTTGTTACATGCATATCATGTGAGCTGGACCCACGCAAGTCAACCATCCACCAGTAGAGTCAGTGTTGCAATGAAACCCGTCGTGTCACCTATATTTCAACCACTGTATTCCTAATGATTGTTTACGCTTCTCAGTCACACGTGCACAACAACTGTCAGGTGGAACTCGACAGAGGTAGTCGTATTAAATTCAAAGTCAAATTAAATCCTCTTGGCGCGTGATTAAGAAGGTACCATTGTTGGGCTCGAACATGATTCCTAGAATGTTCACCGGTAATTGAATTAATGCATTGTCTCTGAGGTATTGAACCATGACATTGTTTGTGAACGAAGCACAATTGGCCTGTATATAGGAATAGCCTGTCATTCGTTAGTGAAATGTGCAAAGATCCATGACCGTACCCAATTACGAGTGATTGGGAGAGAGAGAGAGAGAGAGAGAGGGGGGGGGGGAGAGAGAGAGAGAGGGGGGGAGGGAGAGAGAGAGAGTGTGTGTGTGTGTGAGAGAGAGAGAGAGAGGGAGGGAGGGAGGGAGGGAGGGAGGGAGGGAGGGAGGGAGGGAGGGAGGGGCGGACAGACAGACGGACAGACAGACAGACGGACAGACGGACAGACAGAAAGACAGATATGACACAAACAGACATACAGACATACACCAACGCAAATTGCCAACATTACTTCAGAACAAAACTCAGAAAACAATTGCAGCGCCATTCTTTTTTTTGCTTCTGCCGTTCATGTGGTAATTCTGATTCTTAGTTTTACAAATTGTGGCATCCATTGTTTAATGTTATCCTTGGTGGATGTGTTAGTGCGTAGAGAAGAGCAAACTGTTACAAAAGGGAACATTTGATGTACACACTGGCAACAATGGGTAACATTTGTGAAACTAATATTATGTATTGATATGCTTTGACGAATTAAAAATTGCATTATGAGATCGTCCATAACTATGTTAAATACAAATTTCTAGTAAGGCAACATGTCCGATACACTGTATAATCTATATTTTGTCTCAACTCCAAACATTATATCGTAAGGTATTTTGTATTTAGTTATGAAGAAAACATTAAAAGTAATGTATAATTTATTATTTAAGTTGTAACTGCACCATTTAGTGATCAAAAGGAAACGGCACTAATCACATGGGGGAGGGTGAAAGTCGATTTTGTTTACAGAACAATGAGAGAGCAAGAGAGTGAGAGAGAAAGAGACATACATACAGACAACAGATACAGACACAGTGGCAGAGGCAAAGAGAGGGAGAGAGAGAGAGACAGAGCCAGGAACATAGACATAGACAGTGTCACCTGCAGGCAGAGGCAGAGGCAGAGGTAGAGGTAGATATAGGAAGGCAAATATACAGCGAGCAGGCAGGCAGGCTGGCAGGAAGACAGGAGTGAGAGATAAGATACAAAGAGGCAGAGGCTGAGGCATATATTGGCAAATAAACAAACAGCCAGCAGTCAGACAGACATGCATCCAAGTAGATAGGCAAACAGGAGAAAGAAGAGATACAAACAGGTAGAGGCCCAGACGACGGCAAAAAAAAGACTGGAAGACGCAGAGATAGGCAGATAAACATACAACCACCAGGCAAGCAGCAGACACGCACGACAGACAGGCAGACAAACAGAGAGACATAGAGGCAGACAGTCGAGAGAAATATACAGGCAGAGAAGCTAGGAGGCAGGCCGGACTGTAGTACTAGTCTGACAGATTTATAGGCTGACATTCTAACAGACAAACACAGAAGATGGAGGCGGGAGAGACATAGAGAGATACGGGGAGAGAGGGAGAGTTGGAGAAGGGGAGACGGGGAGAAAAACATACATACATAGAGACAGATTATAGGAGCAGGAAGACAGAGAGACAGCGTGCTAGTTGCGACTATACAACATCGCAGCACTGTAGTGAAGCAACCAACGCTACATTACTAAGTTAATTGCTTCGGTTGTGCTAATATTAGACGTGTCAAACCGCATGTAATAATCAGTCACCCTATAGATACTTGTCTGAACTTGTGCAGACAACAGTTAGAGAAACTTGTTTAGCTAAGTACTTATTTTAACAAATAACTATCACATTATCTAAAGTCAAACGTATGCACACGACATCCTATACATCACAACAATTAGTTAAAATGCATGCTAGATGTGTAAGTCGTCTGTAAACACAATTTAACATTACACGACACAACACTCCTACACACGTCATACTATAGCTGGCATGCCCGAAGTGACGGGTAATGGATGCAACAAGAAACAATTTAACTGTTATATATAATTAACATATAAACATGACAACATAACTCACCAGGACGTGTATATTGATAGACATAATACAGAGCCGAGAGAACTGTACGCACAGCTTTGTGGACACGTCCATGATCCCTAGCAAACTGCGACTGGGTGTGGCTCTAGCTACCCTACCCGCGTCTGGCGACTAACACAACAATAGCCTGTGCAACCGCTTGCACGAAACAATTCCGCCAGGGTTACATAATATATTATACTTGTAGTGTTACAGATTCTTTTTGGGGTGGTATATGTCAACCGGCCCAAAACACGAACGGGCTATATACGCCCACGAATATTATTATTTATATAAGTTTACGACTTCATATTTACTTCTTTCCAAACATGTTTTTTAGTTTTATTATGCCATTATATACAATTACATCTGATTTCTTCTTACACCTTATGAGAAATAATTATTACTTTGATTACGCAAATATCAAATCAATTTGCGAGCGCGCGTACAAGGAAGCGTTACGCAACGAGGCCATAAAATATTGTTTCCTGTAAACTGTTAAAGATGAATGCACAGTTACTTCATAAAATATCAAAGCGTTTTTTGATGATGTATGTATTATAACGTCGTAACATTTTGTATATTCATAACATCGTACGTAGTAGTTAACGCTAACCATTGCATGCATACTGCCGGACATGACATCGGAAGACGGGGGAATGTTAATTTTTTATTCCCCTCAAGCGGACTGTCTTAGCGGAGGGTATCTCGCTACATATACATACATATGTAGCGGTCTAATGGTATCAGCTCAACATTTCCTGAATTATCCACACTGGCACCGCAAGATACGAACATATATAGTATGTAGATAGTTGATGTAGACCGTCAGACTCTTAATTGAGATTACATGTCCGACGGCTGGGCGACTGCAAAATCCAAGTGGAAGGTACGCTATTAAGAAAAGTTTAGAAAGAACTTATTTTGCTTGAAAACGACCATGAAATGTGATTTTGTTTCAAGAACAAGTTTGGCCTTGCCTGACAGAAATAACCTCAAGCATACGCATTCAACCACGCACGATCGAACGCTACATGTCTGGCTTAACATTTACTTTAATAAGGTATAATTGCATTCTAGCTGGTGATGACGTCGTACGTGGTGATTTCAACACACGATATGGTGATTCCACATGCGCCGACCCAACGAACGTGGCTGATATACTGGAGACTCATGGCTTTGTACAACATGTGCAACAGTTGTATTCCCGCTAACTTTATCTGTGACCACGTGTGATGTATGTGAACAGTTGTACGCCTGCTAACTTTACCTGCAACCACGTGTGATGTATGTGAACAGTTGTACGCCTGCTAACTTACCTGTGACCACGTGTGATGTATGTGAACAGTTGTACGCCTGCTAACTTACCTGTGACCACGTGTGATGTATGTGAACCGTTGTACGCCTGCTAACTTACCTGTGACCACGTGTGATGTATGTGAACAGTTGTACTCCTGCTAACTTTACCTGTGACCACGTGTGATGTATGTGAACAGTTGTACTCCTGCTAACTTTACCTGTGACCCCGTGTGATGTATGTGAACAGTTGTACTCCTGCTAACTTTACCTGCGACCACGTGTGATGTATGTGAACAGTTGTACTCCTGCTAACTTACCTGTGACCACGTGTGATGTATGTGAACAGTTGTACTCCTGCTAACTTACCTGTGACCACGTGTGATGTATGTAAACAGTTGTACTCCTGCTAACTTACCTGTGACCACGTGTGATGTATGTGAACAGTTGTACGCCTGCTAACTTACCTGTGACCACGTGTGATGTATGTGAACAGTTGTACTCCTGCTAACTTTACCTGTGACCACGTGTGATGTATGTGAACAGTTGTACTCCTGCTAACTTTACCTGTGACCACGTGTGATGTATGTGAACAGTTGTACTCCTGCTAACTTTACCTGCGACCACGTGTGATGTATGTGAACAGTTGTACTCCTGCTAACTTACCTGTGACCACGTGTGATGTATGTGAACAGTTGTACTCCTGCTAACTTTACCTGTGACCACGTGTGATGTATGTGAACAGTTGTACTCCTGCTAACTTACCTGTGACCACATGTGAAGTATGTGAACAGTTGTACGCCTGCTAACTTACCTGTGACCACGTGTGATGTATGTGAACAGTTGTATTCCAGCTAACTTACCTGTGACCACGTGTGTTGTATGTGAACAGTTGTACGCCTGCTAACTTATCTGTGACCACGTGTGATGTATGTGAACAGTTGTACTCCTGCTAACTTACCTGTGACCACGTGTGATGTATGTGAACAGTTGTACTCCTGCTAACTTTACCTGTGACCACGTGTGATGTATGTGAACAGTTGTACTCCTGCTAACTTTACCTGTGACCACGTGTGATGTATGTGAACAGTTGTACTCCTGCTAACTTTACCTGTGACCACGTGTGATGTATGTGAACAGTTGTACTCCTGCTAACTTACCTGTGACCACGTGTGATGTATGTGAACAGTTGTACTCCTGCTAATTTTACCTGTGACCACGTGTGATGTATGTGTGTGACCACGTGTGATGTATGTGAACAGTTGTACTCCTGCTAACTTACCTGTGACCACGTGTGATGTATGTGAACAGTTGTACGCCTGCTAACTTACCTGTGAACACGTGTGATGTATGTGAACAGTTGTACTCCTGCTAACTTACCTGTGACCACGTGTGATGTATGTGAACAGTTGTACGCCTGCTAACTTACCTGTGACCACGTGTGATGTATGTGAACAGTTGTACTCCTGCTAACTTGCCTGTGACCACGTGTGATGTATGTGAACAGTTGTACGCCTGCTAACTTACCTGTGACCACGTGTGATGTATGTGAACAGTTGTACTCCTGCTAATTTACTTGTGATCACGGTTTGATGTATGTGAACAGTTGTACTCCTGCTAACGTTACCTGTGACCACGTGTGATGTATGTGAACAGTTGTACTCCTGCTAACTTACCTGTGACCACGTGTGATGTATGTGAACAGTTGTACTCCTGCTAACTTACCTGTGACCACGTGTGCACGTTGACGCTCTCCACGGGAAACTAGGAACATGTTTCCCACAGTTTAAACTTATCAAAATTTCGGCAAATATAAACCACGGTGGTTTATATATTGCTTTATCTTTCGATCTTCAAAAACCACGGACACTTTAAATGTAAAATAGAGTTGAACTGTCGGCGCACATGAATGTGCAAACGTTGTACGGACATCGTGTCTGAAGTTTCTACTAATGAATAAAACATATATATTCGTGACGAACCTGGAACGGTTGTTTGTTCAATTTCATTGACAAACAAATACACCCTTAGCCGTGAGGGGACAATGCATCACCACAGCACGATGATGCACACGGCTTGGCGAGCGACATACCCGATGTAAGGCTCCGGTCTTCTTAAGCCATTTGCGTACCGCCCAACTAAAGGAAGGAAGGAAGGAAGACGGAGGGGACAACAACTTTACAATTTGATCCCGGCATATAGAACTAAACTGCAGAGACAGAAAGCAGTGCAGAAAACTGTAAAAACGTGGGACTTGAACTCGGTCGACGTTCTCAGGGGGTGTTTTGACTGTACTTTGTGGGATGTTCTTATTGAATCCAGTTCTTCGCTTGAAGAAGCAGTTGATGTCGTCACAGACTATATCAAGTTTTATGAAGAGATGATTATTCCCACAAATACTGTGAAAATCTTCTCAAATAACAAACCGTGGGTGAGTAAAGAACTGAAAAACATAATCAACGAGAAGAAGAGGGCTTTCATGTCTAACAACCGCACTGAAGCAAAAAGGATCCAGTGTACTCTAAAAAAGCAGATCAGGGACGTTAAACTAGAATACAAGGACACAATTGAATGCCTGTTCCAATACAGCAATATGTGCATGGCACGGCAGGGACTAAAAACTCTGTCTGGTGTTGAGTCCGGCAAACGTGTCATACAAACCTTAGAGTCAGCGGAAGAGAGTCTCAAGTTCGCTGAGGACTTGAATTCCTTCTTTGGGCGTTTTGACCGGCATGACTTCTCACGTGAGCGTCAGGAGGCGGTGGATGACATTGAGTCTCAGCTCACTGAGGATGAATTGTACACATTTTTTAACAGTAAAATTTTATTCTTGAATGTTGAAGGGCAGATTCACAAAGCAATGTTAATAATGATGGAGAGATACGGTAATTATGTGCAATCATACCACTAGATCATGCCAACAGAAGTGATGGTCTGACACATAGTATTTATTGAGTGAAAATGCCAAATATGCCAAATACTTATTGAATATTTTTTAACACAGAAACAGAGTTTTAGGGGAAATCTAGTGATGTATTTTATTAGAATGTGCAACATTTCACATGTCCCATGCCTGCTTTTTGTAGTTTTGTGGAGTTTGGTGAACCATATGTGGTTTAATTATGTATATATGTTCAAAATGTAGCAACATTGCCTTATATTTTAGACGCCAGTATATGTTATAATGAAAATGTCAAAAGCGCGTGGTAAAGAAACATTAGGTTTTCGTAATAAATTATTTAAAGATTTATCGACATGCTCGTCTAGCTGTGGATATCTGACCTGGTGAAAACTGGATGCTCATTGGTTCCAAGATGAACACAGTCTATGGTGTTTAGATCTATATTTATAACACTACAGATGTTACTGGCCACGTATTGTTGAATATAATAGACCTTTATGCAAAGCAACAATGCAAGTCCAGTACGTGTAGATTGATATAGGCCAACTTAATGACATTTACTTTTATTAAATAGCAAAGATTATGTATCCATCAATACAATAATTGAATCACATATTCACAGCAAGCATGCCGGCCCCAGTTGTATTGCTACAGAATATCTACAATTCACCGACCTATTAATAGTCTCACTAATAATTATAACAATATTCTTTAATTGTCTCCAGCAGCTACCTGCTACAACTACTAACTATATCCCTACTGGCTAGTATTTACCATTCACACCCTATTGGTGGGGGTCACTCCGCCTTCTTGCAAACTGTTATACCCCTACTTTATTGACCACACTAAAATCCCTGTGTACACTACTGAAACTCAGTGGAGAGGAAAAAGTCTAAGCAAAACCTTGTGTACCCATCTGTACCAGGGAAAAGCGTCAAAGAACTATATTTTAGTTAATCAGATTTCTGCTATAAATTACACAGACATACACTGTACATAGATACATGTGTAGTACAGGGAGGAAGGGGGATTAAACAACTAGTTATTAAACCATGAATCGACCTGCTTAGCAGTCGATCCACATAACAATTAAACAATTAACAATACAATTACAAGCCAAGATTTCACAAGCAGATCACATCCATCTGCAAACATTAACTGCAAGCGCTTTGAAAAGCAGCTACGCCGATGTGTTTCAAGGCTTGGGAAGGCTCCAGCATAGCTATGCAATCCAGATTGATGAATCTGTGAGACCTGCAGCAGTGGTGCACGCGCCGAGACGTGTACCAGCTAGTACCAGTGCGTGAGAAAGTGCGCAAGAAGCTTGACGAACTGGTGAGCGAAGGATGTTTAAAATGGTGTTCGTAGTTGTTTTTGTAATTATTGACGAACGATAATAATTGTGTTCAATTAGAGCTGCATTACGTGTCCAGCGTCATCAGTATATACCCATTTCTTAGCTCACAGTTTGCCTAATCTCGATCCCCGGACGCATATGACAGTTGGTACACGCAAAGATAACTGATCGGGGTTACTAATTATGTATGAATTATAATTCCACATACTTTTCTGAGAGAGCTGCACTAATTGAAAATAGGCCATTCCAAGAAACGACAGAGTGCAAAAAAATATAACCAAAGTAACAACGAGGAAAAAAAATATTTCCAAGTCAAATTTAATCGTATACCTCTTGATTCTTATTTTTGCCGTTTACATGTAATTTAAAATGCTCTTATTGTAAGCAGTATTGTAATTTTTCGTCGATGACGCTGGACACGGGATGAAAATCATGTTTTCAAGTGACTGTCATAAAAGTAACCCATATTACGTTGAACCAGTTATGGAAAATATGCCTCAATATATGTACGATCAGAAAGTATAACTTAATTGTTCAGAATCAAACATTTTTTTTTGGAACTGCTAAAACCCAATTGTACACTTTTGTGGGACATTGGCCCCCACGATTCCTTTTAGACAACGAAGTCGAAGTGCGCGGCACCAACCTATAATATGCCGCCATACCCATGGCCATATTTGCGTCGTCTTTCTATGTAAAAGGTCCAAGACTTCTAATTTAATGTATGGATTATTAAAACTGATTAAGATAATTGAAACGGTAAAAGACTTGTCTTTTATCTGTATACAAAACTTTGCACAGGTGTGCGTTTTTTGCCGGATGATTTAAACAACGCACAAATTGATGCGCTTTGCTACAGTGCCTATACGTAGATTTATGACGAGTGCCGGTTTTGCGGAATATAAAAAAATGTGCAACGCAAAACATTAGTGTATCTGAAAATTTACTATTTATTTTTTTCGCCGTTGCCGTCGCCGTCACTTCGGCAACGGGGGCATATTCAAAAGATCTAGGGGGTGGGGGAGGGGCCACTCTAGCGCAGCCAAATTCCAAAGGTCTAGTCTAGGGCATGTGCCCCCAGGTCGCCCATATGCGCATATATATATATATATATAATATATATATAATATATATAATATATATATATAATATATATATAAAATATATATATATAATATATATATTATATATGGGTAAAAGTCAAATTAAGTGATACTTTTGGAATGAAATATGATGGAAAAATTAGATAAAGCAATCAATTTAATTTGTGAAATATATGTAATTTTGTTCCCTCTGGAAGAAAATAAATGCCGAGACCAGCTTGATCTGCTCTCTCTTGCAACAAATAGCCAATGAATATATAAACCAAAAATCATATATCCACTCCGTTACCAAACTGCCATGATGATCCTAAGGCTGGTGTAAATTTTCTGATTTTAATAGGTTCTCACAGTTTGAATAAAGCATAACTAGTTAACTTTGAACCAACTCAGGCAAATATAAGCACATAATTTATTCTTAATAGGTACGTAGAATATAGCTTCTTATATAACGGAGTGCAAAAAGGAAAAATAAGTGAAGTGAAATAAGCACAATTAAAGTGCAATTGACGACCAACGTTTAATGTCAAACTATGAACAAAGTAACTGTGAAGGTGAACATCTTGAAGGAACCCTTCAGAGACAACATTTTGCTTTCAGAAAAAAATAAAACTTGGAACTATTTACTAAATTATCACTCCGTTACTAGGTAAGGAGTGGTTACTAGGCAACGGAGTGGAAATTAAACAAGCCTGTATAAAACCTTAAAATTCTTATTAAGCATTTTAAAAGCCAACAGAATACCCTTAATAGATTTTCTGACTTAATCTGGAATTGATAAGTATCCTCTCGTGGCGTTCACGGCCACCATGCAATTACCACTCCGTTACCATTTAGATGTAACGGAGTGGGAAGTAACGGGAGTATAAATGTCATCACTTTTTACATAGCTCTCAGCACTTAGTGTTTGACAACGTGATGATAACCCATGCATGCGGAGGTGTCTCGAAGACTATCAATCCACATGCACGTATCAAAAACTAACTATGTTGCTTTACCATTTAAAAATATTGGTAACGGAGTAGTAGACGAGAAAGTATATAAGCCTATTCATCAACGCCACCGATCAAGTCACATTTCTTTGGAAAGTGGAAAGCATTTTGATAACTTTAAAAATGGTTCGATGTCGTGTGGGAACACCTTGTTTCTTGTAGAAGAACCACCAACCGCAAACGCAACACAAGTATTCGCTAGGTGGCCCGCATTTTTAGCGGTGGTAACGGGGTGGTAATGAAATATATATATGTGTGGGGGGGGGGAGTAAAAGTAAAATTACGTGACACTTTTGTTGAAAATTTGGTGAATAGTTATTGGGAGGGCTGAGGCGCAACAAAACTTAGCTCTAGCTGCACTCCTTAAGGCTCACCGTGAAATCCCATAAATTTAAATTGCGCCCATTTGAGGCTCACCAAACACCTTCAACAGCGCCCCCTTGTCCAAACATTGGGGGCTGAACGTATATACCCTCCACCCCAAAAAAGGGGTTCGCGCGAACCTCTTGCATGCTCCCGCCTCCCATTCTGCATAATAAGCCTAAGGCTAAATGTAAACCCATCAACGTAGAAAACAGTCCTACTATGTTACTATGTTAGCCACGCAGTAGGCACATCCAGGTCATTAAACCCTCCCCCCCCCCCCCCCCCCCCCCCCTCTGACATTCGCACTAGTACGGTGTTCGACGTAGCAGCCACCAGTGACGTAAATTTGACCTATCTAATCGGCCTGGACGAGTCCAACGCGACTGGTGCTGCCGTCTGCCGGTGAACGTTGGAGACTTGACCTGAAGAAAATGGCAGCACGGGGACAGACTCCCGTCGGTAACGGGGAGAAGCTGAAGAAAGATGCCTGGGCAACGGAAGTGCTGAGGCAAAAAATGATCGGAGAGATGTGAGTATGACTTATTTTGTTCCGTCATGGCGTATTTTGAAGCGTTGTCACGGTGGCGGAAATCTAAAACTAGCCGCCAAACGATTCTCTCCGTCTCGCTCAGAGTCAGACTCCGAGTACGTCTGGTCTCGCTCGGTGGAATGTTCGCGAGCAAACGCAGTTTAATAAACAACGCCCGGATAAATTGTCATCAGCAGACATGACACATACAGTGTTGGGTATTGCGTGATTTAGGAAATCTGAAAATACGTCAATTACTTCAGCCATTTTCTTGAAGTTTGGCAGGCACGGCGCGTGTCTGCACTGAGCAGGTCACCAGGCCAGTGGCCGAAGCGAGTCTTACGTAACACGTCCACCATGACGCTACGTCATCGCTTATTTATATTTATAAGATGTAGCGCAGCGCGTGGCCGGCAATCTGGGGCATTGGGTGACCGACCAGCGCGCTCTCCGTGCACGGGCACGTGATGTGACGACACAGACGCGTGCTTCTACTTACAGCAGGCAACATCATAAACAACACAATCGATGTCGTGCAGAGTGTGATAAGATGAAACGGCGGTCGGCCACACTGCATTAAGTTAATCATGGGATCACCTTTGGCTTTGACGCTTTGTTGTTGAAATGTAGGGCAAGAAAGTTGCAACAAATACTGACCCACATTTCTAAGCCTAGATTTTGGCTTTGCTGTAGACTTAATTAGTCAGTAATCGTCCTCGACCTTTGCCTTGGGTTTTGACAATTTGGATCCACTTCCATTATTTCCACTTAAATGTATTATGCATTATACCAGGTGTAGATATAAGTATTTAGATTTTGTTGAATATCGCTTAAATATCATTTTACCAATAGTTTATCTGACCTTTTCAGCAATTATTAATCATTCTTGAAAATTAATAGTTTTAAATATAATAAGACAGATTAATCAGTACAATAACATCGACCTTCATTAGTGAGCAGCATCACAAATTCTGCATTTTTATTTTCATAGCATACCCTACTTACGAGTTACGACAAAGATAGTTTGAGCATTTTCAGGTTTCAGAGATAACTAAGTATAGTTATTTATTTCCATAAAGTGATTGTTAAAAGTTGTATTTTTGATAAATTCCTATGCAAAAATATGTAATATTTTCAAAAATAATAAGTCATGACATGTTTTGATAGTTACATGTTTTTGAATAAATTCATTATCGCAATATCCTGTGAATGTTCATGGGTCAAACTAAAAAGAAAGATGCCAACCAGAAGCAAGGAATATCACCATCAATGATATAATTATTAATGCTGAGTTTTTGAATTTCCTATTATTAAAGTTTTTCAAGAAGTATTTTAAAACAATGAAAATAAACGTAGCATAACAAACAATGTTAACATTAAGTAGTAGTTTTGAGATGGAACAGCTCAGAATGAAGCCATTTCATCCTCACATGCCATTAGATCAGTCTCAATATTCCCTGATCGATCGCCTTGCGAAATACAGAAGTTAAGCTTGGCCAATAATATCGTTGCCTGCAAAGATTCGGCTGGTTTGGTTTTGGCTATTTCATGTAGCTGTAGGCTCTATGTCTGGGAAGTAGAAGTAACTATGTAAATAAACACTTGAATACTGCTCTGCCATTCATGAGAATGATTGAAGGGATAACTACATATGAAGTAAGTCGCTGGCTTTCTTTGACACTGGTCTCACAGGGGGTACAGTTGTGACCAGCAGAGTCAATTACTAAGAAAAAGTACTGTTGATTCAGCTAACTTCTATACATGTAGAAACTTCAGCTACTATCCCTGGCTTGTGAGGATGGTGATTCCAATTTAGTGAAACCCCCAAATAGTGGCTTATTGGTTAACCAATAAAAGCCATTGTAGATTTCCTTTAAAGTTGTGTTACTTTCTTGTTATGCAGAGAGAAGACAATGGCACATTGTAACTACCCGGTGGACAGAACTAGTGTACAGATGGAGGGGTACATCTACCAACAAGCAACCATGAGGGTAAGTGATGACCTCCTTCAAACCAGAGGCTTAGCCAGAGACCGGTCTTCAAGACTGGCAGATGACAGGCCAGGATGGGTAATTACAACTGATAGGGCTGGTGGAATTTAGAGGCTGGCCACTAAATTACCTAACAGTTAATGGCTAACTGATCTTGAAACAGATCAAATGGATCAGTGTAACTATTAATTAAATAAATGGTTCAAATTACACTAGTTTGTTATTGAAAAACTAAACTGGCCAGTAATGGCACTGGCAGTGATTGACATGAATAGCTTCTACACAAGCCTTTTGCATGCTAAAAGGCTCACTGTTGATTAATTCAAGACTGGCAAAAATCATTTCTGGCTACAGGCCTGCTTCAAACAGACATAGCAATTAAAGGCAGATTGTCTGTTCCTTGTTTATTATATTCACTAGCTGAGTGAGTATTTACTAGCCGAGTTAGTATTCACTAGCCGAGTTAGTATCCACTAGCCGAGTTAGTATCCACTAGCCGAGTGAGTATTCACTAGCCGAGTTAGTATTCACTAGCCGAGTTAGTATTCAATAGCCGAGTTAGTATTCACTAGCCGAGTTAGTAATCACTAGCTGAGTTGATCGGCTTTGTATGAGAAAAAACTACATTATCCAGATATATAGCCATGTCTTATCTTAGAGAATGCACCCAATATGCTGTATATGTCCCACCCTCCAATATCTTAGGGAGTGCTCCCCAAATCCTGTTCACTGGAATGTGTTCCACCTTCCTGTAATAATTTGCACTGAAATCCGACCCCATTTTGTACACAATAGTACTGTTGGCATATTTCTGAACACTAAAAATTTGCTTAACTCCAAATGTCCAACACTTAAGTTAAACCCTACCCATGCAAAATGCTCTGCATTTTAAAATGAGGCCATCCAAAATTCCTTCAAACCACCGTCTTAAAGGAAAATCTGTGGAGTTGATACAACTGCTACACCGGGAACGTTGGTAGAAAGTTCTTAAATTGGTAGGATTGCCTATGACATGCTTGTTTTGATTTAAATCAAATGAACAGATGTTTTGAAGATAAAGTAGCAATTTTTTCTCAGACAGTGCCTAACACATTAAACAATACTCCATACCAAAAAGAATATATTTGTTATGTTGTTTAGTGATATTTAAATGTGTTTAAGGCTAGGCGTGGGTCGAAAACAATTTTTTGGATGTCGTCATTTTCGTACACTTTGATATCTTGCGCAGCCTGACTGAAAATTTCACTATAAATTACCGATTAGAAATACGCGAAAACGAGTACTTTGTTGCATGCCCTTGGTCCAGAACTTAAAAAATCATCACATCCGACTAATATGCAACGCCATTTATTTGCTTCGATTGTAACGCGAAGCGACGGCGCAATGTCACGATGTCGGGTATCAACAGACAACTAAAAGTCTCAACTCTGCGTCTGGACAGTCCCTGAATGTGTATAATGTAATGCCTGACCCCATTCCCGCGTCAAAACAACGTAAAAACGCGCTTAAATACTCATTATCGTAATGCATGCACTAGCTCGTCAATGAGCTGCTGTGTATACTCGCGGCAACCAATCGGTGGCGTTCCCACGGGCCGCACCCCCAGACTGGTCAGACAGAACAATGGCGTCATCCTGCATTACATTTGTTGAAGCCGATGGATTTGATATTCAAAAGCGCATATGGAACATGGCAGGAGGCAGTAAACCAGTGAAGAACGGTGTGTAAGTATGTATTAGTTAAGCTAAGATTAATATAAATTCGCGTCAATGCGAAAATTATTTAAAATCGCAACAGTTACGGTCTCGTTTCTTTCGTGTTCGTTCCGTTGACACATTGTTCATGTTGACAATGTTGATCTTGTTGGTAATCGGATTATTATGCTGGACCATTGTGGCAGATATTGCTATAAAAAGATACTACCTTGTGTCAGTTTAAAAGCAGGATTGAATTGGGTACGTGAGTAGAATGAAAATGATAACGTAATATTTTACCAATAAGAAAAAACATCAGTTTTATTGATTAATTATTTAATAGCTCTGCAGTGCTGGCATGGGCATGGCATGGGCTATGCCTATGGCCATGGGCCGGGCATGCAGTCACATGCAAGTTGTTATCAATAATAATTTTTTATCAAGACAAGTCATGTTAACATTGTTGCGACAGTTATTTTCCATATTGAAAAACATCAGTTTTATTGATTAATTATTTAATTTAAATATATTTCTCAATTCAGTATATTTTTGTTACTATTGTGTCAATCGTAAATGAGTTGTGTAAGTTGTTTGTTTTTCACAAGTAAACAACTAATAATACCTGTTTTTGCACCACAGCTTGCCACAGGAACATTTATTTACACTTGCTACATCAATGAATTCTTGTTTCAGTTGTGAAGCCTGAGTTTGCAAGCAACCACTTGGTTATTGGACTGCACATTGATGAGAAGAGACTCGGGCACGTTGTCGACTAAAGGAGGAATTGAGGATGAGCCACAAGAGTGGATAGTGGACATTGTATAAACTGTTGTATTCTACATTACAATGCCAATTACACTGCAATGTTAGTTAGTTACATTGAAGTACATTACTGCATGTTTAAATATGTTTCTTGGAATATTGATATAATATTAACTTCAAGTGAGTCTCGCAGGTTTTATATAATAATTTCAGGATTTCCACCCAATCTTGTGAATATTGTTGCGAACAAAATATGTGATTGTGATATCTAGCCATCTGGTAAATCTTTCAACTGATCAAATTAAAAGCATGCATTGAAATAAATACAATACAGTGTTTCTGTGGTAGTGAATTACAGAATGTTCACACCTTAGTGATACCAGTCATTGTTTTTCAAATATTTATCGACACTAATTTTTTTAGCACATGTCAATTGTATAAACATGAATGACATTTTCAGCAGTTATTCCCAGTATTGCAGTGCACACAATAAGATGTTTGATGAGTAGTTAATGATATACGTCATGATGACACATCAACTTTACAAAAGTTGTTTTAGTTTTTTGCCCTTTTCTCAACATTGTATTTTTGGCATATGTTCCGTACGGAAAAAACCTGACCAGGAAAACTATACAAGATACACTCATGACATTTTCAATAATTGTTCCCTGTATATTAATGCATACAATAAGATGGCTGGGACTATTGTCATGTTATATGGGGTGCTGGTATCCAGTGACAATGAAAAAAATGTGATATAAAATCATGTTACGTTTGGTCATAACATGTTGAAAATACATAATCAATCGTCTAAAACACCCTTATTGTATACAATAACCATCCTAGTTGCCATAGAATGCAAAATAATCAATGTGGGATTAATATATTTCTCAGAATAGTGATTATTGGAAACGCATGCCAGTCATTACAGGATTTTCGGTTACCATGGCAACCATTATGCAAATGAGCTGTGATTTCATATTTTTGCTTGTTTTCACATAATAAACAAGTGTAGCAAATTTAGTCAAGATTTGTTGAATATTAAGGGAGATATGGTATACGTCTCTTTTCGACCAGCCTATAGCCTTAAAGACAATTCAAGAATATGTCAAAAATTACCCTAAAATGGCATTTTATTTCATTTTGAGAAACTCCCTAAAAGAATTTTTTTTAGGGTAAGTACAAATATGTTATTGACATTCGTACGGGTTTTTTGTAAACAAATGCATATTAAGTTTGATACAGCTTCATTATCGGAGAATAAACAAAACTACCGCCAGTATTTAGTGATTTGACAGTGTGATGCATTTAGGTAATTATAATACAACAGCATAGTGGCATGAGAATAACCAGACTATATGATCTGCATTCATGGTGAACGAATTTATGTTTGAACTGGGCTGACGCACACGTGATCGTCACTATGGAAACATGTGATCGTCACTATGGAAACATCGTCAGTTTCCAAGAATCTAAAAAGGGACTTTCCATAGACACACAAACAAAAAACACTAGTTTTTAAAGGACGGATTGGTGACATATGGCGCTAATGCCTTGGTTTTTTAATAGTACACGTGTTCATACTGACACCTACTAATGTTATATGAAGAAAAAAATAAAGAAATCAACTGACATGATACCCATTTTGTGGGGATTTTGAAATAAGGGCCAAGCACAACTTATGGATTAGTGGTCAGTAAATGGAACGGAGTCAGTCTCATATCGTACATTTGTTATGCATGCGTGCATGCTTTGTCTAAGCCATTCTAGCAAGATTTGGTTAATGCTGGTTGTTTCTCACAATGATGTAATGTTATTCCATTTAATCAGTGTTGCTGACTTCTAGAGAACCGTCCACCCATTATTTGAACGGGTAAAGTCCATGTTTGGAAGGGTTGAAATTAGAGGAGCAAAAAAGGGTTATTCATTATTGGCTGTGTCCACAATGCTTTGATAATGTGTAAATATCTGTGCCACGCGTGTACATGTTATGATGTATGAGATTGATATATATATATGTATGCACATTTGGACTGAATTGTATGCGCGTGTGCAGACGTATCTACCAGGACATTTTTGGACTGGTAAAATTTTTATCCTGCAAAAAGGCATGGTTGTTGATAATTGGCTGGGTCATGCTTCCAATCAAATTGATTACAATCTTGTGTGGTTGGTGATGATTTTTGATTTTATAAACAGTTGTTTTAAATATAATATTTAGGACAACTGAACAGTGAAAACACATGTAACATAAAGATGCCATGGTATGTGTAGAAGTCTCATTGAACGGGAAGATGCACGCATTAAGTCAATGTCTAAACATCACAGGCCGCAACCAGGAAAGGTGTTTGATAATATTTCCTGTGGTGATTATTACAAATTGATGCATACATTTTTGTTTGGTTAAATGAAAAATGTATGTTTACACCAACTGTCACAGATGGCACCTAATGTTCAAACTTTTCCCACAATGACCACCCACAAACTGGTTATATATAGTCGATCATCGATCAGTGTAGCCAAGCTGATGCAGTGAATTCTAAAAAACCTATTCCAATTCCACCTTGCAAAAAATCAGTTCCAAATTATCCATTTTTTTTTAATCCAAAGGAAAAATCCAATTCCAGTTTGTTTTAACAGTTATATTTGTACTTTAAAAAATGTGCATAATCATATTTAATAAGCTGATATGATTAAAAATTAAATTCCAATTAAAAAAAATTCAATTCCAACTAACTTTCGAAAATCAGTTCCAAATGGAAATGAGGGTCAGTTCCAATTACAGGAAGAAATTGCCCCCATGCCTAAAGTCTTAAACCAGTGATCGATTATGAAAATCATACCAATTCTAACACTACAATGACGTCAGATGTTTATTGTTTACAGGAAGACTACATTTCTATGACAGCCCGAGTGATTATTCACATCAGGGAAATGGGTGAGCATTCATTCATAGCATTACCTAAATAGTTTTCTCACGTTATGTAATTATTCTCTGTAGACTGTAGGTTATCTCGTGGCTCAAGCCTCAGAATTTTGCAGCAGCCTTGTGCAATATTAGCAACTGCTGTTCTTGCCATATTATTTAACCTAGTTGAAATTACACATATATAATTGTATAACTAGCATTATTTTCATTTTGTTCAACTGATAATTTACTAACAGTTTATGACAGGCCGCAATGGCTTGGACCGTAACTTCCGTAAGATGCATTTCACAAAACTGAGGAAAAGCCAAAATATATTTGTATGGGGAGAAAGTATTGATTTTTTAGTCCTTTGGCCGAAGGTCCAAGGGACTATTGCCATCACTCTGTGTCCTCCGTCTGCCGTTAGCTGCTGTATCTCAGAAACCGTTCAGCAACTTTTTCTCTAATTTTGCATAGATGTATCTTAGGGTGCTGCCACTATATACAAGAAATCTGTATGTGATTGAATCATTCTAAGGGCACCTAAGGGGTCCCATAGTGCAAAAGTTTTACATTATGTAATGATATGGTTTTGAGAAGGGCCCTTGAGACCACCCCCAACAGTAGATTTTGTTTAATGTGCCACAAAGTCAACAGCATGACTAAACTCTGCAGCCTAGTGCTATTGTTCCATTGAGACCTTGACTAATCTTTAATTGGTCACAGGGGCCAGGCAGAGTAGACACACTTGACCCCTGTTAGACTGGACAGTTGCCTAACACTTTTTATCTTCAAAACTATTGATTTTCTATAAATGCAAATTGTGTTTATTTTGATGTTCATTTAATTATTATAAAATGGTGTGACTGTGGTGTCTGTTGGTTAAAGATGTATTGTTTGTAGAAACCTGTAGGTGACAAACATAGAAAATTTATATTCTGGACAACTATAGAGTGAAATATCCTACACTTTATTGATATCAAATGCATTCTACTGTTCTGTTTACGCTTGCCATGCCTTGTGTAGACATGGTACTGTGTAAATCAATTGTATCAATATAGACTAATAATTACAGATTCACAATATAGTTGACACCTGAAACAACCAAATGTCAACCATTAGAAGAGTTGACATAGTTCCGCTATACACAAGCAAGAAATCTGTATTTGATTGAATCATTCTAGTGTCATCAGCATATAGTAGAACATACATTTTCTACATCATCATCACTGTGTTGTTGTAAATTTCACCAGCTGTCATGTCAAGTCCGTTATAATTGTGACTTACAGTGTTCAAAATTATTCAGGTGAATAGCAAATAACAAAGGACACAAGTTTTCTCCTTGCCATACCTATACATCACATGAGAAGAAAGCTGACACAGCCTGGCCCTGATTTATACATGATTTAGCATTTTTGTACATGTTGTATACAACTTTCAACATATTACCATTAATACCGCATGAAATTATCTTAGACCACAGGGAGGACCGGTCTACTAAATCAAATGGTTTCTTATAATCAATGAAGGCACAATAAAGCCTTTTGCATCCAGACAAATACAATTCAACCAATACCCCTATTTGGACACTGCCTGTTCTTCACCTATTACATTCACTTTGTTTAGGTATGTGGTCAGTCTGGTGTTCTGAACAATCACTAAGGATTAATGAACACTTGTGCAGAATGTCACCCACTTAGCAGGTTTAATTGATCTATTCAGCAATGAGGACACTGCTTAGGCCTCACTCTGGACACTGTCACTCAAGGTGTTGCCTATTGTCTTAGTTGGTGCATTGAGCTAATCTACTTGACCATGAATCAGTGGTGGCTCTGGTTGTGTATTACACCCAGCTGTGGAGCTAAGATTCTCTGCCTGCTATTGTTTGATGGAAACTGTGACTAATGTGTAATTGGTCACTGGCAGTAGCTTGTGTCAACAGACAGCATTAATCCACTAGACCCTTGTTAAACTGGACAGTTACCTGTAGGTTTTAAACTGTGTTAAACAGTGAGTCTACATTTTGCTCTCAAATAATCTGTCCTCTTAGTTTTACGCATGAAGACATAATCTGGCATAACTTGATAAGTCTTTGTAGCAGCACATTTGTACTTCCAGTGTATCATTGCAACATAACATACATATTACATACTGTGTGCCACATTTGAATGTTGTGCATGTAATATTTCCATGCAATTCATTTGCATATATAATGTAAAACTTCAACAGCCGTTTTCTTCATTTTAACTTTTTGATCCCTACCATGTTCAATGCTCCATAACTTTGCAAATTTTTGTAGCAGTCATAATTTTTGAAACCGTGTAAAGCACCCTACCAAACCTTTACAAGGATGTAAGAAAACAATGTTAAAATTTTTCCGACTTATCACTCATTTGGTCAGCCGGGGTTACATGTAGACGTATTAGTCCAAAGGACTTCAGGGCCACTTGGCCCATTTTTTATATTTTTAGAAATAATTTATTACCAATATGAGTAATGCAATTTGGAATTATTATCGTGAAAAAGTGTTTTTGATGCATGTTTTGGTTTCAAAGATATGTGATTTGAAACGTAAATACCTAACCTCGAGGTCTCAAAACTTGAATTCTTGGGTGGGTCAGTTCATCCATCTACTACTTTGTAACAGATTTACTTACACAGATTACACTGGTATCATTGTAAAACTGAAATGTTGCCGTTTGACATGATGTCTGTAATTCTGCACGGCTGAAATGTACCTTTAAAGTAAGTCTGAAATGTCACAGTCCATCATATTTGATTTTAAAAATCAAATTGAATTCTGGGAATAGTTTTTAAGTAAGCTTACTGGTAGATACTTTCAGAGTCTGGTGTTACACTCAACCGTGATGGTTCAGTTTATTTCTCACAGAGACTTTGAACATACCATTGTTTTGTTTTCAGTTGACTGGCGGTACCAATTAGAGGATGTTCACTGTCTCTTCTGTCCAAATTACGACAACTCAGAAGAGAAGTGAACATATGTCAACATCACCGTAGTTCTACAGGTTATTGTCAAATGAGTCTTCTATTTTTGTATTCTGCTTCCTGCTAGAATCGTGCGTGTTTGTGTGTGTGTGCGTATAGAGTGACAACCAGCCTAGAAGGCAAGATAACTATTATATATGTCTATTTATACATTTAATCCTGGGATTATCTCAAAGCACTGATTTACAAATCTTGATGCATTTCCCAAAAAACTTTATTTTGCAAACACGAGGAGGCTGATATTGTGCACATAAAGGTAGTCTATATGAAGTGCCACCTCACGAATAAATAATATTAATACATTTTTATGGCGCTTAAATCCCCAAAACCCAAGCTCAAAAATGCAACAAGCCAGAATTATTATGTCATCAATTGAGCTCTGAATATACAAGTTTTCAGAGAGGTTAGGGTAATTCAAAGTTGGGGTGGTTAAATGATGTCAGTTTCGTGTAGTATTGTACCTTGCTGTTTTGAGACGATCGCTTACTGTTGAAACAGCATTATCAGATGCAACAAGTCAGCACATGCTGGATTGTGCCATATTTCTACTAACTACAGTAAAGTGCAGTAGTTAGTCACTGCTGATAGAGGTGATGTAAACATAGCAAAATTTGGCAGTACAGTCACTAGTGGATTGAACTAAAGGCCAGTTTATGCACCCCAATTGATCATGTGAGAATGAGTCACATGACAAGACGCAGCTAAATTGTATGTTGGTTTTACTTGAACAATGTGGCTAGATGCTGCGAGTGCAACTTATTGACTTGTGCTGATCCTGACTTAGCTTTGATGAAATATGCACTCACTTGGTCACTGCTGTGAAGACATGGCTGACTGGCGGTCAAATTGGGCCCAGCCCATATTTGACTGCCACATTCATAGATGTATTTTGACCTTCCTTTTCATGTCCTATTTTTGCACTAAATTGGAAAAAAATTGCTTTGTGAATGTTATGATTCAGTGACGCCATCTGGTGACCAATCCTACTCCTATTCTGCTAATTACATTTAGGGCATGAGTATTGCCGTAAGTATGATTGTTTGTAAATTAAGAATAACAAAATTTGCCACGATGGTTTGAACTGTAAAGGCCTCTGTGATCTTCGAGGTCGTGTGGTCATATAAATACATGCTTCAAGAACATCTGGGCGTAGCCAAAACAGTGGCGTCACACCGTGGACAAAACTAGTACAATGGGTACTTCATTATTCAGTAATATGCAATAGTTTGTTATCACCACAAAACAACCAAGTATTTACATGAGTGAAAACCTGGTTACTGTTATGGTGTTTGGGTGGAATCATTTATCCATGGTCATACCACAGAAAAGGTGAATTTGGTAGTTTAGTTGCCCTAATAGTGTAAACTTTTAGCTGTTATTATGGGACCTACTAGTTTCTGCTGTAAACGTTTTCAGTTGGCTCGAGTGATTTGATTACGCTATGATTCTGTTTGTTAGTTGCCAACTCTTAAATATATAGTGACATACTTTAGCTTATGCTTTCCAGCATATCATTGCTGAAATATGTTTGTTCTTTGGAGTGATGCAGATTTTTAGCAGCATTCATGCGAACTACATTGGTTTGTTTTACCACAAGAAATTGGTTCTTTTGATTGTTTATTGATATTTTTTTATTAATGTGATATTCAGGAATTTCTCCGCAACTGGTCCATTGCTTACTTCTCTATCTTGTTTGCATTGAAAGTCATGTGACACGAACAATGTAACGCTATGTTGTTATTTGGTGTACCATGTCTTCTGATGTATTGTTTTCTCCACTGAAGGTGGTACACCAACTCAGAGGATTGTTGGTTAAAAAAACGGGTATTTTATATCAACACGAATACGGGTATTTTGGAATGTACAAGATTGATGTATATTATGGAAATTATGTGTATATCATATTGCAAATGTGTGACTTGAAAAGGTTGCTTAAGTCATGCGGTACTTATGTCGGTTGGCTACACCTGTAATAATATCAGCAATGATAGATCTCGCTTCTCTCAGGGACTATTTCTCCAGTGCAATGTCTATACCCTTGGCTTTATGGTAACTGCGCTCTGGGATCATTTACATTGTAGTCAGACTGGACCAGCCGAAACTGGCACAGCTATTTTGTTGTACATGTCATCATTGTAGTAACTTGTATGTATTCTGCATTTAGTCTTTCATGGTTTCCCACGGTTCATCTTAAATTTCGTGTAGTTGTCATGGACTTCGTCACACAACCAGTGTTGGGTCAGTTAGAGGGTAATCTTGTTATAACATCCTGTTACAACTAGAATGCTTCCCGTGTGCTATGAATTATGGGAAAATTAAGATGAAAATGGGAAATCAAGTAGCTGAATTCTAGTTGTGTGTAAATATACCTTGTGTGCCATGTTTTATATAGCACGTGTTGTGAGAAAGAATGTGGTATCACAGTTTTGGTGCTTATTTCAGTAGTTGTTTAATTTTGTATCACGAATAACCAAAATACACTAATAATTGCAAACAGGCTTTGCATTTTCTGTTGTGCAACTTGAAGCGTGTAAATTATGTTGTACAACTCGAAATATGTGAATTATAAACGATACGAGATGATTTGGCGTGATGACGTACATTGGAGACGTTGAACATAGTTTGTTGCATTTTATTGTTGTTCTCACAAGAGTTGTCGTACAGTTTGTGGAATGCCAATCAACTAAGTTGCAGAGGCGAATGGAATCGCAACACTGCTGTCTGATAAGCTGTTTATTTTTGGCGACGACAAACTTTTCTATCGTACACCAACTTTTGCTTTCATTTCACACAAAATAAATATATTTGTAAGGAAATATTGGTGTCTTGTTCATGCAATTTACTAACACTGGCTTATGCCAGAAGTTAAAAACACTACACATACATGCTACCTACACACATGATGTCGACTGTAATAATATATTAGATAATTTGCACTGCAAATATAAATTTATATAATATTGTATGTACATATTTATATAATCTGACCAATTCTTACTAGAACCATCATATTTGGACAAACATCCCACCACCAATATGTAAAATATATAGTTCACTGTATTTGTATATATTATGTACATATGCATACATGCATGCATACATACATACACAAGAAAAAGAAAGACGGCAAGGTTTAGCAGGGTGGGCAAGACCTGGTTGAACATGTTAGGTAGTACCAGTGGCCTGATTTTACACCTAGATGAGTATGAACAAACAAACCGATATATTTCACGTATAAATATTATGCTCGCATACAATATATGCATTCTGCTATAAGAATACTGAATTTCTCAACAGTTTTATAAGTTGTTTCTTGTAATTGACATTGGCACCTTGCCTGATAACTGAATCTAACAGAACACAGCATTCACACAATCATTGCAAGACAGCCTGCTTGAAGTTATCCTTTAGGATATGTTTTCAACGCTAAATGCAGCTTTCACTTGAACAAACAGTAATTATATATACAACTCAACAGTAACTACTGGACACACAAAAATTGGCAAGGACATTCCATCTGACACACAATAAAACCTACCCTCATTGACAAAGGGATGGTTGCATAAATTCACAGTCCTGAAATATATTAATTACGTGAGGAAGGGTGTGTGGTCGTCACCTTGTGTTGTGGGAAAAGTAAATTGCTAAAACGGTGACACATGGTGATTGAAACGTGATAATACAGACTGATACTACCGGTAATCAAAATTGTTGATAATAAAATTTACAAGTACAACATTACGCATTGGTTGGGGGTTTGAACTGATGGTAAAGGCATGTTTCTTGGACTGTGAACTTCTGACACCATCCCCAAGACATCAACACTCAAGTGAATACTGTGTAGACATACCACTTTTTTTTGGAAATCCGTATTTTTGTTTCATTACGTTTTTCATTGGTTAACCACCTATAGAATTCATAGTCCGATGGAGTGGCGCCATCTACCAGACTTCTAACTATACCTACTTCAAACAAAATTGGCTACGTTTTACAGGAAAACTGCCTCGTGCCAAAGGTGTTTGTTCTTCAATCTGTCATTCCCATTTATACTTGTTTGACAAATTAAGGAAATGTACGTTATCACTTTTACATTTGAAGCAAATCTGTACTGAAACAAGAAAATCAGTAAGGAACAGGGTAAACTGTAGAGGTGTCACATGCACAGGTACAAGTTCAAGATGTCCTGTGTCGGGTCAATGCAGTGGACGGGGGCTGTGTGACAGATATAGATCACTTGGAGAACTTCCCAAACAAACTTTTCCTGCTGCTCAGTTTCTCTGTGCCACTCTGCAACAACCAGCGCAACAACTTCACACACAAACCAACATTGTTATGATTACGGTTGTAATGATTAATCAATATATATCACGATACATAGCCTGTAACACAATATACTGACACAAGACTCAGCATATCGACACACTGCCTAAACATAAATATTGACATTCCGGCTAACTTTGTATAACCAAATGAAATTGTTTGTACAAGATTTAGATATTTTCAATTTGACATAAAAACTCATACATGCTAACATATATTTCTTATTAAATTTACAGATCATATCACAAGAGTACTGTATTGTACAACCCTAATAACTATGTATTTTCATAGTAATAATTCCAATTTGATTTGATGTGCTGTACAACAATTTTTTTTAATAATACAAATAAAATGAGCTACACAATATTAATATAAGTTGTAAAGTAAAAAAAATTCAGATATAAATAAAAACTGTTCTTAGTGGGCATTGTTGGGAAATATGTTAATTTTGGCCAGATTACCGCTATAGACAATGCTATGAACACATTCAGGACTTTCAAGTGTTCATTGTGGGCTGGTTTCATTGTAATACAAAATATTCAAGTAATGTCCTTCATGACAAAACATAAATAAAATGACATAATAGTAATAAAAATTGCACAAAAAACATGACAACGTCGCTCCACAGTCACCTGTTATCACCAGCGCAAACCTACTTCGAAAATGACACGTATTGCTGTTTCTTCTGCTACTGAACAATAACCGTTAGCATAATTTGTAGGCCAAACCAATCCGATTTTCAATCCGACAGCTACACTAGAGGCTCTTCTAGTGTGAATCACACTGTCGGTGTTAAATCAAGAACTTAAAACTTGTAACTGATGTAAGCAAATAGATAGCTGAAAGAGCTGTCATGACATCTTTGATATTGTATGTGTCATAAGATACAAAATTACAGAGATTGATAGCTGGAGCCAAAACTTTATTTGTACATTTCAATTATGTAATTTTGTCGTATCAAAAATGTCACCCGACATGTGTTTATTGTGTTTTGTTCTGAAACCGTTGTTTCTGTAACCATCTAATTAGAGGGTGTCACAGGAACAAATAATTTTTTTTTCAAAATCATTGCCTCAAGGCTTTCTGACAGAGCCAATTTTGACTGAACAAACTTTTTGCATATGAACAATAACTGATTTTCTGCTACACATGCAATTCCCATTTCTTGTTCACAGTCATCATATGAAGATTTGCCCTGGCCCATCTTCATAA
>OZ023213.1:12309730-12526374 GCA_963995525.1 Escarpia spicata
CCTTCTGCTCAATGAAACCTTCCTCCCCTAAAACAACCATCAGCATCTCAACATCAGCAGAAACTGAATGGTGAAAGGGAAAAACTTTTAGATCAACCTACTTTGCGCTTGCATATGCGGGTTGGTTAACTTTTCCTCTTAGATGGCTTGAACATGGTGCGCCAAAGTTTCAGGGATTAATCTACAACCCCTAGAATAGAACATAAGACGTAGGAATCTTTTTTAAATACCCCATACTGTTAAGATTCTAACCTTTCATGGGTTAAATCAGTTGTTTGGAACATAAAACATAATGTCTGCATAGTACGTAAAAACACAATGTACCAATCGCACGAACCACATGTGTGGCAAATACTTCAGGAAAGTGGCCAGTGCGTCATGGACTTGACAACAGGAAGTAGACGCTGACACAATAATGTTTATGCCTACCCTCATGCCAGTAGCATAGCAATACAAATATTATTTGACAATTCTGCACTATCACGACTAGGGCCTATCGATGGATGTGAACTTCACAGTCTCTCCAACTTCGTACTTTTGAACAGACAAGTATCTGCGAGTGCGTTGTGGTGTTTATGTATCACTGCTGTGTGTTTTCTAACATTTGGTAACTATTACTGTCACAACTGTCAACCACCAAGACTTAGGTGACAGGCATTTTTGTTAGTAGTGATAACTGCTGCACTTGGCTTGTTCTTCCATGGGTGGGTATAACCTATTATTGTAGTTTGATGTGTGATTAGTCAAAGGTGAGTCACTGGCCAAGGACTGAGCTAAGACGTTCCTGTCTGCACTGTGTTTGGTGGGTGATTATGCAAGCAAATGGATCATCTTAGAACATCCATGTCTGATATCAGACAAAAATTACTTTCGTTTGAGGGAGGGGATGAGAGACAGTTTCGTCTGATGTCAGACATCGCTATTTTATGCTTCGGACTGATACTGTTAATATATTGATAACATCATATCAGTGTTTACAAACTTTCGTCTGAGGATAGATGAAAGTAATTTCATCTGATATTCGACATCGACGTTCTAAGATGATCTCTAACCCTGTGGCGTATCGTCCCTGTCTGTGTTTGGTGGGTGATTATGTGATCTAACCTTGTGGTGTGTTGTCCCTGTCTAAACTGTGTTTGGTGGGTGATTATGTGATCTAACCTTGTGGCGTATCGTCCCTGTCTGTGTTTGGTGGGTGATTATGTGATCTAACCTTGTGGCGTATCGTCCCTGTCTGTGTTTGGTGGGTGATTATGTGATCTAACCTTGTGGCGTATCGTCCCTGTCTGTGTTTGGTGGGTGATTATGTGATCTAACCTTGTGGTGTGTTGTCCCTGTCTAAACTGTGTTTGGTGGGTGATTATGTGATCTAACCTTGTGGTGTGTTGTCCCTGTCTAAACTGTGTTTGGTGGGTCATTATGTGATCTAACCGTGTGGTGTTTTGTCCCTGTCTAAACTGTGTTTGGTGGGTGATTATGTGATCTAACCTTGTGGTGCGTCGTCACTGTCTGAGCTGTGTTGTGTTTGATGGGTGATTATGTGATCTAACCTTGTGGTGTGTTGTCCCTGTCTGAGCTGTGTTTGGTGGGTGATTATGTGATCTAACCATGTGGTGTGTTGTCCCTGTCTCAACTGTGTTTGATGGGTGATTATGTGATCTAACCTTGTGGTGTGTTGTCCCTGTCCGAGCTGTGTTTGATGGGTGATTATGTGATCTAACCTTGTGGTGTGTTGTCCCTGTCTGAGCTGTGTTTGGTGGGTGATTATGTGATCTAACCTTGTGGTGTTTTGTCCCTGTCTAAACTGTGTTTGGTGGGTGATTATGTGATCTAACCTTGTGGTGTTTTGTCCCTGTCTAAACTGTGTTTGGTGGGTGATTATGTGATCTAACCTTGTGGTGTGTTGTCACTGTCTGAGCTGTGTTTGATGAGTGATTATGTGATCTAACCTTGTGGTGTGTTGTCCCTGTCTGAGCTGTGTTTGGTGGGTGATTATGTGATCTAACCTTGTGGTGTTTTGTCCCTGTCTAAACTGTGTTTGGTGGGTGATTATGTGATCTAACCTTGTGGTGTTTTGTCCCTGTCTAAACTGTGTTTGGTGGGTGATTATGTGATCTAACCTTGTGGTGTGTTGTCCGTGTCTGAGCTGTGTTTGGTGGGTGATTATGTGATCTAACCTTGTTGTGTGTCGTCACTGTCTGAGCTGTGTTTAGTGGGTGATTATGTGATCTAACCTTGTGGTGTGTTGTCCCTGTCTAAACTGTATTTTGTGGGTGATTATGTGATCTAACCTTGTGGTGTGTTGTCACTGTCTGAGCTGTGTTGTGTTTGATGGGTGATTATGTGATCTAACCTTGTGGTGTGTTGTCCGTGTCTGAGCTGTGTTTGGTGGGTGATTATGTGATCTAACCTTGTTGTGTGTCGTCACTGTCTGAGCTGTGTTTAGTGGGTGATTATGTGATCTAACCTTGGGGTGTGTTGTCCCTGTCTCAGCTGTGTTTGGTGGGTGATTATGTGATCTAACCTTGTGGTATGTTGTCCCTGTCTGAGCTGTGTTTGGTGGGTGATTATGTGATCTAACCTTGTGGTGTGTTGTCCCTGTCTAAACTGTGTTTGGTTGGTGATTATGTGATCTAACCTTGTGGTGTGTCGTCACTGTCTGAGCTGTGTTTGGTGGGTGATTATGTGGTCTAACCTTGTGGTTTGTTGTCCCTATCTAAACTGTGTTTGATGGGTGATTATGTGATCTAACCTTGTGGTGTGTTGTCCCTGTCTGAGCTGTGTTTGGTGGGTGATTATGTGGTCTAACCTTGTGGTGTATCGTACCTGTCTGAGCTGTGTTTGGTGGGTGATTATGTGATCTAACCTTGTGGTGTGTTGTCCCTGTCTAAACTGTGTTTGGTTGGTGATTATGTGATCTAACCTTGTGGTATGTCGTCACTGTCTGAGCTGTGTTTGGTGGGTGATTATGTGGTCTAACTTGTGGTTTGTTGTCCCTATCTAAACTGTGTTTGATGGGTGATTATGTGATCTAACCTTGTGGTGTGTCGTCACTGTCCGAGCTGTGTTTATTGGGTGATTACGTGATCTAACCTTGGGGTGTGTCGTCCCTGTCTGAGCTGTGTTTGATGGGTGATTATGTGATGTGTCGTCACTGTCTGAGCTGTGTTTAGTGGATGGTTGTGTGATCTAACCTTGGGGTGTGTCGTCCCTGTCTGAGCTGTGCTTGGTGGGGAAGAAGAAGGCCAGGGCCGTGCGGTAGAAGCGATGAGTCAGTTGTAGACTGAGGGGCATCACATTCACCTCAAAGTGTTCCTTCACTGAGATGCCGCCAACTACAACAGATTATAGACGGTGTGTCACAAGTACAGGTAAGTTCTTATATAGCACAGTATCCAGTCCTCGGGACTGCTCAAAGCACTTTACACTTTACTGCCTAGCAGAGAAGACCATGTCGACTTCTCTGAGAAGAATTCAGCCATGTTGCAATTAATGCACAAAGACTATTCGTACACACATATCCACCACTGTCTATGGCCAGGTACTCATTCATAAAGCTGAGTGAAGTAAACTGTAGCAATGTAGAGTGAATGGACTTGCCCAAGGTTCGACACAGCAGCACAGGATTCGAACCCGAGTCCTCTTGTCTGAGAAGAGTCTGATGCTCTAGCCACTGTGCTCCACAATGTGTCACAAGTCCCTTACTTCCCTTATGTCCGAAGTCACTTACTTCCCTTATGTCCCAAGTCCCTTACTTCCCTTATGTCCCAAGTCACTTACTTCCCTTATGTCCCAAGTCACTTACTTCCCTTATGTCCCAAGTCTCTTATGTCACAATTCCATTAGTTGATATGTGTCAACAAGCAGCGGGATTATGTCACATAACAAGACAATAACTAGAATGGTTGTTTTAGGTTTGATATATACAAGGTCAAATATATGTATACATTAAGTGTGAATTTTTTACTAGTTATGCATACCGCCTCACGTACGATTTGTTTAGGCCATCAAATGTGATTTGTGATATAACGTCCATACAAGGGCTGTGAAATAAGGCCAGTCGTCCCAGGTAGTTTCAGAGACTGCACTAGTATATAAAGGAGCAGTCCCATTGGACTAGCTGTGATTATGTGAATTAATTTACCCTGTGTATATGCTAGTTGGGTGTTGTGATGGAATAAAACAAAATAAGACAATAAGGTAGCATTTTATAACATGCAGCTATATATTCCATACGACCGTCAAATAGGAAACTTGCTGAACGCGGAGAATGTAAATGGCGGCTGTTTACATCCTGTTAGGACAGGTAGTGCCACCTAGTGACCATGAGTGATGAGCGACATAAACAAACATACATGCACAGTTTACAGACATAATTATGTCCTATCCCATTGTAGTGGCATTATTCCTGCATCAGGTGATTATCTTGGCAAGTTGCCAAACGCCAGCAATGTTACTGATTGTTCAGTTGTTGGATTCGAGAAAGGAAATGCTAATAAAAAATTTAGGCCAAATGATGCAACTCAGTCTTAGTCCGACTTCAAATTCTGCAGGCACCCCCTTGTCCATCATTGCCATTTGCTGCCCCTGATTAAACTAGTCATTTCTTCTGATGACTGCAATTGGATCTACGAAATGACATGAATTTGTTTCTATTAACGACACATTTAGTTGAACATTTAATTGAAATGAGAAACGGCTTGTTTTCTTTATGAAATAAAGCCACTTTTAGTTTTACTATGTGCCATAACTGTCACATATGATACAACAGTATAGTAGTACCCGGCACAGTTATTTTTAAGGACTAATAAATTCATATTAGGACTAGTTGTTTCTAAGTCAGCCAGTCCGATGGACTACCTATCAGCTAAAGCCAACGTGCACCCTGCATACATCTTATAACCATGGCGATCAGATGACTCATCTTGTGTGTGCATCCAAAGGGAGGTTCACAGTTGACCTATTCATCGCGTAGCAAAAGGTCAATCAAGCCATCAAGAAATGGATGCCGAACTCATGGAACATTTGTACATGCTGTCATATATTTTGTAAAAACATTCTGATTTCAAAAGTTTTTCTTTATGACAAAAACACACGACTGTATACAGGAATGTTTGATCTAATAGATGTCACATAGCAATAGTAATGTAATTCACACATATATATAAAATCGGTATCAACATTGTTGGCAGAGTTTGACTGAGATCATGCACATAATTTTAATATTGACAAAGGAAAACCATGACATAGTGGATCCATCAATTGTCAACATTGTCCTGCTAGTAGAGAAACCATGACATAGTGGATCCATCAATTGTCAACATTGTCCTGCTAGTAGAGAAACCATGACATAGTGGATCCATCAATTGTCAACATTGTCCTGCTAGTAGAGAAACCATGACATAGTGGATCCATCAATTGTCAACACTGTCCTGCTAGTAGAGAATCCATGACATAGTGGATCCATCAATTGTCAACATTGTCCTGCTAGTAGAGAAACCATGACATAGTGGATCCATCAATTGTCAACATTGTCCTGCTAGTAGAGAAACCATGACATAGTGGATCCATCAATTGTCAACACTGTCCTGCTAGTAGAGAATCCATGACATAGTGGATCCATCAATTGTCAACACTGTCCTGCTAGTAGAGAAACCATGACATAGTGGATCCATCAATTGTCAACACTGTCCTGCTAGTAGAGAATCCATGACATAGTGGATCCATCAATTGTCAACACTGTCCTGCTAGTAGAGAAACCATGACATAGTGAATCCATCAATTGTCAACACTGTCCTGCTAGTAGAGAATCCATGACATAGTGGATCCATCAATTGTCAACACTGCCCTGCTAGTAGAGTAACCATGACATAGTGGATCCATCAATTGTCAACACTGTCCTGCTAGTAGAGAAACCATGACATAGTGGATCCATTAATTGTCAACACTGTCCTGCTAGTAGAGTAACCATGACATAGTGGATCCATCAATTGTCAACACTGTCCTGCTAGTAGAAAAACCATGACATAGTGGATCCATCAATTGTCAACACTGTCCTGCTAGTAGAGAAACCATGACATAGTGGATCCATTAATTGTCAACACTGTCCTGCTAGTAGAGTAACCATGACATAGTGGATCCATCAATTGTCAACACTGTCCTGCTAGTAGAGAAACCATGACATAGTGGATCCATCAATTGTCAACACTGTCCTGCTACTAGAGAAACCATGACATAGTGGATCCATCAATTGTCAACACTGTCCTGCTAGTAGAGTAACCATGACATAGTGGATCCATCAATTGTCAACACTGTCCTGCTAGTAGAGAAACCATGACATAGTGGATCCATCAATTGTCAACACTGTCCTGCTAGTAGAGTAACCATGACATAGTGGATCCATCAATTGTCAACACTGTCCTGCTAGTAGAGAAACCATGACATAGTGGATCCATCAATTGTCAACACTGTCCTGCTAGTAGAAAAACCATGACATAGTGGATCCATCAATTGTCAACACTGTCCTGCTAGTAGAGAAACCATGACATAGTGGATCCATTAATTGTCAACACTGTCCTGCTAGTAGAGTAACCATGACATAGTGGATCCATCAATTGTCAACACTGTCCTGCTAGTAGAGAAACCATGACATAGTGGATCCATCAATTGTCAACACTGTCCTGCTAGTAGAGTAACCATGACATAGTGGATCCATCAATTGTCAACACTGTCCTGCTAGTAGAGAAACCATGACATAGTGGATCCATCAATTGTCAACACTGTCCTGCTAGTAGAAAAACCATGACATAGTGGATCCATCAATTGTCAACACTGTCCTGCTAGTAGAGAAACCATGACATAGTGGATCCATTAATTGTCAACACTGTCCTGCTAGTAGAGTAACCATGACATAGTGGATCCATCAATTGTCAACACTGTCCTGCTAGTAGAGAAACCATGACATAGTGGATCCATCAATTGTCAACACTGTCCTGCTACTAGAGAAACCATGACATAGTGGATCCATCAATTGTCAACACTGTCCTGCTAGTAGAGTAACCATGACATAGTGGATCCATCAATTGTCAACACTGTCCTGCTAGTAGAGAAACCATGACATAGTGGATCCATCAATTGTCAACACTGTCCTGCTAGTAGAGTAACCATGACATAGTGGATCCATCAATTGTCAACACTGTCCTGCTAGTAGAGAAACCATGACATAGTGGATCCATTAATTGTCAACACTGTCCTGCTAGAAGAGAAACCATGACATAGTGGATCCATCAATTGTCAACACTGTCCTGCTAGTAGAGTAACCATGACATAGTGGATCCATCAATTGTCAACACTGTCCTGCTAGTAGAGAAACCATGACATAGTGGATCCATCAATTGTCAACACTGTCCTGCTAGTAGAGAAACCATGACATAGTGGATCCATCAATTGTCAACACTGTCCTGCTAGTAGAGAATCCATGACATAGTGGATCCATCAATTGTCAACACTGTCCTGCTAGTAGAGAAACCATGACATAGTGGATACATCAATTGTCAACACTGTCCTGCTACTAGAGAAACCATGACATAGTGGATCCATCAATTGTCAACACTGTCCTGCTAGTAGAGAAACCATGACATAGTGGATCCATCAATTGTCAACACTGTCCTGCTAGTAGAGAAACCATGACATAGTGGATCCATCAATTGTCAACACTGTCCTGCTAGTAGAGAAACCATGACATAGTGGATCCATCAATTGTCAACATTGTTCTGCTAGTAGAGAAACCAAATTAGCATGTGTACATAGAATGCATGTTACGACAGATAGATCTTAACTTACCTGGTGCCTTAAATTTACAAAGTATTCTCAGGGCAACTTTATTGTCTGAGAAACCTTTGACAGCAGGTTCTTGGAGAGATAGCAGATCCTGAAACACAGAAATAGAGCACATATTAAAATAGAAAACATCAGCATAATGTCATCTGTCAGAACTATAAGCTGGTGTGGTTGTCATGAAATTTCAAATGTAAAATATTGAAGTTGAATAACTACATGACCTCGTCTATTTACCTGACTTCATGGCACATGACTTCTAAACAAATGCATGCACTAATTAGTAGTAATATCTTTATTTTTACATTGTGCAGTTACCCTGAAAGCTCAATGCATTTTATATAAAACAAATGAAAAATACACGATACATACAAACTGTATTAAAATTAAATCAAGTAACATTCTTATCAGAACGACCTGAGGAACGCTGATCTGTTGGGGATATATTATGTAATTTGCGTTAATCTGTTGGGGATGTATTACGTAACTTGCATTAATCTGTTAGGGATGTATTATGTAACTTGCATTAATCTGTTGGGGATGTATTATGTAACTTGCATTAATCTGTAGGGGATGTATTATGTAACTTGCGTTAATCTGATTTTTTTTTGAATTTATCTCATAACAAATGTCAGGAAACTATCTTCTGTTGCTAGTGTATTTAATGTGGCTGAAACATAAGATATGGATAAGATAAGGGATCGTGTCAAAACATTGATGTCCAATATCCGATGAAATGACTTTCATTTGGCCTCAGCCCCCCACCCGCCAGACAAAAGTTTGTAAACATTGATATGATGATATCAATATATTAACAGTATCGATCAGAAGTGTAAAATATTGATGTCCGATGTCGGACGAAACTGCCTCTGACCCCCATCACCAAATGAAAATAATTTTGTGTGATATCGGACATCGACGTTCTGAGATGATCCCTAACGTCTTCCTTGTCTTGTCTTGTCTGCAGTGATATCTAAAAAAAATTACCTCTCAAGAAACTAGGTATGTGATCTGAATATTTGGGGTAGAAAATCATGGCTTGTGGTCGAAACGTTCAGATTGCACACCAAGTTTCTTGCGAGGTAATTATGTCTACTACTAATAACTGAGAAACCAGATCACTAATGCATTCAAGTATAAAGCTTTGGATGTTATATCTATTGAGTATGAGAACTCACACGGTAGGGTGACTCTGGTAGGAGATTTGTCACTTTGATCCAGCCTAGCTCCAGCTGATGACACCCCGAGTTGTCCTCCCTGTTCGTCTTTGTGTACCTGTGGACGAAAACTATGGGTGTCACCAACATAATAAATTTAGTATGAAATAACACCAACATTTCTTTCAAGTATTCTTATGATCACACCATCTTGTTTTATTAAAGGTTTATTTCAGTAGTTTGTTTTTATTTTAACATCATGTTTTGCATATACTTCATTGCATAAAGTTCATTGCTGTTAAAATGGCATGCATATGTAGACCTGTAGTAATGTTCTCAAATCCCATGATGCTTCAGTCCACATATTCAGTATTAAGGTCGCCTTGCAAATAAGGTCACTTTGGCCCAGTCCTGTTGGTGATCTTAATACTGAGATTCGAATGTACTGGAAATGTACAATATGTCCAAAGTAGTTGTTATTTCACAAATCTATGTACAATCCAGGTACAGGTACTAAACAAATTTACTTAAAGGAGGCCAGTCTGTTCATAGTTTTTAATTTACTAAATTAATATATCGTATATATATATATATTTATATACACACTACACTAACTATGTTGAAGATAAACTGCCCACCAAATTATGTTTAGTAAACCTGTAACAACGTTTGCAATTTAAAGGCATGGCCCCAAAGCATGTTTAAATAGTAAAAAAACATCCAGTTTCAAAACAAGCTACATTGGCTGTTGGGCTGAGTTAACTGCAATACCCTTTGATGTACAACGGACCCATTTTCCCACGTTCAACGCAGCAGACTTCCTGTTACAAATTAGGGAATTACGTAGTGGGATGTTTTTTAATTATTTCTTTACCGATTCAGTTGAAATTTTCACAGTATGTTAATATGGGTAAGGGTAATACATCCGATTTTTTCCATTTTTTTGTGATGTGTTACCATGGAAACGGTGGCCATATTGGATTTTAATACTGTGTTTGTTCAAATCAGTATATCTTGGTAATGGGCAGTCCTAATTCAATACAAATTGGTGTGCTTACTCCTGAAATGAAACTGAAATATATGTAAGAGGGATTTTGCAATAGCCAAAAAATCTAATTTTTCACATATTTTACAATCGTGCTGTACTCAAAATTAGCGATAAGAGTCTAAGTTCATAGCACATTTTGGGAGAAATATTTATACAACAAAAAAATGGCTCTTACATGCACTGGCACAAATTTGAAGAAATTACACTGGTAAATAAAAGAGATAGACTCTTTAGAAGTAATGATGGTGACGAAAATCTTGTATTTGAGAAAAACGCACTCAAAGTTTGAACTGCAAAATATATCTAAAAGCACATGTGTATCATTAATTTCTTGCCGAAAGTTATCTATCAATATGCCTCTTGGGTAATATACATGTCCAAGCACCACATTCAGTATTTACATGATGAACAAGTAAGCAAAACCAGGTATGCATTATACACCAATAATCATTGATATATAAACATATACATAAACATGTACATGGTCCACTGTTGAAATGTTCCACCAGCCTAAAGCAGTGCTGGTGATACTATAAAGAGCAATGGTAATATGCAGTGTGTGCAGAGTGAAAACAGTACTGCAGATAATAAAGTGCAGCAAAGTGTATATTTTACAACTATGTTGTAACCAAACATTGCAGTGACAACTTACATTTATAGCATACATCAGAGAATAATGTGTACATATCTATCAAAATAGTTCTTCAATAGCTGGGAAAATGCTTTCAAGATATACTGACAGAAATGACTAACAGAAAAGTAAAAGAATTGACACTGATAAATAAAGAAGATACGTCAGTGACGACACAATAAGCAGAAGCTTTGCAATAAAACTTGTACATGCATCAGTGTGAATAGTATTGCTACTAGGTCATCTACCAATGTCTGTCATATATGTGTCCATGCTGACAGTCACTTCACAAAAATGCACCTGGTGCATAGCCAGTACTGCTGTCATGCCTTGCACCACGAGCCACCTTGCACGCACGCCTTGCCTCTTTGGTGCCCACTTGTGCCTGATGCAGTGACTGTTTCAGTCGCCGGGCATCAGCCTTCTTAGCTGATGTCACCATCTGCATGCCTGACACAATGTCCATTGCACAACTTTCTAATTGAAAGTTCAACACCGCAGTCAACCGTTCTAAGCCAACAAACCCGGTCTTGGGACATTTTGCCCAGATCTTAGCATGCAGGGATTCATTCGCGTTCAGGGTCTCCCCTCTCACGCACCAACCGAGAAGACTTTGATGGCCGAGCCGCACGTAGACCTCTTTGACGTGAGGTGCCACCTCAGGTAACAGTGGCATTCCGACATTGTCGAGGTGAGGGCCGGGTGTCTCACCAGTGGTGTGAGCTCTCTTGTAGAAACACCATCAGGACACTGGTCATACTGTGGGTGGTCATCAGTGGAGCAGGCGTGGTAAAAGGTGGCAAACACTGCATCAGTCATCGTTTTCAGGTTTCCTTGGTGTGCCCGGATGGCCTTCCCATAATAGGCGGTGAGTTTGGTGATCGTGGCCTGGGTAAGCTTGCCATAGCCACGACCACCGAGGGTGACACCTTTCTTCTTGCTCTCCGTTGAGAGCTTGCGGAGAGCTGTGCCAAGCCGCTTGGCCACGTGGTTGACACACTCTTCTTTTTCGATCGGAGTGTCTCCATACACTTTCAAGCTGCAGAGGCGGTTGTGTGTCTTTGCATCTCCGTCAGACAACATGGTCATGTATCTGAAGCCGAACTTCTCGATGGAGCGTTGCCACAGCTCCTCAGCGGCCTCCACCTCCATCCCCCCGGATGGGCCGACATAATTGATGTTGCAATTGGTGTGTGCAGCCTTCCATGTCTTGTACTCTTCTGTGTCTGCACCGTCACAGCGTGCAACGGCACCAGCACAACTGTGGCTGTACAGAGACATGATGACAAAGTCAAGAACAAGGCCAGTCTCAGTCCCGACCACACACACAAGTCTGTATTTTGAACAGTGGCCTCGGCTCATCCAAGTACCGTCAAAACTGACCGCAAGGTCAATGACGCCGTCTTCGGTTGGAGTGGACAGTCCCCGGTCAATGCACTTGCAACCACCTTCACGTGACTCGTGTATGTCTTGCTGGTCATGGCGCTCATGTCAAGATGGCGACAGAGCTTCACCAGCCCGCCATAACCCACTCCCATGTCCATGGTTGCGGAGACGACTGAATGAGTCACAACAAATGGCACGTTGCTGGCTGCTACACCACTGACTTGATCACTGCTGTATGTTGACTTAAACACTGACTCACTCGATGTGCAGTACATCTCCAGTAGACACACAACACTAAGGTTGCAATCAACGGAGCGAATGACGAGGTTAGCACAACCGCACAGTGTACATAGCAAGTCCTCAACCAGTGCTGACAGCGGAGAATGGTAGTCGTCACATCGGTGGAGAAACCATCACCTTCAGTTGACTCGCTCACGTCCGACACCTGGCGAAACAAAAACTTCCTCCTAGTTGCCGAAGACAGGGTGGCTGATGACGGGGTCGCTGATGTTGATGGGGTCGGTTCTTCGATTCCCTGCTGACAAAATAATTAACATTGATTAGTGGTAATCAGCTTAGAAAAGGTGTGTGGTCAACTTGTGTCTCCATATACCAATGTTTTCTACACATCAAATCACCCGAATAACTGACATGTATAATTCAATGACCATGTAAAATCCCATTTTATGACAGGTTCAGTGTTGGCACACTCAGTGACAGTGTGACACCAGTCAGGAGACAGGTGAGGCCTTGGTACGACAATGCTCCAGAGTGAGATTATGCACTTATTGTTAGCTATTATCACATGGAAGAAGGACCATGGCCATGGCATGGCACAATGACATATCAATGCCAGCACCTAGGCTACGGCATGGCATGGCACAACGACATATCAATGCCAGCACCTAGGCTAGGGCATTCATTGTCACATGGAAGAAGGACCATGGTCATGGCATGGCACAACGACATGTCAATGCCAGCACCTAGGCTAGGGCATTCATTGTCACATGGAAGAAGGACCATGGCCATGGCATGGCACAACGACATGTCAATGCCAGCACCTAGGCTAGGGCATTCATTGTCACATGGAAGAAGGACCATGGCCATGGCATGACACAATGACATATCAATGCCAACACCTAGGCTAGGGCATTCATTGTCACATGGAAGAAGGACCATGGCCATGGCATGGCACAACGACATGTCAATGCCAGCACCTAGGCTAGGGCATTCATTGTCACATGGAAGAAGGACCATGGCCATGGCATGACACAACGACATGTCAATGCCAGCACCTAGGCTAGGGCATTCATTGTCACATGGAAGAAGGACCATGGCATGACACAACGACATGTCAATGCCAGCACCTAGGCTAGGGCATTCATTGTCACATGGAAGAAGGACCATGGCCATGGCATGACACAACGACATGTCAATGCCAGCACCTAGGCTAGGGCATTCATTGTCACATGGAAGAAGGACCATGGCCATGGCATGACACAACGACATGTCAATGCCAGCACCTAGGCTAGGGCATTCATTGTCACATGGAAGAAGGACCATGGCCATGGCATGGCACAACGACATGTCAATGCCAGCACCTAGGCTAGGGCATTCATTGTCACATGGAAGAAGGACCATGGCCATGGCATGGCACAACGACATGTCAATGCCAACACCTAGGCTAGGGCATTCATTGTCACATGGAAGAAGGACCATGGCCATGGCATGACACAATGACATATCAATGCCAGCACCTAGGCCAGGGCATTCATTGTCACATGGAAGAAGGACCATGGCCATGGCATGGCACGACATGTCAATGCCAGCACCTAGGCCAGGGCATTCATTGTCACATGGAAGATGGACCATGGCCATGGCATGGCACAACGACATGTCAATGCCAACACCTAGGCTAGGGCATTCATTGTCACATGGAAGAAGGACCATGGCCATGGCATGACACAACGACATGTCAATGCCAGCACCTATGGCATTCATTCTCATAGCCTAATTATTATAAGTCCTGCTTATTGCTTACTAATTTATTTATAACGTATTGTATATGCAGAATAAAAACATGTTCAGATTCAGTGCACAAACTAATATAGTCATACACTGATACAGCATCACCATTCTGCCATTCCCATTGTTCATTAATGATTCAATGATCAATCGTCAATGACAATGATGTGACTGTCACATTGATTGGTAAAATTAGATTGATTATGACACCTGTATGTTTGTAAAGTTAGCAAACAACCAAAAATAACCATAAATCACGTTATTTATTCAATGACATAATTTTGTTACTATTACCTCATGCGATGTATCGTGTTGATCGTCCACTTGCATACTAGGTCCAAGTGTCCAGCCTCAGCCCCACGGCCACGCACTGTGTGGTGGTGGCTCTCGTCATCGGGTTTTCTCACTTTTTCCTTTGCTGCACCTGCTAATTGCAGCTTATTTCGCAGGCTCCGTTTCCTTGAGCCGACTGTTTCTTACAATGATGCGCCTCATCCAGCCAATGAGGCGCGTCATTTGAGTCATGTGATGGCAGTAAACCAATCCAAAACGATCTCTTTGTCAGATGATGCTTAGGGTTAATCCCGCCTATACTCGGCCTACGTAAGCTATATTTAGAACACATGGGCCGCATCTTGAAGGGGAGAAAATGAGCTTTCTGGCGATTGGCGCCATGTCGTAGTTGAAAATAATTACGTTGTAAAAACAACGTTTGAATCGGACGTTGTTTCACTTCAATGCGTAAAAACAAGACTTTGCAATGGCAGGCATCACATAAAATTGTAGTTTATTATATAAATTTGTTCATTTCATGAAATAAAAAACATAGTAAAGGCAAGTTAGATAACTTAGGTAACTGAATACTAAAAACAACCATATTTTTAAAATTAATTAAATTTAATGATTTCCGACTATTAAGTTCCCTGAACAAGTACTTGGTCCCCAACCCTGGCATGGATTCCCAGGAAGTTGTGTAGAGTTGACAACATTCTACTTACAGGAAGTTGCGGAGCACAAGGTCGGCGATACCGATTTGTCCGTCAGCCTCTGTCATGCGCCACTCAGCATGCTTGAAGCAGACTTCGTTGAGACGCCGGGCTGGAGCACTGTCCATACGAGAGCGACTATGTCGAGACGAACTCAACTCTGACTTCACTTGTAGTTGACTCTCCTTGAAACAACTAAAACAAGAAACTGATCTCTGACTTCACTTGTAGATGACTCTCATTGAAACAACTACAACAAGAAACAGAACTCTGACTTCACTTGTAGATGACTCTCATTGAAACAACTACAACAAGAAACAGAACTCTGACTTCACTTATGGTTGACTCTCATTGAAACAACTACAACAAGAAACTGAACTCTGACTTCACTTGTAGATGACTCTCATTGAAACAACTACAACAAGAAACAGACCTCTGACTTCACTTGTGGTTGACTCTCATTGAAACAACTACAACAAGAAACTGAACTCTGACTTCACTTGTAGATGACTCTCATTGAAACAACTACAACAAGAAACAGAACTCTGACTTCACTTGTGGTTGACTCTCTTTGAAACAACTACAACTCTGACTTCAATTGTCAGCAGCTACCGGGTAATCTGTATGTGTTTTTGTAGATCAAGACCATCGATTACACAATTTTTTTTCTATTTGAGATCTTTTACTTCATAGATATCAGGTGGAATGTGCCATGACTATTAGTGTCTCATCCGAAAGACACAAGCAAAGTGGGATGGATGAAACAGATCTGTTACCTGATCATAATAGCGAGTTCCTCACTGACCGATCTGTTACCTGATCATAATAGCGAGTTCCTCACTGACTGATCTGTTACCTGATCATAATAGCGAGTTCCTCACTGACTGATCTGTTACCTGATCATAATAGCGAGTTCTTCACTGACTGAGCTGATCTGTTCCTTCGTCTCAAACAGGCCAGTCTCAATCACTTCACTCTGACTGTCGAGTCTGCAACAAACAATAAATACAATACACAAGACAACGCAGTGTATTTGTATCCATCTGTAACAAAGCTTCATATACTACATGGGTTAGTAGGTATAATTAGTTTTATTCATTTAATAAATACCATGATTTGACAATTTCCAATCTGCAACCACATTCTGTTGCTACTTTGCCTGAATTTTAGTTTGGTGGTTGATACTAAAATGTGTGCATGCATCCATGTATGCATGCCTGCATGCGTGCATGTACGCGTATGTTCCTGGAGTCTCCACACTCAACTTTACTTTCTCGATGCTGAACAACAAACTGTATACTCAACACTGGAGTCAGCCTTCAACAAGGCATGTCAGCATACTTAACACTTCACACACATCGCTTAACACTACAAGTTATCTTGTTCATCACTCCAACTCAAAGAACTTTTCATACACATCCACCCACAAAATCAACAATAAACTATTCTGTGACCAAGATGGCCATAAAATGTTGTTTCCTTCTGGCCAAGTGTATTAAAAACGTGAAGGTTAAGTTTTTATACAGTGCGGTATCCAGTCTTTAGGACTGTTCAAAGCACTACACTTTTCCCCATAGCAACACTTTATTCCCTAGCAACGAGGAGTAAAAGAATTAGCCCAACTTTTGAAACCGCAGAGAGAGGATTTGAACCGAGAATCACTTGATTGAGAGTACAAAGTTCTATCCACAATGCTACCATGCCCCAAACAAGATTATATGTAAGACGTCATCATTCTCATGCATCCCTATTTTTGATACCAATAACACTTAACAATTCTCAAGTGCTGTGTCTGTGAGCTTGGGTGTATGTGGTGCTATGGAAGTCCAGGCATTATTATTTCTTTGTGTGCAACCTGTTTCTAACCTACAGTAGAAGTGAGCCAAAAAGCCACTCACTCTGCGTCTGATGGGTCGTCATCAAGACTTCTCTGCAGCATAAAGAGTTCTCGCTCCAGCCTCCGCATCTTTAACACCAACTCTCTACAATGTTAGCACAACCTATCAATTTCACATCACACCAACATCACCTCTCTCCATTCCTCGTTCAACTGTTCACAATCAACTATCAATGTTCAACAACTATTACATCTCGTTGTAATAATGACAATAGAACAACTGTTTTCAAAATTACACTTTTTCTTAAATTAAATTTTTTATGTAACCTAATTATGAAAATCATATTAAAATATTACCTTTTTAAAACTAAACAGCATCATTGCACATACTGATATATATTGTTTGTTAGCATAAATAAGAAATTTAACTAAAATGAAAAGTAACATGATCATTCACTGTTACAACATCACATAATTTTATTATTCGCAACTGAGACACCTACAGTAGACTGCTTAAGATTCAGCAATCAGACAATATTGGAGTGGGAAACTCTGAGCGGTTGATGTCATCTGATGATGACTTGAGTACAGTGTCATAGAAGATGGTGCAAACCATGATCCTGTGGAGACCATTTATATATTGCCCCTACCCCATGGGAGTAAACAGCTATAAGTAAGAGAGTTGCATAAATTTACAAAGTCCAAAAAAGTTTAGCATTTAGCATTGGTCCTTCCCTCCACCAGTAGATTGTGAGGGACTTATCATGTTTATGATCCAAAATTGCTATTAGTGTCAATATGCATAACATTTGTCACTCACTGGGTGGTGCCAGAGTAGCAGTTTATTCTGCCTGCAATACGAAAAAACCAAACCCCCCATTTAATGTTTAGATATTTGGGATTCAGTAACTTATGTGACCAGCATTATTAACTTCAGTCACATGTTATATAAAACTTGTCTACGTCAGCATGGTACTGTTGTGAGTATGACTCTACAGGAAATCTTTCTTCACACCAAATACATGAATGTAGGGTGCTTTCTCTAAAAGAACCCCTCTTGCTAACCCTGTGCTGTATGGTGGGAGTACCTGAGGTTGTTCTGTCTCTGCAGTATGGGCGTCTTCAGGTCTTCTATGCTACACAACTGTAGCTGGAACCTCATGTTCTGTAACTTCTCAGTCAACTCCTGAAACATATGCCAATGTCTCAATTTGAAAATGACTCAGTGTATCCAAAATCCTTTAATTCTATGAGACACCTACTTAGCAGTCGATACCATAGGTGCCACCATACATTAGTATGAATACAAACTAGCCAAAATGTTCATCCTCCGATTGGCACTACATAGTATACACACATATGGATACAAAAGATTGGTTTCTGAAGTATTCGCACATAATGTTTGGGATGACATAAATTGGACTAGTTTAAAGATGCATAACATTTAAACAGTCAAATTTAAGAATGCGTAACACGTGAACAATTACACCCGCCTGACTTCTGGTGAAAACCCAAAAACCTGTAAGAACCCTTAAGAAAGGGGAATTTCTGAATATACATTCATCATCATGCTGAAATCAATGTGACTTTTAGTGGTACACAATGAAGTGTGGTGTTGTGCCCTGATATGGCACCATATTACACGTGGCATGTGCATGCAATGTGCCCTATCCAACACATGGCAGCCGTCATGAGTTTGTGTGCAATTACATCAGAAATATTTTGACATTATCCCGTTTACATACGTCAGCTATAGCTCAGTTAAAAAAGACAGGTATCATATTTGATACAACAGGCAAGTAGACTGGAGTGACCTCTGACCTTCTTCTTTGGCTCCACGTAGAGCAGTAGATTGTTGACTATGTCTAGAACCATGGCATACTGCAGCTGCAACAACACAAGACATGTCTGTCACCTGAGGCTGTATATGGCTGTTATTGGTATAAGCACCCCACACACCCTGAGGCTGTGTGTGGCTGTTATTGGTATAAGCACCCCATACACCCTGAGGCTGTATATGGCTGTTATTGGTATAAGCACCCCACACACCCTGAGGCTGTATATGGCTGTTATTGGTATAAGCACCCCACACACCCCGAGGCTGTATATGGCTGTTATTGGTATAAGCACCCCACACACCCCGAGGCTGTATGTGGCTGTTATTGGTATAAGCACCCCACACACCCCGAGGCTGTGTGTGGCTGTTATTGGTATAAGCACCCCACACACCCCGAGGCTGTGTGTGGCTGTTATTGGTATAAGCACCCCACACACCCCGAGGCTGTGTGTGGCTGTTATTGGTATAAGCACCCCACACACCCCGAGGCTGTGTATGGCTGTTATTGGTATAAGCACCCCACACACCCCGAGGCTGTATATGGCTGTTATTGGTATAAGCACCCCACACACCCTGAGGCTGTATATGGCTGTTATTGGTATAAGCACCCCACACACCCTGAGGCTGTATATGGCTGTTATTGGTATAAACACCCCACACACCGTGAGGCTGTATATGGCTGTTATTGGTATAAGCACCCCACACACCGTGAGGCTGTATATGGCTGTTATTGGTATAAGCACCCCACACACCCTGAGGCTGTATATGGCTGTTATTGGTATAAGCACCCCACACACCCTGAGGCTGTATATGGCTGTTATTGGTATAAGCACCCCACACACCCTGAGGCTGTATATGGCTGTTATTGGTATAAGCACCCCACACACCCTGAGGCTGTATATGGCTGTTATTGGTATAAGCACCCCACACACCCTGAGGCTGTATATGGCTGTTATTGGTATAAGCACCCCACACACCCTGTGGCTGTATATGGCTGTTATTGGTATAAGCACCCCACACACCCTGAGGCTGTATATGGCTGTTATTGGTATAAGCACCCCACACACCCTGAGGATGTATATGGCTGTTATTGGTATAAGCACCCCACACACCCTGTGGCTGTATATGGCTGTTATTGGTATAAGCACCCCACACACCCTGAGGCTGTATATGGCTGTTATTGGTATAAGCACCCCACACACCCTGAGGATGTATATGGCTGTTATTGGTATAAGCACCCCACACACCCTGAGGCTGTATATGGCTGTTATTGGTATAAGCACCCCACACACCCTGTGGCTGTATATGGCTGTTATTGGTATAAGCACCCCACACACCCTGAGGCTGTATATGGCTGTTATTGGTATAAGCACCCCACACACCCTGAGGCTGTATATGGCTGTTATTGGTATAAGCACCCCACACACCCTGAGACTGTGTGAGGCTGTTCTTCCTCTGCTCAGACCCCTTCATGAATTCACATTCCATTTATTACACATGGTTAGACATACAATGTGTCGAATAATTTAAATAATATGTAAAGTCAGGGAGATTCCCATTAAAACATATAATGCTAGGCACACACCAACCGACTAACGCCGACTTGCGTTGCCAGTCGGCGCAAAAAGCAGTCGGTGCTAAACGCCAATTAGTTCCGCCGACTAGCGCCGACTTCTGCCCGCACACACCAGCCAGAACACATCAACTGACTCGTGCCGACTGTCAGTGCTCAGCTTAATCCTTGTGGAAAAAATCACTATAAATACGCGTGTTTACTACAGAGTTAAAAATGTGTTTCGATACACCTACATGAAACATTTGTAAAAATTAGGCCAAAAGGGCTGACAAAAAAAATTGTTACATAGTAAGTTGGAGCTTTGGCGTCAGCCTTCACGACGATATGGCTTGAGCATTTAGCATATCCTCCAGCAAAGAAATGCACAGCGTCGAGCTACGTTTTATAACAGTACGCAGAACGTTACATTTAGCCGTTTCAGTTAACAGTTATGTTGAAGTGTAATCAGTCACACCCAACGAATTCCTCAAAAACGTCTTCCACCGCTAGCGCCGCTTTGCGGATTTTTAAGGCTTACTGTATATGCGCCCGGTAGCGACGCCACCAGAGGTAGCGTTTTTCACAAAACAAAATGGCGATTTCTGTCGGAAGTGTGAAACAAACTTACAAAGTCCGGTGGAAATTAGGTTTATTTGTGGCGCCTGTTTTAAGAACAAGCGAAACAAATGATGATGGTCAATGGCAGTAGGATAACAAAATAATCTATAACTTTCTGAAACGTTGGTTACCTGCCAGGTCAGTAAAATATGAAAGTAAAAAATGAAAGCATGTGGCCCGAAATGGTTTGAAAACTCAAAAAAGATGCCGGGCTTAGCCTTGACTTGTATCGAGGACTATCACATGATCACGCTATGATTTCTTATTGGCCAAGTTACCGCCGACCGTCATGTTATGACAAAAAACCTGCACACACCAGCCGACTCGTCATCGGATATGTGCCGACTTGTCACCGGATACCTCCTTATCTAACGCCAACCGCCGATTCAACATTCTAATCGGCGTTAGTTGGCACTATAAGGCCGACTGTCGGGCTTAAATTCGGCACACACCAACCGACTGCCATCGGCTGATGGTTTTTACGCCGACTAGTCGGTTGGTGTGTGCCGAAAATCGGCTGGTATGTGCCTGGCATAATGTCACTGACATGGGAGCCACCCCACACGTATCATATCCATTTGTTGGTGTTGATCCAATTAACTGATTTTTTAATAAATTTTTTATTATATAAAAAAATCTGAGTGAAGTCTGTATGATTACCGAATGAACAAAACCTGTTTGTTTCATAAAAAAAGATAACATTGACACTGCTCAAAACTGCTCTGGCATGTTAAGAAAACTCACATTATGGGAAGACACATTTATATTAAACGAATAAACATCACAGGCTGCTCGATCAGTATCTTGTGATTATTATGCACAGATGCATACAGTTTAATTAAATATGTTGTATGTTTACGTCAACTAATACTGCCACCTAACGATCAAACTTTTCTTAGAGCAGCCACCCACAAACTGATTATACACTCATTCATCAATCCGTTTGGCAACACCGATGATCGATTATGAAAATAAAACGGATTCCCAACAGTATCTCCTATATCCCTGCCAATATCTAAACTACCTACATTCTAATATCTCTACTACCTACATTCTAATATCTCCACTACCTACATTCTAATATATCCACTACCTACATTCTAATATCTCTACTACCTACATTCTAATATATCCACTACCTACATTCTAATATCTCCACTACCTACATTCTAATATCTGTACTACCTACATTCTAATATCTGTACTACCTACATTATAATATCTCAACTACCTACATTCTAATATCTGTACTACCTACATTCTAATATCTGTACTACCTACATTCTAATATCTCAACTACCTACATTCTAATATCTCAACTACCTACATTCTAATATCTCAACTACCTACATTCTAATATCTCAACTACCTACATTCTAATATCTCAACTACCTACATTCTAATATCTGTACTACCTACATTCTAATATCTCTACTACCTACATTCTAATATATCCATTACCTACATTCTAATATCTCCACTACCTACATTCTAATATCTGTACTACCTACATTCTAATATCTCAACTACCTACATTCTAATATCTCAACTACCTACATTCTAATATCTCAACTACCTACATTCTAATATCTCAACTACCTACATTCTAATATCTCAACTACCTACATTCTAATATCTCAACTACCTACATTATAATATCTCTACTACCTACATTATAATATCTCTACTACCTACATTCTAAGTGTCTATCAAGCAGAGAGAGAGCCTAATTACGAGAGATATTGATGTGAACTCACAGAGTTTGTGCATATGTTGAGATCGTGGTGTAGCAGTGTGAATGAGTCTACAGCATCCTCTCTCTTCATCATGTCTGCATCCTTTCTTCTCTGGAGAGCAACATGACGAGAACCTTTAGTAAAGCACACTACACTACACTACCTTAAGCAGTACTTCAAGAGGTACTTACCCGAACAGTACCCAGGAAATATTTACCCTGAGTGGTACCTCAGAAAGTAATCAACTTCTCTATAGAAGTACGTCATGAAGTACTTACCCTGAGTGGTACTCCAGACAGTACCTCCCCTAAGTGATACTTCAATGAATACTTACCCTGAGGGGTACTCCAGACAGTACTTACCCTGAGTGGCACTTCAATGAATACTTACCCTGAGGGATACTCCAGACAGTATTTACCCTGAGTGGTACTTCAGGGAGTACTTACCCTGAATGGTACTTCAGGAACTACTTACCCTGAGTAGTACTTGAGGTAGTACTTACCCTGAGTGGTACTTGAGGAAGTAGTTATCCTGATCGGTACTTCAGGGAGTACTTACCCTGAGCAATACTTCAGGAAGTACTTACCTTGAGGGATCCTTCAGTAAGCATTTACCCTGAATGGTTCTTCAGGGAGTACTTACCCTGAATGGTACTCCAGGAAGTACTTACCTTGAGGGATCCTTCAGGAAGCATTTACCCTGAATGGTAATTCAGGAAGTACTTACCCTGAGTGATACTTCAAGAAGTACTTACCCTGAGTGGTACTTCTGGCAGCATGCCATCCTCGACCTGTCCATAGTCGACGTAGAAGAACTGACAAGTGCAGCGAGAGATGATACGCTGCAGCTGGATGCTGCTGCCTCGCTCCTACAACAGCCACCAGACAGAGATGACAGCCAACAATATACTCTGGGGGGAACGGGGGATAGAGACATGGAAAGGACCAATGGAGGGAGGGAGATATAGGGAAGGAGAGAGGTAAGTGGAAGGAGAGAAGGGATGAGAGAGGGTGGAAATAGCAGGTAAACAGGCGCAGTGATAGAAACAGATGGAAATGGAAACATTTAGGACCAGCGTAGACGTCAGGACTTCAGGCACGTAGAGGATTAACAACATTACCTCATCTTTCTCCCCTCAACATTTCAGCATCTGGACAGTAAACACTAGGCTGTGTGACCGCCAAGTGATGGATACTAACCTGTGTGACTGAGGTGAGTGACCACAGCCCACCACACCCCCCACACTGACCTCACTGGACACTCCCCTGTGGTACGGAGGTGAGGGGTCAGTAACCACATCCCCCACACTGACCCCACTGGACACTCACCTGTGTGACTGAGGCGAGGGGGTCAGTGACCACACCCCCCACACTGACCCCACTGGCTAGCATGGCTGCGATGCCAGTCGTGGGAGTGATGGCGTCAGTGCGGTCCTCCACATTCTCCTGGGTCAGCCACAGGATGTTCTCTGTCATGTCAATGCCGGCGTCCACCGTCGCGTAGTACTACAACAAAAGGTCAGTTCTTATATGTGACCTGCCACAGCAAAGTGGGCATTATGGAAATGATTGTATATAATATATACAGTAAAACCTGTCCATAACGGTCATCGTCGGGACTGCACACAATTACCGTTATAGGCAAGTTTGATTCACTAGATGGAGCCACAGTATTATAAATGGTTACGCTGACGTTCGCTAGTTGGTACTCTCGTGAACAATACAAACCTAGACAATAATATTGAATACTACACTACACAACTTGCTATATTTAATTGATGTTCCTTTTTTTGGGGGGCCATGGTGAAATAAATCACGCCTTCCAAGAAAAGGCGAACAGAAAAAGCTTTGATGTCCAAAAGGAAACAGGAGGGTGTGAACCAGTGCAAGGCAAGCGTTGGCCCAGATTTTCTCAGTGGATTATCAATACAATTTGAGCTACTGGCCATTGTAATATTTACCTAGGCAGTCTCTCCAGCTACACCAAGCCACCTAGGTCAATATTACAATGGCCTGGTCTCATCTGTGGCTTCTCTCAGCTCACTTTGGACATCAAAGCTGATTCAACTCCTCTTTGCTGGAGTAAAGGAGTCACATAGCTGCTGCAATAAGCTGATGACGCCACGCATGACTCGATTGCAATTTGATAGTCCCGCGTACACGCGATGACATCGACGCGATGACGTTTTATTCAGGGAAATTATGGATTCCCTTTGCCCTACCCGCAAGCGGCAGGTTGACTATGAATGGTTCGGTCCAAATTAACTGACCGTTATACGCAATAGACATGTTACCATTATGGACAGGTAGTGGGCAGTGCAAACTAATAGGTAGTCATCCGGGACTTTCAAAAGTGACCGTTATATCCAGGTTATCGTTATGGACAGGTGGCCGCTAACACACGTTTTACTGTACATCTATTCATACTACAAATTGTACAATTCGATTATAACAATGTCTATAAGCTACTGTGTATGTAAAGCTGCAAGCACTGAGCGCAATTCATTTATGAATAAAAAAGAACTGCTATATATTCAGATGCTGTACATTTTTGGACATCCTAAAAATCTACAGAAAAAAACTAATTTTAGGTACAGTATTTTTTTAAATGCCGATTATTTTTGCATGTTTGTATATATGAACCTGTCCATGATTTACACCACACATGGTGTACTGCCATTGTAGGTAGTTTATAGTACTAAAATAACAGCTTTACTGTAATAGTTGACGGATGTACAACATGTTGTCAAAAAGAATTACGTAACCACATTATTGATATGACTACAAGTAGCTAAGTTAATGAATTATCATTTCAAAATCAAAACAATCTCTGTGGAAACCTCCAAATAGGCAACTTATGACCTATTGCCGGGTACTCTAACATAATGCTAGTATAGTATTACGTGTTGCGAAATATCAACAATGCTACTCCACGTCCCATTCTTTTTTCTAATAGTGAGGCCCATGCTGTTTCACTACTGTCATTCAATAATTTAGGGGCGCGGTTTCTATATCCTCTATACATGGTACAGTGTCTATACTATCAATATACATACACACAATACTTTATACTTCACCCATCTGCACACACTCAACAGAGCCACAGGAGGTCTTACTCTTGCATCCACCTGCATACACTCGACAGAACCACAGGAGGTCTTACTCTTGCACCCACCTGCATACACTCGACAGAACCACAGGAGGTCTTACTCTTGCACCCATCTGCACACACTCGACAGAACCACAGGAGGTCTTACTCTTGCATCCACCTGCATACACTCGACAGAACCACAGGAGGTCTTACTCTTGCATCCACCTGCATACACTCGACAGAACCACAGGAGGTCTTACTCTTGCATCCACCTGTATACACTCGACAGAACCACAGGGGGTCTTACTCTTGCATCCACCTGCATACACTCGACAGACCACCTGCATACATTCGACAGAACCACAGGAGGTCTTACTCTTGCACCCACCTGCATACACTCGACAGAACCACAGGAGGTCTTACTCTTGCATCCACCTGCATACACTCGACAGAACCACAGGAGGTCTTACTCTTGCATCCACCTGCATACACTCGACAGAACCACAGGAGGTCTTACTCTTGCACCAACCTGCATACACTCGACAGAACCACAGGAGGTCTTACTCTTGCATCCACCTGCATACACTCGACAGAACCACAGGAGGCCTTACTCTTGCACCCACCTGCATAGACTCGACAGAACCACATGAGGTCTTACTCTTGCATCCACCTGTATACACTCGACAGAACCACAGGAGGTCTTACTCTTGCATCCACCTGTATACACTCGACAGAAACACAGGAGGTCTTACTCTTGCACCGACCTGCATACACTCGACAGAGCCGACCCAGGAGGTCTTACTCTTGAGCTGCTGTTGCTGCCACATGGGCTTGTGGAGACAGGAGAGGATGGAGGCAGCAGCTGCACTCACGATCACGTAGCCGGCCGTCTCACAGCCCCGCAGCATCACCTGACTGTTGGAGAACTCAACTGCAACCAACACAATCACGGTTGAACTCTGGTGAACAAACAGAATATACTTATTCTATAGTATAATAATTACTTTACACAAGTTGAAATAGACGTTAAATAAACGCACTGACCATCTACCCGGGGGGCTCCTATGAGAGAGAGACTTCTTTAGTCTTAATAGGAGTCTCCCAGGATCAGTTGTACATTCAATATGACACCATTTGAAATCTCACATTGTTACTGTCATACCATAATGTACATTATTATTATTATCATTATTATGACATCACATTGTACAACTGGATAAATAAACAACTCTGTCTGTCTGTCATCTCACTTCAGATACACTGATAGACTATAATTTAACTTTTCATTTAAAAAATAATAAATTTTATTTATTTATCTACATATTTATACACTAACTTTTGCAATATTTATACACTAACTTTTGCAGTATTTCTACACTAACTTTTGCAATATTTATACACTAACTTTTGCTAGTCTATCTCGTCTGAGGCACCGAGGTACAAACGTTTCTTTTATTGCTATTTGCTTCCTTGGACCATTGGGCTCTGGTCTGCCAATATGTGATACATTTCAAAAAAGGTGGAGTCAAACCCTGGCCCACTCAACTGATCGTGTGCTACTGCTACTATTCCATTTTGTTGCACTTATACAACCCATAAACTCATATATTGTCTGACATGGCTGCACGTGATGATTACCAAGTTGTAGATTATTTCAGGGATATTAAAGAGGATACTTGAAGTAAAACAAGTTCTGCAATGTTATACTGAGCCCACAGTGTTATATGGCTGTGAATCATGGTTAATGACGATAAAACCAGAAGAGACCACACAACACACAGAAGAGAAGAATGCTCACAGTAGCATTGACAGAAATAAAACCTAATGAAGACATTCGTAGAACAGTTAACACTAAAACAAAGATCACATGTCCAATAGAGTACTCACTGTGCCAGTTATGAGAGAGGACGTCGTCTTTCTGACATGCAGCAATACCATGCAACTGTTCCACGTCCACACCACCTCCAGCCAGCTGCAACCAGCAAGTCAGAGTCAACATTTCACTCATCCTTGTGCTGCCTGGGGGTACTGCTGAATACATCAGTCTCTGCACCCCCTAGGCAGATCACTGTGTTGAAAGTCGAAATGTGAAAGTCTGGTTGAGCCAGTCATCTCATTGCAATTCAAGTTAGGCCAATCATAACAGATGTTACATGTAATATTGAGGACGTAGAACTAATTAATAGAACAAGAGCAGAATGGTCGGACTGGTCATTATTGGGATTTCCTGGAGTTTCCCTTACATAGGGGGCGTGGGAGTTTCATGGTTCCCACGGTGAGAATTGTGACTGGTGAAGACCTATACACCAAAACAAAGTACACTGATTCAGCAGACGTCTGTACACTATATATATCTGCCAGGAGTAGTGTAGTCAACTACCATCCCTGACTTGAGAAGATATCTGCCAGGAGTAGTGTAGTTAACTACCATCCCTGACTTGGAAGATATCTGCCAGGAGTAGTGTAGTCAACTACCATCCCTGACTTGGAAGATATCTGCCAGGAGTAGTCTAGTTAACTACCATCCCTGACTTGAGAAGATATCTGCCAGGAGTAGTGTAGTCAACTACCATCCCTGACTTGGAAGATATCTGCCAGGAGTAGTGTAGTCAACTACCATCCCTGACTTGGAAGATATCTGCCAGGAGTAGTCTAGTTAACTACCATCCCTGACTTGAGAAGATATCTGCCAGGAGTAGTGTAGTCAACTACCATCCCTGACTTGGAAGATATCTGCCAGGAGTAGTGTAGTCAACTACCATCCCTGACTTGAGAAGATATCTGCCAGGAGTAGTGTAGTCAACTACCATCCCTGACTTGAGAAGATATCTGCCAGGAGTAGTGTAGTCAACTACCACCCCTGACTTGAGAAGATATCTGCCAGGAGTAGTGTAGTCAACTACCATCCCTGACTTGAGAAGATATCTGCCAGGAGTAGTGTAGTCAACTACCATCCCTGACTTGAGAAGATATCTGCCAGGAGTAGTGTAGTCAACTACCATCCCTGACTTGAGAAGATATCTGCCAGGAGTAGTGTAGTCAACTACCACCCCTGACTTGAGAAGATATCTGCCAGGAGTAGTGTAGTCAACTACCATCCCTGACTTGAGAAGATATCTGCCAGGAGTAGTGTAGTCAACTACCATCCCTGACTTGGAAGATATCTGCCAGGAGTAGTGTAGTTAACTACCATCCCTGACTTGGAAGATATCTGCCAGGAGTAGTGTAGTTAACTACCATCCCTGACTTGGAAGATATCTGCCAGGAGTAGTGTAGTCTACTACCATCCCTGACTTGAGAAGATATCTGCCAGGAGTAGTGTAGTCTACTACCATCCCTGACTTGGAAGATGTCTGCCAGGAGTAGTGTAGTCGACTACCATCCCTGACTTGAGAAGATATCTGCCAGGAGTAGTGTTGTCAACTACCATCCCTGACTTGAGAAGATGTCTGCCAGGAGTAGTGTAGTTAACTACCACCCCTGACTTGGAAGATGTCTGCCAGGAGTAGTGTAGTCTACTACCATCCCTGACTTGGAAGATGTCTGCCAGGAGTAGTGTAGTCTACTACCATCCCTGACTTCTTGAGAAGATATCTGCCAGGAGTAGTGTTGTCAACTACCATCCCTGACTTGGAAGATATCTGCCAGGAGTAGTGTAGTTAACTACCACCCCTGACTTGAGAAGATGATCAAACCTGATCAACTAATTGGTTCACCAAATACATCTTTGACAACTCAAATAATGACCGACCTCTTCATGGACAGCTATGAAGTTGCTGTCACTCTCAGAGACAAGTTTCTTGAGCATGCTCAGTGCGGGTCCTGACTGTATGCGAGACCAGGGGCTGGGGGTGTTAGTAGTTGACCCCACAACGGGCGATGCCCCATACACCCGCTGACCCTTCTGGAGACAAAAACAACAAATCACTGTCAGGGTCAAAATTCATGGTTAAGACTACTCAACATAAAGTGCAAGATGCAAATTTGTAGGCAGAATTATTAAAACATAAATTAGACGTGATTAGCATTCATTGTAATAAATTATACGGGATACACTTAATAAAAATAATACATTTCTTATATAATTGTAAAAAATAGTTGTAGCACAAAAATTACAATACAGTATAAGAAAGAAAATTTAGTAAGTTTAAATAAGTGTGTGTTCGTTATAAAATTACTAGTTGCAGTAATAGCAATAACAACATTTCTATTACACACAAAATTCTTGCAAATTATGCAAGCATTTGGCTACATTACATTGAAATGAAAAAGATTTTGTTAACATTACACTTGATATTTTTTAATTTACATTATCAAGAAGACCAATACTAGTCATAGTCACATGACTTGTTCTTACTTGTTCTAAGTGTAAAAAGATTGAAGATGAAAGATGAAGAATTTTTATTTGACCCATCCAACATGTTAAATAATACTTACAATATATCCACATCAAATTAAACTTTTGAATAATAAAAATGTATAAACTTATTATACACACATGGCACATTATTGCAAAAATAGGATTAGTAGACTACGATAGATGCTTTCAAGTTGCAACATTTTAAACAAATAAAAAAAAAAAATGTTTTAATTTAAAACAAAGTTAAACAATCAAAAGTAAAAGGGCATATCCCGTACCTGTGGGGTCAACATGGAGTCGACCCTGAATGCTTTGAGGGCCACAGACGAGAGAGACTTGCGGATGACCTTTGCCCTGGTGTAGCTGTCATAGAGGGTGAGTACGACGTTCCTGTTGCCCTCCGTCCAAGCAGCCTTCATGCAGGAGATATGCACCCTGTGTCGAGCCCTCCCCTCCTACAGTACACATGCACATGCAGTATTCATTCTATTAAGCGTACATGTCCTACTTAGCGTACACCTCCCTTTTAACAGAGTATGACACCGTGACAGCGATCTCCAATGCCAATCTTGACTGTTGCATCCAACATGGTAATTTAATTTCTACCAACATCAGAAGATACAAAGAGCAGTGATGAAAAAATATCGAAAGGTCCACCAAAATGATCAGACTTTACAATGTTCTGGTATCTTGTTGTTCATGCGAGATGCATAAATTGCTTGCTAGTCTTGTCTGCTGAGACGGCTGTACCTAGAAACTAAAGAAAATTGGTGTACAATTTTACATATTTCCGCACCTCAAATATTTGTTAAGCGTAAATGTGGAGGTGTCAACATTACAGGGTGACAATATCAGACAAAAGATCATTCAACCTAGTGTCAAGTAAAGACAGTGTTATATGAACGTTTGCGGTTCAATAAATATCGCACTACACAGCCAAAGGTGGAACGGGGTACATGAAATAGGGCACCTCACCTGCTGAGTGTGTGAGGTGTCGGGGGTGGGTTCCTGGGGCGTCTCTTCCGCCCTGCGATAGTTCACCCTAAAGATAGACACAATGACGTAGCTGATTCTACCTAATATAGCTGTCATGTGATATATGTCTGTTTGTAACTCTCCTCTATCCCCACCCACCTGTTTCTATATCTGTCTGTTTGTAACTCTCCTCTATCCCCACCCACCTGTTTCTATATCTGTCTGTTTGTAACTCTCCTCTATCCCCACCCACGTTTCTATATGTCTGTTTGTAACTCTCCTCTATCCCCACCCACCTGTTTCTATATCTGTCTGTTTGTAACTCTCCTCTATCCCCACCCACCTGTTTCTATATCTATCTCCTTGTAACTCTCCTCTATCCCCACCCACCTGTTTCTATATCTGTCTGTTTGTAACTCTCCTCTATCCCCACCCACCTGTTTCTATATCTATCTCCTTGTAACTCTCCTCTATCCCCACCCACGTGTTTCTATATCTGTCTGTTTGTAACTCTCCTCTATCCCCACCCACCTGTTTCTATATCTATCTCTTGCTCTTTTATCATATCTCATATTTAATTTTATTCTAACCACTTTAATATAATTCTCACCACTGGATAATAAATAAAGTAAATGCACACACAAGTTCTTACATAGCAAACTATACAGAGCTAAGGTGCTCAAAGCAGTACACATGTTATTCTCTGCAAAAACACCATCTCATCTTCTCTGGGAAGCATTCAGCCATGCTATAAAATTATTTGTATACATATATCTAGCACTGTTTATAGCCAGGTACTCATTTATACAGCTAATGAACTGTGGAAATGTGGTATGAACAAAATTCCCCCAGCTTTGAAACAGCAACAAAAAGATTTGAAACTGTGTCCCCTGATAGAGTGTGCAATGTTCTAACACTGTGCTACCTCGCTCCACTTACTTCTGTACACTGGCAAAGAAGCTCCGGTCACTTTGTCCACGCATCGAGATGTTTGTCTACAAAACAACCCCAGTTTCTCCCATCAGACCTACAAACCTTCCTGTCAATCCCAACTCCATTTGACAATACTTTATTGTCCCTTGGGAGGAAATTCATGTGGAATGTCAGACCATAAAACAAATGTACAGGCAATACAAAAGGACATAAAATACATATGTGCGCACATACACACATTGACATGTGAAGCAATCATAATTTAAACGTAAAACTAGTAATAAATGTTACATAAGTTATATCATCTCTCAAATCATCTCGGGCTCCCTCAGTGTCAGACTGGCAGAGATGGATGGAACGAAGGTCAGTTACTCATTCATTAGTCTATTTGAAGAGTGAACAAATGGGTTTCAAGTGTGATTCAGTTTGCACTGAGGGAGTTGAAAGCGGCGGCCAGAAGGAAACAAAGACCTCACTAGGACCTTTCCTTCCGAGGGAATACTGTTGTCATGTAAAAGTGAAAAGGATTTCACAATCATTTTTACTTTATTTCTACTTTTATAAGTTTTTGTAAGATTATACAACAATTTTTATGCTGTTGGAAATAAATCACTGAAATAAAGTTTGCACTGGAATTGTTTGTTGCCATACATCTTCCCAGTTTTGAAACAATCGTTTTGGAGATTTAATTTTTGTGGTTTTATTATACTAAAACCAAACATGAACTGGGAATGGAGTTTCTGTAAGATCAATGTTAAGGAACAAAATCAATTTTAAAGAGTAAAATCGGGTTTATGAGCTCTTAAGAATGTTTGAAATGTTCCCCTTCGACCAGTTTCGATGCCAAAACTAGTGAGAAAGCTGAAACTGAAATTACCGCTGCGGCCTGTGTGTCGACACTACACAGCCAGACGGTAGCGCCATCTAGGTCGCAGTCGAGCTGACTGACAGTCCAGCAGGCTTGAGGGCGGCGTTGGAGGCCATCGGGGAGGGTCTGTTTGTGTAGCTGCAGCCCGATGGTGAGGTTGAAGGAATGACCCGCCATCTCAGCCCCATTCTGCTTGGCGTACGACATCCAGTAGAAGACGTGGAACTGACTCACGTTGAACGACAACTCCACAAGTCTGCAACAGAATGTGTGTGACAGTCAGCCTATAAGGGATCATCTCAGAACATTACTTTCATCTGGCCTCAGCTCGCACCTCCCTCAGATGACAGCTTCTAAACATTTATATGATGACATCAATATATTAACAGTATCGGTCTGATGCGTAAAATATTGATGTCTGATGTCAGATAAAAACTGCCTCTTGAACTCCCCAAACAAAAGTAATTTCGTTTGATATCAGACATCGATGTTGTGAGATGATCCCTTACACAGCACGGTATCCCGTCTTTAGGACTGCTCAAAACTTTTTACATTTCACTCCGTGGCAGACCTGTTCGATCACCAACTTGATTTCTCTGGGAAGCATTCAGCCACCCTGAAATTACTGCATTAAGTATATCCGTACACATATATCCATCACTGTCTAAGAACAGGTACTCCTTTATATAGCTGGTTGAACTGTGGCTATATGCAGTGTACAAAATGGCCAAAACAACAAGAGCACTCTTTCCTTTCAGTGAAAGTCCGTCCAACATGCCATAAGTCTACCAGTTTTGAGTAATGTCAATGGCATCTATTTTACAAAACCGAAACAGATTTTGGTAATTGGGCATTGATACATATTTCACAGAATTATTTTTACATAATCAAAACAGTCAGCGATCACACAAGATTGTAACTGATTAATTGATAGAATCAATCAATTATCACAACTGATTAATGGGAACAACATATAAACCTAGCATAGAAGCCTGAGCCACTTACTTGTAGTGTCTGCCCAGCTGTGGCTTCCTGGGTAGTGTCCAGTTAAAGTACTGACCCCTCCTGATGGGTCGTGACACTCGGGCCAGACACATCTGTAGGAGATGAGAGGGACTGGTGTAGGAGAACGCTCAAGAAACAAAGGGTGCAAACAATGTGTATGATACACAGGTTCAATGTAGCATAGCATCTGTCTCCCCTCTCTGTCACCCCCATCTCTCCCTTCCTCCCACCCTCTCTGTCTCTGTCTCCCCCATCTCTCCCTTCCTCCGTGTCTCCTCTGTCTTTGTCTCCCCCGTCTCTCCCTTACTCCCACCCTCTCTGTCTCCTCTGTCTCCCCTGTCTCTCCCTTCCTACCTCCCTCTCTGTCTCTGCCTCTCCCGTCTCTCCCTTCCTCCCTGTCTCCTGTCTTTGTCTCCCCCGTCTCTCCCTTCCTCCCACCCCCTCTGTCTCCCCTGTCTCTCCCTTCCTCTCTGTCTCTGTCTCCCCTGTCTCTCCCTTCCTCCCTCCATCTCTGTCTCTGCCTCCCCCGCCTCTCCCTTCCTCTCTATTTTTGTCTCCCCTATCTCTCACTTCCTCCCTCCCTCTCTGTCTCTGCCTCCCCCGCCTCTCCCTTCCTCTCTATTTTTGTCTCCCCTCTCTCTCCCTTCCTCCCTCCATCTTTGTCTCTGCCTCCCCCGTCTCTCCCTTCCTCTCTGTCTCCCCTCTCTCTTTTTGCGGCATGTTTTCGCAGTGCAATGGCATTCAATGTGCTCAAGAAACAAAGGGCTTCCTAATGGGGACTCTGTGTTTAATAGTGTGAGAGATGCACAGGTCAAGGTAGCATAGACTCCCTCCCTCCCTCCCTCCCTCCCTCCCTCCCTCCCTCCCTCCCTCCCTCCCTCCCTCCCTCCCTCCCTCCCTCCCTCCCTCCCTCCCTCCCTCCCTCCCTCCCTCCCTCCCTCCCTCCCTCCCTCCCTCCCTCCCTCCCTCCCTCCCTCCCTCCCTCCCTCCCTCCCTCCCTCCCTCCCTCCCTCCCTCCCTCCCTCCCTCCCTCCCTCCCTCCCTCCCTCCCTCCCTCCCTCCCTCCCTCCCTCCCTCCCTCCCTCCCTCCCTCCCTCCCTCCCTCCCTCCCTCCCTCCCTCCCTCCCTCCCTCCCTCCCTCCCTCCCTCCCTCCCTCCCTCCCTCCCTCCCTCTGTCTCCATCTCCTCTCAACCTTCCCTGGGATAAAAAGAATGATCACTAACTAGCCTACACCCACCTATGGACCAACAAACTAAGGCATCAAGACTAGCAGGGACACCCTCACTGCAACTGAACACAGACAGAGGCGAGTTATATATCTGGGAGGAGATGCTCTAACAGTGCCTATAAGTTAGCGTGTTTAATATACTTGTAAAAGTTATGGTCGTGTTGGGGGAAGTGATTAATAAGTACAACACTTCTATCGTCCCCCATTTCCATGTGTAAATGTTTATGTATTGTATATTGCGTGTAGTTCTCTTTGTATGCATTTTCCACTTGGAAATAAACAACCAATCAATATACAGTATTAATAAATAAATACATCTTTAGAGCCAGGTGATTGAGGGATGATATAGCACGAGTGGACTCACTTTGATCTTGTCCAGCCACCGCAATGTACTTCCGTAGAAGAGACAGCTAGAGACACAGGCGCCCTCTTGTGGTTTCACATCAAAACTCACACTCATGTTCACATTCTGGGAGCGAAAAGCTCGATACGAATCATGCTCCTGAAAGAGACATTCATTAACTAAAAATGTCCACACTTACTTACCACAGTTATATCTAATAACGTCTTGGAATTTTTGAGGCAAGTGTAATTTCAGTTTCTGTAATTACATCAGAAATTAAGAGTATATTAATTAACATAAAATTCAGAAGGTACTGATGATTTGTATAAAAATGTTCACGTTTATGGATGCAACTGAAAAGGTAATTTTCGTATGCTTATGTATGTCATGACATAAGACATGAGTAGTTAAGATGAGAGAAGGATATATCTTTGGAATAGTGACGACTGGAAGAATAACAAGAGACACATCAATTTTGCAAAAGGTTTGGGCAGCAACTTTCAGAATAGGATATGTAAATTGCAAAGAAAGAAGTAATTTACGATTCTAGAATCTGGCACTTCCATCAAGCTCTGCCCTTTCTACATGCTTTTCTCATCTAAACAACTTTACCCTTTGTTTTAGTCACAAAGAAACAAAACTGAATTTCAATGATAAATACGACGGAATGTCTGACAACTTCACATCTGCAATAGCCATTTTAGGAAGTTTAATGTACCTGATTACCAGGCAACATGTGACGTAACGGATCTGTTAATTGTGAAGAAGATTCGACTACAAGTGACGGTCTACTTATGAAATGACAGAACGTGGTTTGAGTAGAAGACATGCCCCACCTGCATGGAGTACTCTGGCACTTTGTCTGGGGCGCAGGGCATCACAGCATGGTGGTCATTGGGATCACCCAGACACAGCCACTGTAGACGCACGCTGAAACATTGACCATTATCTTGAAATCACACATACACACACACGCACACAATCACACACATATGGGGAATGTAAATGTATCTCCTCCCAGGCACTGTAATGTTGAAACTGTTGTGATTAACAACTCTCCAGATGGCGCTACGGTGACTGGATTTCAAATCATGTACTATAATGGTAATAACTGATACCCCTTGTTTTGTTGTACCATGGGCAGGTATAAGCTACTTATGATATGTATCTATATTTCATCTAAGCAGCCAGCATATTTCCATTCACTCTTAATTCTTGCACGTTTGCAAACTAAAACTAAGTCTTAAGACAAATATTCAAAAATGTAAAAAATTCAGTACAAAATAACATCTACAATTTGTTCAAACACTCAAGAATTCTTTATTCGCTGATCAAACTGTTTAATTTGTTTAATGAAGGATATCATGCAGCAATATTTCAGGGGGAAATGTGTAAATTGTCAAGGATTCACTCACCCTAACACAGTGCAATAATGCCTGAGTAGAATATGTATTATGATATATACAAAGAGAAGACGAAAGTCGTACCAGAAGCGTAGGTCTGGTAGATGCAGTAAGCGACAGTCGTCGTACTTGGACGCTGTCCTTGCATACACGTCCAAGTCTCCCTTCAGCAACCATTTACCTGCACAGACCACTCTCAAAGCTAGACTAGCTTGGCACACACACACAACAATGTTCTGGCAGCAATCTGTCGCCAGCAGTAAAGGTAATAGTAATCTCGTGGAAGCATTCAGCCACACTGCAATTACTACACAACAACTATTTGTACATAAATATACACCACTGTCTATAGCCAGGTACTCATTTAGACAGCTGAGTGAACTGGAGAAATGTGGAGTGAACAAACTTCTCAAGGTTTGAAATGGAAGCATGGGATTCAAACCTGGAATATCTTGATTGAGAGTCCAAAGCTTTAACCAGTTTGCCACTGTTCACCAGAACAGTTTGTCAGCTATGAGATAGACACCACAATTTTAGCCATCGTCACCACCACTCTGACTCAAGGACTATACACTGGCCAATGATGAGCAGTTGCCGACTAGAAATCAGGTACATGCATGTGGGCGGAAGTCTTGCTGTGTCTACTCTCGACCAGCTGTGTGAAATTGGAAGAACCTCTGATATGATGGCATATATTGGAATATCTTAATAACCCAAAATAAAATTGATTGGTAGCAAGAGCTGATGAATTAGGTTTAAAACACAGTAGCACACCTGGGGCCGGTTTCATGAAGCGGCTAAGAACGTTCTTAATGCCAAGATGATTGTTTTAGTAAATTACGTGATTTTTTAAATATAAGCGAACATAGGAGTTTACACAAACACGTGATGCTAAGTAATTGCGTAACTTTAAGTACGCTTCATGAAACCGGCCCCTGGTTCTAGAGCAGTGGTTCTTAACCCCTGGGTCGCAACCCAACATTGGGTCGCCAAGATATTTTGAGTGGGTCGCAAAGAATTTTCAGTGACTGTCCACAGTTGCTGAACTTGTCCCACTTGTCACCAGATGCAGGCAAGACGAATAATTTATGCCCAATGTTGTATGAATTTGAAATGCTACAGGAGTCTATGTGAAATAACATCATATAGCTTTTCAAAATCTCACAATGTTTGGCATAAATTTTACGTTTGCATTAATGTGGTATTGGCATGTCATACTGCTGTATGCACTAGACGAAAATCGATGGTGTTTTCCATAATTTCAAATGGAATCATTCAAAGTACTTTTACAGACAAATATCACTTTATTATGCATACACCCGGGCACATGACATCATGTTATCGGCAAATGGGCTTGGAATTCCTTAACATTGATCACAATTTACTGTTTGAAGGCATCGGTCGCCAAGTAAGTCCCGTGATTGGATTTTGAGTTGTACCCAAAAAAGGTAAAGAAATGCTGTTCTACAGTGGTCCAGTCAAGTACAAGGACTCCTACCATTGGTCCAGTCAAGTACAAGGACTCCTACCATTGGTCCAGTCAAGTACAAAGATGCCTACCATTGGTCCAGTCAAGTACAAGGACTCCTACCATTGGTCCAGTCAAGTACAAGGACTCCTACCATTGGTCCAGTCAAGTACAAGGACTCCTACCATTGGTCCAGTCAAGTACAAGGACGCCTACCATTGGTCCAGTCAAGTACAAGGACTCCTACCATTGGTCCAGTCAAGTACAAGGACTCCTACCATTGGTCCAGTCAAGTACAAGGACTCCTACCATTGGTCCAGTCAAGTACAAGGACTCCTACCATTGGTCCAGTCAAGTACAAGGACTCCTACCATTGGTCCAGTCAAGTACAAGGACGCCTACCATTGGTCCAGTCAAGTACAAGGACTCCTACCATTGGTCCAGTCAAGTACAAGGACTCCTACCATTGGTCCAGTCAAGTACAAGGACTCCTACCATTGGTCCAGTCAAGTACAAGGACTCCTACCATTGGTCCAGTCAAGTACAAGGACGCCTACCATTGGTCCAGTCAAGTACAAGGACTACTACCATTGGTCCAGTCAAGTACAAGGACGCCTACCATTGGTCCAGTCAAGTACAAGGACTCCTACCATTGGTCCAGTCAAGTACAAGGACTCCTACCATTGGTCCAGTCAAGTACAAGGACTCCTACCATTGGTCCAGTCAAGTACAAGGACTCCTACCATTGGTCCAGTCAAGTACAAGGACTCCTACCATTGGTCCAGTCAAGTACAAGGACGCCTACCATTGGTCCAGTCAAGTACAAGGACGCCTACCATTGGTCCAGTCAAGTACAAGGACTCCTACCATTGGTCCAGTCAAGTACAAGGACGCCTACCATTGGTCCAGTCAAGTACAAGGACTCCTACCATTGGTCCAGTCAAGTACAAGGACGCCTACCATTGGTCCAGTCAAGTACAAGGACTCCTACCATTGGTCCAGTCAAGTACAAGGACGCCTACCATTGGTCCAGTCAAGTACAAGGACTCCTACCATTGGTCCAGTCAAGTACAAGGACTCCTACCATTGGTCCAGTCAAGTACAAGGACTCCTACCATTGGTCCAGTCAAGTACAAGGACTCCTACCATTGGTCCAGTCAAGTACAAGGACTCCTACCATTGGTCCAGTCAAGTACAAGGACGCCTACCATTGGTCCAGTCAAGTACAAGGACTCCTACCATTGGTCCAGTCAAGTACAAGGACTCATACCATTGGTCCAGTCAAGTACAAGGACTCCTACCATTGGTCCAGTCAAGTACAAGGACTCCTACCATTGGTCCAGTCAAGTACAAGGACTCCTACCATTGGTCCAGTCAAGTACAAGGACTCCTACCATTGGTCCAGTCAAGTACAAGGACTCCTACCATTGGTCCAGTCAAGTACAAGGACGCCTACCATTGGTCCAGTCAAGTACAAGGACTCCTACCATTGGTCCAGTCAAGTACAAGGACTCCTACCATTGGTCCAGTCAAGTACAAGGACTCCTACCATTGGTCCAGTCAAGTACAAGGACGCCTACCATTGGTCCAGTCAAGTACAAGGACTCCTACCATTGGTCCAGTCAAGTACAAGGACGCCTACCATTGGTCCAGTCAAGTACAAGGACTCCTACCATTGGTCCAGTCGAGTACAAGGACTCCTACCATTGGTCCAGTCGAGTACAAGGACTCCTACCATTGGTCCAGTCGAGTACAAGGACTCCTACCATTGGTCCAGTCGAGTACAAGGACTCCTACCATTGGTCCAGTCAAGTACAAGGACGCCTACCATTGGTCCAGTCAAGTACAAGGACGCCTACCATTGGTCCAGTCAAGTACAAGGACTCCTACCATTGGTCCAGTCAAGTACAAGGACGCCTACCATTGGTCCAGTCAAGTACAAGGACTCCTACCATTGGTCCAGTCAAGTACAAGGACGCCTACCATTGGTCCAGTCAAGTACAAGGACTCCTACCATTGGTCCAGTCAAGTACAAGGACTCCTACCATTGGTCCAGTCAAGTACAAGGACTCCTACCATTGGTCCAGTCAAGTACAAGGACTCCTACCATTGGTCCAGTCAAGTACAAGGACTCCTACCATTGGTCCAGTCAAGTACAAGGACTCCTACCATTGGTCCAGTCAAGTACAAGGACGCCTACCATTGGTCCAGTCAAGTACAAGGACTCCTACCATTGGTCCAGTCAAGTACAAGGACTCCTACCATTGGTCCAGTCAAGTACAAGGACTCCTACCATTGGTCCAGTCAAGTACAAGGACTCCTACCATTGGTCCAGTCAAGTACAAGGACTCCTACCATTGGTCCAGTCAAGTACAAGGACTCCTACCATTGGTCCAGTCAAGTACAAGGACTCCTACCATTGGTCCAGTCAAGTACAAGGACTCCTACCATTGGTCCAGTCAAGTACAAGGACTCCTACCATTGGTCCAGTCAAGTACAAGGACTCCTACCATTGGTCCAGTCGAGTACAAGGACGCCTACCATTGGTCCAGTCAAGTACAAGGACTCCTACCATTGGTCCAGTCGAGTACAAGGACTCCTACCATTGGTCCAGTCGAGTACAAGGACTCCTACCATTGGTCCAGTCGAGTACAAGGACGCCTACCATTGGTCCAGTCAAGTACAAGGACGCCTACCATTGGTCCAGTCAAGTACAAGGACGCCTACCATTGGTCCAGTCGAGGAGGAGGTTGCTCCAGGTCCAGTCCATCAGCTCCGTTGTGTTGTAAGGGTCGAGCGAGGCGTGGTACAGCCAGCTCATCGTCTGTACTGACATTGTGAGTCGACCGTGAAGGAGGAGGCGAGACTTGTCCCAGAATGCCAAGGGGGCACTGGGGTCGAGGGATGGCTGGTTGACCAGGTTCAAGGCCAGATTGTACTGCGCGAAGCACGGCTCCCAGCATGCACCGTATGCCATGTTGAACACTGCCACCTCTACAAAAGGCAACACATTCTATTGTTACCGATGCTGTAGAACCCTTTGTATAAACATGTATTTTATTAGTTTATTTATTTAATTAATTTGTTATATATTTTAATTAATTTTAATATATTTTAACTAGTTATGTAGTTGTTCTTAATATTTAAAAAACTATGTAATGCATGTTAATTACTTAATATATACAGTCTATTTAATTTCAATATATAATTTTTACCAGGATATATGTCTTATAATTCCATGTATGTTTTCTAATGTGTGTACGTGCCTATGAATGGGCTGATCCCGGATATATGGCGCCATAGAAATGTTGGTACTGATAACAATAACTACGTCACTTAAAAAAGGTAAGTTCTTATACAGCGCAGTACCCAGTCCTCAGGACTGTTCAAAACGCTTTACACTTTACTCCCTGGCAGACCTGTTCAATCGTACACCATGTCGATTTTTCTGGGAAGCATTCAGCCATGCTGCAATTAATTTGTGAAGATTATTTGTACACAAATATTCACCACTGTCTACTGGTACTCATTTATACAGATGAGTGAACTAGAGGAACGTGGGGTGAACAAACTTGCCCAAGGTTTGACACAGCAGCACAGGATTCCAACCCGGGTTCTCTCTACTGAGAGTCCAATGCGCTAGTCACTGCGCTCCACTAAAACATTTCCTTATTCATGCAGGGCATACAGAAGGGGGAGGGGGTCAAGGCCTGGGTATTAATTATAATCAATATAGGTCGCATGTGCATCAAACCCAAACTGCTGCTCCTGCAACAAATAAAATCCAAACAACCCAACATCTAGCTTTCATACATGATCAAATATGGACTTGAGAAAACATTCTAAATGCAGTTATTGTATAACAAAAAGGGTGTGAACTTACCACAACTGAGATCGTGGTAGAACTTGAGGGGCGGCATTCGTCGCTGCACTGTCATGTTACCCCATGGCTGCTCAATTTCTACCATGCAACTTCTTGTAGCTGCGAACACAGGAGGGTAAGGGGTCGGAGGTCATGAGTCGGTGATGTAAAAGGTCAGAAGTGATAATGCAAATGGAAAGCATTTGAAGGTTTGAAACAAAACAAGACAGATCTGTAGTCTTGTTTTTGATAAAAAAAACTCACTTCTGTGCTTCCATGTAAATAGAAACCTGCACATTAGAATACCTTAATAACACCAAATACAATTGCAAGGGCTTATCTATTACATTTCAAAACTGTGAACACATTTAGACAGTCAATATGATGGAATAGGTATAGGTTATACACACTACAGGACATGCTCTACCTTATGTTGATGGGACTAGCATCCTTTACTGGTTTACTTACATATTTTACACTGTAGGCTCAGTATTATTAACTTACATATTTTATACTGTAGGCTCAGTATTATTAACTTACATATTTTACATTGTAGGCTCAGTGTTATTAACTTACATATTTTACACTGTAGGCTCAGTATTATTAACTTACATATTTTACACTGTAGGCTCAGTGTTATTAACTTACATATTTTACACTGTAGGCTCAGTATTATTAACTTACATATTTTACACTGTAGGCTCAGTATTATTAACTTACATATTTTACACTGTAGGCTCAGTATTATTAATTTACATATTTTACACTGTAGGCTCAGTATTATTAACTTACATATTTTACACTGCAGGCTCAGTATTATTAACTTACATATTTTACACTGCAGGCTCAGTATTATTAACTTACATATTTTACACTGTAGGCTCAGTATTATTAACTTACATATTTTACACTGTAGGCTCAGTGTTATTAACTTACATATTTTACACTGTAGGCTCAGTATTATTAACTTACATATTTTACACCGTAGGCTCAGTATTATTAACTTACATATTTTACACCGTAGGCTCAGTATTATTAACTTACATATTTTACACTGTAGGCTCAGTATTATTAATTTACATATTTTACACTGTAGGCTCAGTATTATTAACTTACATATTTTACACTGTAGGCTCAGTATTATTAACTTACATATTTTACACTGTAGGCTCAGTATTATTAACTTACATATTTTACACTGCAGGCTCAGTATTATTAACTTACATATTTTACACTGCAGGCTCAGTATTATTAACTTACATATTTTACACTGTAGGCTCAGTATTATTAACTTACATATTTTACACTGTAGGCTCAGTGTTATTAACTTACATATTTTACACTGTAGGCTCAGTATTATTAACTTACATATTTTACACTGTAGGCTCAGTATTATTAACTTACATATTTTACACCGTAGGCTCAGTATTATTAACTTACATATTTTACACTGTAGGCTCAGTATTATTAATTTACATATTTTACACTGTAGGCTCAGTATTATTAACTTACATATTTTACACTGTAGGCTCAGTATTATTAACTTACATATTTTACAATGTAGGCTCAGTATTATTATTTACAATGTATTATCCACTTTTGTTTATCTGTTATCTATTGTATTTTTTCCTTTTTTAATGTACAGTATAATCTCAGTTTATGGTCACCCCAGTAATACAGCCACCTTGCAATTAAGGTAATCCTGGGACAATCCCAAATTATTTTTGTAACAGTAAAGTATAGGATATCAGTGCCACTTAAACGGTCCCTCACCATCCAGGTCACTTTTGTTCTGTCCCGAGGCTAAACTTAATAGGGAGATTCCACTGTAATTTTAGTTTAATATAGTTCAAAAGTATTACATTCACATCTGAACACAGGGCATTAGCCCCAGCTTTTATGGTATCTAAATACTTTTAATTATTACTGCAACTCCAGGGGAGCACAGCTAGTGTAGTGGTTAGCACATCCGCCTGGCATGCCTGCGTTCTGAGTTCGAACACCCAGACCGGGCAGGCATGAAATTTTGTGTATAATTTGGCTCTCAACATTTGGGACTGTGTATTCCTCTTGACTCGGAGATCACGTTAATGTCGGTCCCGTCTCAATTTGGGACGCAAAAGAATGACTGAGGACAACAATCACACTAGCAGTGACCACCCTCAGTGCCAGCATATAAAGGTCGGCTTGGCAATAATGTTCTGAACAAGACTTGACTAGTTGAATGAGACCTCATAAGACCATTACATTGTAACCACAATAATACAGACTAGTCAGTTAATAAAACGTTGCTGAGCACTGGAAACAACTAGAAAAAACTAGCAACTCACCTCTGGTTGAAGCCATTTGCTCCGCCCCAATAAGTCTACCCCAAACGTGCATGGCCTCTATCTGCAGGAGGGGCTGGGGGTAATCTCTCAACTGGAGGGTCCATGACCCGACACTGGCGCTAACCTGGCGACACCACAGGGTCGTGAACTCTAACCCCTCCTCGGGGTAGGGGCTGACAAGAAAAAACTGTGGGATTAGGATATAAAGAAACAAGGAATTCAACCAAGAACAAAGGAATCAATTACTAAGTCATTTTTAGAACTGAGAGATCTCAGTTATGAAAGTCCAAGAAATAAAACAGATTTAAAAAAAATTAAATGGTTATTAAGATTTAAATAGAACTAGCATCTTAGAACTTAAAGAAGTTGCAGACCCTTGTAAAAACTCGTGCTAAATACATTGTTGCATAAACACCATAACATGCTCACAGATACTCATTGCATGTTCAAAATAACGAAGGTTGGAGAGAATGTGAGGTTCACGTCCAGTGATAGGTCCTAATCGTGATAGTGCAGAATTGTCAAGTAATATTCGTATTAGGGTAGACGTAACCATATTGTGTTAGTGTCTACTTCATGTTGCCAAGTTCATGACGTAGGGGCCGTTTTCCCGTATTTGTATTTGCATGCATGTGTGGTTCCTGCAATTGTTAAGTTACACTTTACATGTTATGCACGTATTATATTCCGAACAACTGATTTACCTCGTAAAAGGTGAGAAACCTGACATACATGGGGTATTTTGAAAAAATAAAGGTCATATGTCCAACCCCTGGGGTTGAAGGTTAATTCTTGAAAGTTTGGTGGTCGAGGTTCACGCCATCCTAGAAGAAAACGTTGACATGCCCGCAGGCACATATACCTACACAAGCTTGATAATAATTAGATGCTGGTATTAAATAGCAATGACTTACTGACCTGTCCTTGTCGATGTCTCTCATGTGTCTCACCACAGTATCGTGGCCATGCAGGGAGGGGTCGGCAAGCGCCACAATACGCAGCCGAGTCATCGACCAGGTGAACAGCTTTGTCCTGCGTGCGGACGACGTGTACAGCTGTCTACACCGCTCAATGTACACCTCACTGCTCAACTTACTGAGGGAAGTGTACAGCTCCTCCAACTTACTCGCTGAAAGAAATACTACAATTAACGGATCCATCACATGACCTGTTGCCTGGCAACATGGTCCATCAAGCCATCAAAATGGATGCCGAACATTGTGCAGCTGTTGGACATTCTGTTGTACATTTTTTGGTGAAATTCTGGCTGAAGAACTGTTCTTTCTGACATGAACATAGGGCATAGTTGCTTAGGCAAGAACAGAGACTGATCTAGCTGATTCATGTCTCCCTAGTAATGTAATGTAATACAATGTAATATAATGTATATATGTAAACATAGTTGTTAAAGGGATAAACGATATCATTAGCTGAGCATAAAGTTATTTCTAACTGGAAGTCTGCTGTGTTGACTGTGGGAATGTGAGTATCACTGAACATCAAAGGGTATAGTGGTTAACTCAGCCCGACGTGGCTATATTGCCAATAAAACTGGTTTTGAAATTGGATGCTCTGTTTACTATTAGAACATGCACCTGTCATCGTACTTTCAAACTGCAACCGTTGTTATGGGCTTACCAAACACAATTTGGCAAGCAGTATACCTTCAATATAGTTAGTATAGTCTTAAGAACATTATATTAATGATTACAAGAAAAACAAAGAACAGACTATGTCCTGTTAAGACAACGCTTGACGGAGGTGGTTATCATCATTATACTTGTAATGTTAAGATTCTGCATCTGTCAACTGTCGTTGCCCATTCTTATTGGCAGAAAACACGATACTGCAGTGAAGAACCATGCAGTAAAAGTAGTTGATATTTAACACCAGCAATCAATGTATCCAAAACAAAGCCACATGTTACTTTTTGTGAAATGTATTTTTATTAAAAAATACTGCAAAACAAATTTAGAGTCTTTGAAAAAAACAAACATTGCTGACACAGTGTTGCACCCACAGAGCAGTTATAATGTCATAATCAAACGAATCTGACTGGCCTAATTATGATGGAACTATGGCGGTCATTGTGTTAAAACATCACAATGAATGCATTTATTAAGAGCTGCCAACTTTCATTGAGGGTTGCATGGCTTTACACCCGAGAGAACAGAAGTCCATGTGTGCCTATTTGTGTGATAAAATAACCCACAGAAGTATGTGTTTGCCCATTTGTGTGATTACTGTAATAAAATAACCAAAAGAAGTCTGTGTTTGTCCATCTGGGTGATAGGTTACCCAAGAGGAATCCATGTTTGTACAATGTAATACCTGAGAGGAATCCATGTTTGTACAATGTAATACCTTAGAGGAATCCATGTCTGTGCAATGTAATACCTGAGAGGAGTCCATGTCTGTACAATGTAATACCTGAGAGGAGTCCATGTCTGTACAATGTAATACCTGAGAGGAGTCCATGTCTGTACAATGTAATACCTGAGAGGAGTCCATGTCTGTACAATGTAATACCTGAGAGGAGTCCATGTTTGTACAATGTAATACCTGAGAGGAGTCCATGTTTGTACAATGTAATACCTGAGAGGAGTCCATGTTTGTACAATGTAATACCTGAGAGGAGTCCATGTTTGTACAATGTAATACCTGAGAGGAGTCCATGTTTGCGGCGGAGTTCCTGGATCTTCTTGTCCATGGCCAGCAGTCTCTTCTCATTCTCAAGATGTTCATCTGTCATCAACTGTCAACACACAACACGTTTGTGACTTGAGCACGTCAACACAACATGGTCAACACGTGACATGTCTGTAACATGAACACGTCAACACAACAGTGTCAACACATGACACGTCTGTGACATGAACACTGTCAATACATGACATATCTGTGACAGGAACACGTCAACCCAACAGTGTCAATACACATGTCTACGACACGAACACGTCAACACAAGTGTAAACAACCATGACATGTTTTGGAAAGAAAAAAGTGTTACTTTTCTACTAAGGAGTCACAGATGAAGCCCTGAGAGTTTCGCACCCGAGGTGCAAGACGTCTAGGAGGAAAAACTTTACATACACATATATAGGAACAAACATATGTACATACACATACATATATAGGAACAAACATATGTACATACACATACATATATATATATATATACAGACACACACGTGCACATGCTAGCTCAGGTATAGATAGATGACAAATTGACAGTGGGTGTGGATGATGGAAGCAGACAGGTGAGTTCAATACTTTATGTTAGTTGAAACAAAACGAAGGCATGCCAGGAAGATCAAGTCAGGACAGACCTGGTAGTTGTCACCAAGCTTCACCTCCTGTGGGTCGTCACTCAACTGCAGCTGCACATTCTGAAAGACAGAAAATAACAATCATAACACGTTGTCTTATATGTGACCTACCACAGCGAAGAAGGTAGAAAGTCCTACATGCCTATTCTGCACACAAGCTAAAAATAGCTGTCCAGATCAGGTCCAATAAATTTTGTGACTGTGACAGAAATGTATACCTCATAATCTCATCTGTCATTGCCCAGTTTATTTTCCTGAATAAACAATCCAAACCTAATAAAACACAGGCATTTACGAATGCTCAGATCAAGAAACGACAGACAATATGCGTCAAAATTATGTCATTTCTCAAAATGGCACTTTTTGACGTTTGCTTCAATTGTAGCAATGAATCAAAAACTCCTGAGGATATTTCAACAAATGATGTATCATTTTGAAGCTTATTATCTGTGGAATCCAAAAACGTAGAAACCTCCATTTTACAACTTACCCATTTCACTGTGGCAAGTCACACGTAGTGCTGGTATCTGCCTAGGCAAGGTACTCATGGTATTGTTTTACACATATAGTACTAAAAGCACCTCATTTCTCACCATCTCTGCTCCTACTTACACAGTTGCATTGGCTTCCAGTTACATATTGAATACAATTAGCTACTATCACATATCGTACCCTTTCTATGAAGCACCCATCCTATTTGTTTAGTCTCCTTCGTTTTTTCGATATCCCCAAGAATCTCAGATCATTTGTTTCACGATTTTTTGTTCCGAAAACCAAGCTTAATATCGGCAAACGTGCTTTTTCTGTAGTCGCACCCAAAATCTAGAATCAACTCCCTATCGCTTTAAAATCGTCTAAGACTATAGATACCTTTCGTAAAAAACTGAAGACTTATTTATTTGAAATTGCATTTCCACCCTAACCTTCGGCGGTCCCTTGCTCTAATGACGACTCTTGCTTGTCCCTGGTAACGATTTTGCCCAATGATTCTTGTATGTTGCGCCTCTGACCTCAGATTCCTGGGGATTTAGGCATTATAGAAGTTTGCCATTATTATTATTTACTCCATTATGAGAGCAAGTGTTTGGCAGCAGCCAATACAGTGCCTGTATATTGTGTTTATAATGTTTACATTAGAAGTATGGCAAGTGACAGGTCCACGACTTACCTGTATGGAGACGCAGAGGTCGGACGGCAGTGTGCTGCCCTCTGTGAACGGCTTCTTCTCAACCTTGTGCACCAACTTGAGCCACTTGTTCAAGTTCTTCACCTGACGCAGCACACAACACAAATGTCACGAGGGATCATCTCAGAACGTCAATGTCCGATATCAGACGAAATTACTTTCATTTGGGGGACGGAGGGTCAGAGGCAGATTCATCTGGCATCGTACATCGATATTGTATGCTTCAGACCGATAAATAGAGATATTATCACATTAATGTTCACAATATTTCGTCTGTGGGGGGAGAGTGTGGGGCTGAGGCCAGATGAAAACAATTTCGTCTTATATTTGATGTTCTGAAATGATCCATAATGCAAGAAAAATACATCAATATCAGTATGACAACAGTCCTGTGATTGTCTTGGAGCTGATGTCATGTGACAACCACATAATAGTGAGATAACAAGAGAGGGCAGCCATGGTGATGATGGTATATATTATGGACAATAACAGAATCCATGATCAACTAAAATGCTCATACCAATATAATTTTTGAAATGTCAAGGTCCTTTCTCCATTCAATTATTGTTACTCATCTCGTTTTCAACTCATGTCAATTTGGTTAAGTTAATTAGGCATATGTAATCAAAACAAAATGGAACATTTGCGATTTCCTCTGCCCCCTCTAAAAGTCCTTGATGACTAGAATAGTAGCACTAAAATAATTAGACAGAGCCTATGCCAGCTTTCTGGTGGTGTTGGATAATTCGGAAGCAGGTCAATTCACAAATGTTCCCTTTTATAATAATATTAAAACTTTATTTAAAAAAATTCTGGGATGTTGCCCCGTTCACAAGTGTATAAAAACATGTTACATTCGAAGAGCTTTAAATTAATTCAGGTAAAACTTGGTAGTTGTAATTGATAACAATAATAATATGATGTAAAACATGTTAAAAACTATGCAAAAGGTTCCCATGTATAAATTGTTTTAAGTAAATATTTACAGGTTAAACTGCATTTGTAAAAATATAGTTTTTAAATATGTGAAATAAAAAATAAAACGCTAATACCATCAATATTACAATAAATATATTAAATTTTATGTTTTCAGAAACTTCCAGACACTGATATCAGACACACCTCCTCCAGACAATCAGCGAAGTTGTAGGCATGGGGGAAGATGATGTTGAGGGTTTCAAGAGAGGACACCCACGCCCTGTTCATGGGTAGGGTTAGTGTTCCAAGCGTGGAACGCTCCACCACCAGATCCGGACAATGTTTGCGTCGTTCCAAATTCAGGCCCTGAAACACAACAAAATGGTAACGCCCTCAGTTTTCACCTTAGAAAGCCCAGATAACTGATCAGATTCCAGGTGTTACCTAAATTTTAATGATATTAAACATAATATCATTAAGTTTAATATCATTAATACCTTACAGCACCTCCATCACCTGCTCTTACTATAGCCCCTCCATCACCTGCTCTTACTACAGCACCTCCATCACCTGCTCTTACTACAGCACCTCCATCACCTGCTCTTACTACAGCACCTCCATCACCTGCTCTTACTACAACACCTCCATCACCTGCTCTTACTACAGCACCATCATCACCTGCTCTTACAACAGCACCCCCATCACCTGCTCTTACTACAGCACCCCCATCACCTGCTCTTACTACAGCACCCCCATCACCTGCTCTTACTACAGCACCTCCATCACCTGCTCTTACTACAACACCTCCATCACCTGCTCTTACTACAACACCCCCATCACCTGCTCTTACTACAACACCTCCATCACCTGCTCTTACTACAGCACTGCCATCACCTGCTCTTACTACAACACCTCCATCACCTGCTCTTACTACAGCACCTCCATCACCTGCTCTTACTACAGCACCATCATCACCTGCTCTTACTACAGCACCCCATCACCTGCTCTTACTACAGCACCTCCATCACCTGCTCTTACTACAGCACCTCCATCACCTGCTCTTACTACAGCACCCCCATCACCTGCTCTTACTACACCTCCATCAGCTGCTCTTACTACAACACCTCCATCACCTGCTCTTACTACAGCGCCCCATCACCTGCTCTTACTACAACACCCCATCACCTGCTCTTAATACAACACCTCCATCACCTGCTCTTAATACAACACCTCCATCACCTGCTCTTACTACAACACCTCCATCACCTGCTCTTACTACAGCACCCCCGTCACCTGCTCTTACTACAACACCTCCATCACCTGCTCTTACTACAACACCTCCATCACCTGCTCTTACGCCAACACCTTCATCACCTGCTCTTACTACAGCACCCCATCACCTGCTCTTACTACAATACCTCCATCACCTGCTCTTACTACAACACCTCCATCACCTGCTCTGTCTCTGCTGGAATAAAGGAGCAGTACCTCAAGAAATGCGGGATGCTACAATTGTCACCTTGTACAAGAATAAAGGTGACCGCAGTGACTGCAACAACTATAGGGGCATATCATTATTGAGTATTGTGGGGAAGGCCTTTGCCCAGCTCTTGCTAATCAGACTTCAGAAACTTGCTTCTCGTGTTTACCCAGAATCCCAGTGCGGGTTCAAAGCAGGAAGATCCACCATCAATATGATCTTCTCAGTACGCCAGCTCTAGGAAGTGCCGAGAGCAGGGAATGCCCCTGTACTGTTGTTCATCGACCTGACTAATGCTTTTGATCTCGTCAGCAGAAAGGGACTCTTCCGCCTGGTTGAGAAGATCGGCAGCCCTCCTAAGCAACGCAGCATGGTGGATTCCTTCCGCGAGAACGTGAAAGGCATAGTTGTGTATGATGGTTCGACGACGGAACCCTTCCCCGTCTGCAGTGGCGTCAAGCAAGGCTGCATCCTTGCTCCAATGCTGTTTGGAATATTCTTCTCACTCCGACTGTCCTATGCCTTCAACACTTCCTCAGATAGCATTTACCTGCACACCAGATCTGATGGGAAGCTGTCCAACCTGGCACGTCTGCATGCCAAAACAAAGGAGACAGAGGTGTGTGCCAAGGAGCTGCTTTTTGCGGATGATGGACTCACTTCTGACTCGGGAGAGGCTCTCCAGAGGATGGTTAATCACGTTGCAGTCAGCCTGAAGAAGACGTATGTCATTGCGAGGGATGCCAGCCAAGACCCCTCTATCAAGATCAATGACTACTCCATGACTACACCCTGGAGGTAGTAGAAGACATCACCTACCTCGGGTCAAACATTTCCAACAAACTTTCGCTGGACACTGAAACAAACAGGTGCAACGGAAAAGCTGTCATTATGGCCAAGCTGACCAAGAGTATGGGAAAACAAGATGCTGACTGAGAACACCAAGATGCGAGTCTACCAGGCCTGTGTGCTGAGCACCCTCCTCTATGGCATCGAATCGTGGACCACCTACATGCGCCAGGAGTGCCGCCTCAACACCTTCCACATGCGGTGCCTCAAGCGCATATTCAGTATCACGTGTTAGGATCCCCAGCATGTACTCACTGCTGAGCCAGAGACATCTCCGCTGTCTGGGCCACGTATGGCACATGGAGGACGGCCGCTTGCCGACAGACATCCTCTATGGACAACTAACCACTGGTGTGAGGCCAGCCCTCAGATTCAAGGACGTCTGCAAGTGCAACCTGAAGGCCAGTGGCATCAGCTTTGAAGACTGGGAGTCAGTGGCCGAAAATCACCCTATTTTGTGTCAGACTAAATAGAGGCATTGGATGGGCTGACGGCAAGAGACACCAGCCTGCGGCTGAGAAGAGGATGCAGCGCAAATGCAATTTTTAGTAAATGATGTCTTCAACAGCTTATCTGAAAACATTCAGTGTCCGAATACAGGTCATTACAGTACTAGCATATTCAATGTCCGACTACAGGTAGTCATTACAGTACTAGCACATTCAATGTCCGACTACAGGTAGTCATTACAGTACTAGCACATTCAATGTCCGACTACAGGTAGTCATTACAGTACTAGCACATTCAATGTCTGACTACAGGTAGTCATTACAGTACTAGCACATTCAATGTCCGACTACAGGTAGTCATTACAGTACTAGCACATTCAATGTCTGACTACAGGTAGTCATTACAGTACTAGCACATTCAATGTCCGACTACAGGTAGTCATTACAGTACTAGCACATTCAATGTCTGACTACAGGTAGTCATTACAGTACTAGCACATTCAATGTCTGACTACAGGTAGTCATTACAGTACTAGCACATTCAATGTCCGACTACAGGTAGTCATTACAGTACTAGCACATTCGTGCCTATTTCATTTTGAGAGAGAACTTCAGAAACAGTTGGTTCTGTGGTCAGATCCTTGTCTCTCAAATCCCCCAAATGTCACATGTAAACCCATGTAATATTACATATCAAAAATAAAAGCCATTGCGACTTTTATATGTATTATTACGTACAGTGAATTTCCACAGAAACAGAGCATTTAGAGGCGTCTATTTGCAACTTTACGATAATGCCAGATCGAGGCAGCCATGTGCTTCACAGTAATGGCGGCATTATTTACTTTCATTGGAGTTAACACAACATTTTCGTCAAAAATCATCATGATTTGTCACGGTTTCTGAGCAACAACAATGGCAGAAGCGAATAGTGCTGCACATGTGTATTTTAATGCATCATTTAACATCAAAAATGACAAAGAATTTTGTGGATTTTAAGCTAATAAGGATAAACGAATGTGACTAGAGCCGGTGCTTTCGCAACTTCAAGCAAATCGCACAGGGAATGAAGCCATCAAAGACAAACTTAGACACATCCGACTAGAAACAAAATGGTGTCAACCAACTTTGAATACATGATGCATTCAAACAAAGTAAATGGTTAATATCTTGATTTGGATTATGTGCCTGAACTTGGACAAGAATGATGAGTGGAAATCTAGTGCACTTGATACATGGATTCTGTGTTCTGGGACGTTGTCAATGTTCATGTACAGAATCCACCAAATAATGCAACGACGCCGACTGACAGCGCGGCAGTCTTGTTTTTTTCTAGTGACATATTCAGCAATTGCTAATTATAATGACAACTGCAATGTAGGTAGCTGTTGAAAGATATTCTAACATATGCACACTGTAGAACTGCTCCAAGAAACTGATATATAGTTTAGCAAATCGGTTTTCAAATTGTACTTCAATTTCACATTTTTGTTGTTGCTTTTCTTGGTGCCTGCCATGTATCTGTATTCTTAGTAATAAACTGTGGCTTGTTTGATAGCTCATTTATTCAGCTTTCAGAAAATGTACTGTTTTATGGGTTTTCTTGTTATAATTATGTTGCCATAGAGCAATATTCTATGATGATAATGGAATATTGAATCCAAGTAAGAAATATGGTTACATAAAGCTAAAGTCTAAAAGGGTTTTATAATTACTCTGGGTCTATTATAGTTACCTCTGCATTCTCTCTGTGCCTGAATGACCACAAAAGGGTGGTTCCATTTACAAGATGATCTCAATATCAGTGTTGATCATGATGCACAGATCCACTGTATAATCAGTTTAAACATGTCATCACTTTCAACAAAATGCATAAAAACTTTATGATTTTAAACCCGGGATACCGTGATAACGTCAGAGGATTTCCAGAAACAAAAACCCTGATGTGGTGAGTGCATGCGGTATCTGCTGCCTTTGGTGAACCCACCTGCAGGGTGAAGATGTGGTGTTGGTCAGCCAGAATGGTAACTAGTGGACACTGAAGACAGATGTGTTTGTCATCTTTCTCCACTGTCAGACTGTCTGTCTGTACTGTGACACTGAAACATATGTACCTGTCTTCTCACATACTTGCCCACCGAAAGAAACAACATGATATGATGGTGCCAAGGACTGTTTAGAAAACAGTATTGGGGGTCTAGTACACTTTTCAATACGTGTGCTTGAACTTGAGCTTAAATTTTCAAAATGATCAACATATATTCTTGTGTAAGTTGTGCTTGGTCAATTGTACTTGGTAAAATACCAAGTACATTTCAAGTACATAACTTGAACATTTAGAAAACAAAGCTATACTTCTCTTCTGTTTTGCATGTGTGATGTACAACACTGGTTATATAAAATCCTGGTTATATAAAAAAATGTATATTATATATACAGGTATATATGTTTTTTTCAGTATACTACAAATGTCAATCATTATCAATGGTCCTACAACTGTCAATGATCCTGCACCTGTCAATGATCCTGCAACTGTCAATTATTTCACATCTGTCAATCATTCTATCACTGTCAATTATCCTTCAACTGGCAATCATCCTACATCAGTCAATCATCCTACAACTATCAATCATCATACAACTGACAATCATTCTACAACTCTCAATCATCCTATAACTCTTAATGATCCTACAATTATCAATCATCCTACAAGTGTCAATCATCCTACAACTGCCAATCACCTACCAATAACAGTTCCTTTCTAATGCTCTACCCCTGATTCCTTCCCTTGAGTGAGTGAGTGAACCAGTGAGTGAGCGAGTGTGCGAGTGAGTGAACCAGTGAGTGAGCGAGTGTGTTGAGTGAGCGAGTGTGTTGAGTGAGCGAGTGTGTTGAGTGAGCGAGTGTGTTGAGTGATCGAGTGTGCGAGTGACTAAGTGCGGTAGACAGAACACACTCTTAGACATCACATACCTGTGTTGTCTGGAGAGTTGAGCGGACAGGTTGAGGTCAGCATTGAGTGTCACACTGACCAGAGTCCAGTCTTTGGACTTCTTGACCTTATCAACCTTTGTCGTTGCTGTAGATCCTGTAAGAAATGTCACGTAAATACAATGTATTCTAAACAAGGCATTTAATAACTATTATCAGGAATCATGAAACGCTATTTGTGCCAATATTATTTTTAAATGGCAGACGTTTGGATTGTTACCAAGGAAACAGGGGGACTGGCTGAAAAAAAGTTCAATATATTATTTACTCAGTAAGACCCATTCTATACTTTGGGCAGTAAATGACTATTTTTATAAATAAAAAAATAATCTGGCTCTAATGCAGATTAATCGTAATAGCCATTTTGAATTGTAAAAATCAAATGTGACCCACCAAGCCAAAACGAGATGCTTATTAAAAATATATGTTGCTTTTTATTACATATTCTATATTTTGGACAAACAAATTTACTATTTGCATAAATAAAAAATAACCCTATCTATCTGCCGTATCAGGCAAAAGAGACTACTGGGTGATGTGGGCTCCCACCCTGCAAGGAAGTAGAGACTACTGGGTGATGTGGGCTCCCACCCTGCAAGGAAGTAGAGACTACTGGGTGATGTGGGCTCCCACCCTGCAAGGAAGAAGAGACTACTGGGTGATGTGGGCTCCCACCCTGCAAGGAAGAAGAGACTAGTGGGTGATGTGGGCTCCCACCCTGCAAGGAAGAAGAGACTACTGGGTGATGTGGGCTCCCACCCTGCAAGGAAGAAGAGACTACTGGGTGATGTGGGCTCCCATCCTGCAAGGAAGAAGAGACTACTGGGTGATGTGGGCTCCCACCCTGCATGGAAGAAGAGACTACTGGGTGATGTGGGCTCCCACCCTGCAAGGAAGTAGAGACTACTGGGTGATGTGGGCTCCCACCCTGCAAGGAAGAAGAGACTACTGGGTGATGTGGGCTCCCACCCTGCAAGAAAGAAGAGACTACTGGGTGATGTGGGCTCCCACCGTGCAAGGAAGAAGAGACTACTGGGTGATGTGGGCTCCCACCCTGCAAGGAAGTAGAGACTACTGGGTGATGTGGGCTCCCACCCTGCAAGGAAGTAGAGACTACTGGGTGATGTGGGCTCCCACCCTGCAAGGAAGAAGAGACTACTGGGTGATGTGGGCTCCCACCCTGCAGGGAAGAAGAGACTAGTGGGTGATGTGGGCTCCCACCCTGCAAGGAAGAAGAGACTACTGGGTGATGTGGGCTCCCATCCTGCAAGGAAGAAGAGACTACTGGGTGATGTGGGCTCCCACCCTGCAAGGAAGAAGAGACTACTGGGTGATGTGGGCTCCCACCCTGCAAGGAAGTAGAGACTACTGGGTGATGTGGGCTCCCACCCTGCAAGGAAGTAGAGACTACTGGGTGATGTGGGCTCCCACCCTGCAAGGAAGTAGAGACTACTGGGTGATGTGGGCTCACACCCTGCAAGGAAGTAGAGATTACTGAGTGATGTGGGCTCCCACCCTGCAAGGAAGTAGAGACTACTGGGTGATGTGGGCTCCCACCCTGCAAGGAAGAAGAGACTACTGGGTGATGTGGGCTCCCACCCTACAAGGAAGAAGAGACTACTGGGTGATGTGGGCTCCCACCGTGCAAGGAAGAAGAGACTACTGGGTGATGCTGGCTCCCACCCTGCAAGGAAGAAGTGCGTACTATACCTATGAGAGAGTCTTTGAAGTGTGTCAAGTCGTGCCAGACGTGACAGAGACACAGGTGGAAGGCGTGGCTCCAGGATAGGTGAACCAACTCCTCCAGTCGCACCTGCACTCTCTGAAACAAACACACACACGACTATTACTTGGGTCCAGGGGACCCTTTCACTAACAGTCTTATCAACGCAGCAGACCGTTTTGCTCTTTAAAATAAATTCTGTTCCTTAATTTGTATATTGAACACTGTCAACACCAGGACGCGCCACTGGGACATTTTCTACGGTGTGTCAAGGAAATATTGTCCTCTGTCAAATGACAGCGTCCTTTAGCATTTTGAAAATGATCCATAAATTTACCAACAGATTCTGTTTAATGATAGATTTTCCTTTCCTCTTTATGAGATGGTCCCCTGGTCGACTGACTGGGTGAGACCATCAAACCACATGTCACTACATCCTTGCAAGCCGGGGGTGATAGCTGACTACACTACCCCTGGCAGACACCCTACTTAATATACACAAGTTCACTGAATCAGGGGTACTTTGGCCGGGTTGCTGTCTTAGCCAGTCATGACTGTGATTGCCGGAACCATGTAAACGCCTGCGCCCCATATCAAAGGGCAACTCCACGAATCCCACCATTTACCACTCAGACCATTTCCACGAGCCATCAGTGTCATTTAAGGGAGGAAGTCTGTTCCTCTACGCGGAATTAGCCAGCATCGTAACATGTAACAGGAAGTCTGTTGTGTTTTGTTTTAAATTTGAACAGGCTCCAGGGTCGTATCTTCCAAATTGCGAATGTTGTTATGGGTTTACTAAACACACTTTGACAGCAATATACCTTCAACATAGTCTTACAAACATTACATATATATTCTCCAAGGACCACAACAGAAACAAGTGCCTGCACTTTCTTGTGTCATCTTTATATAAGGTGTACTCTGTATTTATATTTTAAGGTTGTGTTTGATTACATACCTTTGTTGATAGTTTATGGGTAATTTGGAGGACATTCACATGAGCAACGCCTGCGGGAAGATCTTGGGACTTCAGCAGGGCTACACACTGGAAAGGAGAAATTTCACATATTTCATAGAAAATCTCCTCTAGGTACAAAAAAAAATAGATAAGCGAGCAAAAAATGTACAACTCCAAACACGTCCAAAACATTAAACTCAAAGGTCGCAAGCACCCTCACGGCTCACCCGATTCCGATGATCTTGGTACAATACGCAAGCTTGCACTTTCTGTTATTCTAGCGTCTCTATCTAGACTTCCCGGTAACAATCCACAGAGCACCTATAAACGGACCTACAATTGTGCTGTTTTTGGTGTTCTGTACGGTTCCGAATGATGTTGGCGGCGGGTACTCAGTACACTAATCTTCCGATTGCGGCGCTGTTTTCCTCATTTGCATAGGTTCAGACATGCGCACTTCACCATTTCTTGATTTCATGTGATAAGCTCCACCCACTTTTAACTGATGTGCTTTGACAGCGGCATTCTCAGCACTGGCGTGACGTCACAATAACGTATGCCAACCAACGGTGGCTAAAGGTCAAAATTCTTTATGTTGGTTGGTTGATATACGTGATTGTGATGTCACGCCGACTTTGAGAGTATCATTTCTGCCGTCGTATAAAAGTGGGTGGAGCCTATCACATGAAATCAAGAATTTGTGAAGTGCGCATGTCTGAATTCTATGCAAATGAGACGCAGTGCTGCAATCGGAAGATTTGCGTACTGAGTACCAACTGCCAACATCCCCTCAATTGGTAGATGGGTGAAATGTGCTGACGAACTAACATCGTTCACCCGTGTCTAAGACACCACAAACAGCATGGTTGTATGTCTTTTTATAGGTTATTTTAGGAATTATTATCAGGAAACCATTTACACGTTAGAATAGCAGAAAAGATAAGCTTTCAAACAATATCTGGCCTTAACCAATGCAAATATTATACAGGTTTATACAGAATTTCAAGTGGATTTCCCACAAAATTGAGTAGGTCAATATAAAAAGAGAAAATGGTTGCACAAACCTTGTTTGTCTGCTGTGAATATATGACATGCGTGCCAGTGACATCAACTGTTGTATCAATCGGTCTGTGTTGACAGCTGATACTGTCAACACGCAGCATGCTGTAGACTGTAAACATAAACACCATGTCAGTTGTCATGCTGTAAATGTTTCCCATTTAACCAAATCTTCCTATCAAAATTATGTTGTTATGTTATAATGAACAAGATTGTGTGATATTAAAAGAATTTATTTTTAAATTTTAGTACCATGGAGTACTAAATTCATATATGTCAAATGTTCTTATTTATACTAACAAACAATAGATCAATTAGTAACAGTAATACTTAACAAATAAAATCTGATTTTTATTATTAGTTGACATTAAATAATGTCATTATAATTTTTTATAAATATATCATTTTTTAAGAAAGAAGACACCACCACGTCAGTTCAGGTGAAACTAAGATTCCAGGGTATATAGGCACAAGTTTATTATTTTATTTTTATTTTATTAATATTTTTGAGACTGTTACACCTAGGTTAACATAAGGAAGGGTGCATGTAAGAACAGGATGAGTGAACCTACCTCCAGTCTCCGTGCTAATGAAGATATTGAGACTGTTACACCTAAGGTTAACATAAGGAAGGGTGCATGTAAGAACAGGATGAGTGAACCTACCTCCAGTCTCTGTGCTAGTGAACATATTGAGACTGTTACACCTGAGGTTAACATAAGGAAGGGTGCATGTAAGAACAGGATGAGTGAACCTACCTCCAGTCTCCGTGCTAGTGAACATATTGAGACTGTTACACCTAAGGTTAACATAAGGAAGAGTGCATGTAAGAACAGGATGAGTGAACCTACCTCCAGTCTCCGTGCTAGTGAACACATTGAGACTGTTACACCTGAGGTTAACATAAGGAAGGGTGCATGTAAGAACAGGATGAGTGAACCTACCTCCAGTCTCCGTGCTAGTGAACATATTGAGACTGTTACACCTGAGGTTAACATAAGGAAGGGTGCATGTAAGAACAGGATGAGTGAACCTACCTCCAGTCTCTGTGCTAGTGAACATATTGAGACTGTTACACCTGAGGTTAACATAAGGAAGGGTGCATGTAAGAACAGGATGAGTGAACCTACCTCCAGTCTCCGTGCTAGTGAACATATTGAGACTGTTACACTTGAGGTTAACATAAGGAAGGGTGCATGTAAGAACAGGATGAGTGAACCTACCTCCAGTCTCTGTGCTAGTGAACATATTGAGACTGTTACACCTAAGGTTAACATAAGGAAGGGTGCATGTAAGAACAGGATGAGTGAACCTACCTCCAGTCTCTGTGCTAGTGAACATATTGAGACTGTTACACCTAAGGTTAACATAAGGAAGGGTGCATGTAAGAACTGGATGAGTGAACCTACCTCCAGTCTCCGTGCTAGTGAACATATTGAGACTGTTACACCTAAGGTTAACATAAGGAAGGGTGCATGTAAGAACAGGATGAGTGAACTTACCTCCGGTCTCCGTGCTAGTGAACATATTGAGACTGTTACACCTAGGTTAACATAAGGAAGGGTGCATGTAAGAACAGGATGAGTGAACCTACCTCCAGTCTCCATGCTAGTGAACATATTGAGACTGTTACACCTAGGTTAACATAAGGAAGGGTGCATGTAAGAACAGGATGAGTGAACCTACCTCCAGTCTCCGTGCTAGTGAACATATTGAGACTGTTACACCTAAGGTTAACATAAGGAAGGGTGCATGTAAGAACAGGATGAGTGAACCTACCTCCAGTCTCTGTGCTAGTGAACATATTGAGACTGTTATACCTAAGGTTAACATAAGGAAGGGTGCATGTAAGAACAGGATGAGTGAACCTACCTCCAGTCTCTGTGCTAGTGAACATATTGAGACTGTTACACCTAAGGTTAACATAAGGAAGGGTGCATGTAAGAACAGGATGAGTGAACTTACCTCCGGTCTCCGTGCTAGTGAACATATTGAGACTGTTACACCTAGGTTAACATAAGGAAGGGTGCATGTAAGAACAGGATGAGTGAACCTACCTCCAGTCTCCATGCTAGTGAACATATTGAGACTGTTACACCTAGGTTAACATAAGGAAGGGTGCATGTAAGAACAGGATGAGTGAACCTACCTCCAGTCTCCATGCTAGTGAACATATTGAGACTGTTACACCTAGGTTAACATAAGGAAGGGTGCATGTAAGAACAGGATGAGTGAACCTACCTCCAGTCTCCATGCTAGTGAACACATTGAGACTGTTACACCTGAGGTTAACATAAGGAAGGGTGCATGTAAGAACAGGATGAGTGAACCTACCTCCAGTCTCCGTGCTAGTGAACATATTGAGACTGTTACACCTAAGGTTAACATAAGGAAGGGTGCATGTAAGAACAGGATGAGTGAACTTACCTCCGGTCTCCGTGCTAGTGAACATATTGAGACTGTTACACCTAGGTTAACATAAGGAAGGGTGCATGTAAGAACAGGATGAGTGAACCTACCTCCAGTCTCCATGCTAGTGAACATATTGAGACTGTTACACCTAGGTTAACATAAGGAAGGGTGCATGTAAGAACAGGATGAGTGAACCTACCTCCAGTCTCCGTGCTAGTGAACATATTGAGACTGTTACACCTAAGCTTAACATAAGGAAGGGTGCATGTAAGAACAGGATGAGTGAACCTACCTCCGGTCTCCGTGCTAGTGAACATATTGAGACTGTTACACCTGAGGTTAACATAAGGAAGGGTGCATGTAAGAACAGGATGAGTGAACCTACCTCCAGTGTCCATGCTAGTGAACACATTGAGACTGTTACACTTGAGGTTAACATAAGGAAGGGTGCATGTAAGAACAGGATGAGTGAACCTACCTCCAGTCTCCATGCTAGTGAACACATTGAGACTGTTACATTTGAGTTTAACATAAGGAAGGGTGCATGTAAGAACAGGATGAGTGAACCTACCTCCAGTCTCCATGCTAGTGAACACATTGAGACTGTTACACTTGAGGTTAACATAAGGAAGGGTGCATGTAAGAACAGGATGAGTGAACCTACCTCCAGTGTCTGTGCTAGTGAACACATTGAGACTGTTACACTTGAGGTTAACATAAGGAAGGGTGCATGTAAGAACAGGATGAGTGAACCTACCTCCAGTGTCCATGCTAGTGAACACATTGAGACTGTTACACTTGAGGTTAACATAAGGAAGGGTGCATGTAAGAACAGGATGAGTGAACCTACCTCCAGTGTCCATGCTAGTGAACACATTGAGACTGTTACACTTGAGGTTAACATAAGGAAGGGTGCATGTAAGAACAGGATGAGTGAACCTACCTCCAGTCTCCATGCTAGTGAACACATTGAGACTGTTACACTTGAGGTTAACATAAGGAAGGGTGCATGTAAGAACAGGATGAGTGAACCTACCTCCAGTGTCCGTGCTAGTGAACACATTGAGACTGTTACAACTGAGGTTAACATAAGGAAGGGTGCATGTAAGAACAGGATGAGTGAACCTACCTCCAGTCTACATGCTAGTGAACACATTGAGACTGTTACACTTGAGGTTAACATAAGGAAGGGTGCATGTAAGAACAGGATGAGTGAACCTACCTCCAGTGTCCGTGCTAGTGAACACATTGAGACTGTTACACCTGAGGTTAACATAAGGAAGGGTGCATGTAAGAACAGGATGAGTGAACCTACCTCCAGTCTCCGTGCAAGTGAACACATTGAGGCTGTTACATCTGAGTTGGAGTTGAAGGGTGGTAGGACGCCCTGGTCTACCAGACCGCCCCTCCTCTACATCAGCCCTCTGCATCCTCCCTTTAGGGCACATCACAGCCATGAGGGCAGGGGTCAGCTTTCCCATGACTGCGAGACTGAGGGTGGATAGCTCCACCTGGAGACTGTCGGTCATGGCTTCAATACTCACCGCACTGGTCAGCTGGTTCATCTGTAACAGACGATGATTAATTGACCAGATCATCACATGACCTGTTGCCTAGCAACAATGTCTATAAAGCCATAAAAATGGATGCCAAACATGTGAAGTGTTTAGATATTCCATCGTACATTTTGTTGAAACTCTGGCCCTATACGTTTTTCTTTATGTCAAAAACATAACGTAATTTGTTTAAACAACAGGAATGTCTGATCTAGATGTCATGCCGCAATAGTAATGTAATTCTGCAGATCCAACCACTGAAGATAAATAATAAATTTATATGTAAACAGAGTGTGTCTCTGTTTGTTTGTATGTCCATCTGAGCATATCTCCATCAGTTTTGCATGTATTAGACTGAATGTTTATATGCATGCTTATGGGCCTATTAGGGTGGTTTGAAAACTTAGTTTTTTATTTCACCCAGGGGGCCCTGATGGGAAGGGGGATCTTGGGAACAAACATAATGTCAGTGCCGCATGCTCATGTTAGCATTCGAGCAGAGTCAGCATGTACTATTTCTGGCAGTGTTGCCAAGCAACAAACAGCATTATTATAAGACTGTAGCTATCCATGGGCATCATATAATCTCTTTTATCTACAGGTGACTTTAAGTAGAAACTTTTAATAGGTGTCTGTTCTTGCCGTGCAATGCCAGGGTAGTTCAGGTAGTAAATAAATCAGTATGCACACTTTGTAACATTCTATGTAATGCCCAAAGGAGCATCATTCCATTAATTACAATGCATCCATAACAAGAAAATTGGATTTACCAGAAAATTAGAGCATATAACCAGAAACACAAATATTATTCTGAAAGGTCCAAGAATGAAACGGATAGTAGTGTGTACTTACATTGACAATGAACATGTCCAGGTAGAGGAGTGCGACAGGTGTACTTACATTGACAATGAACATGTCAAGGTAGAGGAGTGTGACAGATGTACTTACATTGACAATGAACATGCCGAGGTAGAGGAGTGCGACAGGTGTACTTACATTGACAATGAACATGACCAGGTAGAGGAGTGTGACAGGTGTACTTACATTGACAATGAACATGTCGAGGTAGAGGAGTGTGACAGGTGTACTTACATTGACAATGAACATGTCGAGGTAGAGGAGTGTGACAGGTGTACTTACATTGACAATGAACATGTCCAAGTAGAGGAGTGTGACAGGTGTACTTACATTGACAATGAACATGTCCAGGTAGAGGAGTGTGACAGGTATACTTACATTGACAATGAACATGTCGAGGTAGAGGAATGTGACAGGTGTACTTACATTGACAATGAACATGTCCAGGTAGAAGAGTGTGACAGGTGTACTTACATTGACAATGAACATGTCCAGGTAGAGGAGTGTGACAGGTGTACTTACATTGACAATGAACATGTCGAGGTAGAGGAGTGTGACAGTTGTACTTACATTGACAATGAACATGTCGAGGTAGAGGAGTGTGACAGGTGTACTTACATTGACAATGAACATGTCGAGGTAGAGGAGTGTGACAGGTGTACTTACATTGACAATGAACATGTCGAGGTAGAGGAGTGTGACAGGTGTACTTACATTGACAATGAACATGTCGAGGTAGAGGAGTGTGACAGGTGTACTTACATTGACAATGAACATGGCCAGGTAGAGGAGTGTGACAGTTGTACTTACATTGACAATGAACATGTTGAGGTAGAGGAGTGTGACAGGTGTACTTACATTGACAATGAACATGTCGAGGTAGAGGAGTGTGACAGGTGTACTTACATTGACAATGAACATGTCGAGGTAGAGGAGTGTGACAGGTGTACTTACATTGACAATGAACATGTCGAGGTAGAGGAGTGTGACAGGTGTACTTACATTGACAATGAACATGTCGAGGTAGAGGAGTGTGACAGGTGTACTTACATTGACAATGAACATGACCAGGTAGAGGAGTGTGACAGTTGTACTTACATTGACAATGAACATGACCAGGTAGAGGAGTGTGACAGTTGTACTTACATTGACAATGAACATGTCGAGGTAGAGGAGTGTGACAGGTGTACTTACATTGACAATGAACATGTCGAGGTAGAGGAGTGTGACAGGTGTACTTACATTGACAATGAACATGTCCAGGTAGAGGAGTGTGACAGGTGTACTTACATTGACAATGAACATGTCCAGGTAGAGGAGTGTGACAGGTATACTTACATTGACAATGAACATGTCGAGGTAGAGGAGTGTGACAGGTGTACTTACATTGACAATGAACATGTCGAGGTAGAGGAGTGTGACAGGTGTACTTACATTGACAATGAACATGTCCAGGTAGAGGAGTGTAACAGGTGTACTTATGTTGACAATGAACATATCGAGGTAGAGGAGTGTGACAGGTGTACTTACATTGACAATGAACGTGTCCAGGTAGAGGAGTGTGACAGGTATACTTACATTGACAATGAACATGTCCAGGTAGAGGAGTGTAACAGGTGTACTTACGTTGACAATGAACATATCGAGGTAGAGGAGTGTGACAAGTGAACTTACATTGACAATGAACATGTCGAGGTAGAGGAGTGTGACAGGTGTACTTACGTTGACAATGAACATGTCCAAGCAGAGGTGTGTTACTGGTGTATTTACGTTAACAATAATAATCATGTCGAGGCAGAGAAGTGCGACAGGTGTACTTACGTTGACAATGAACATGTCGATGTAGAGGAATGTGACAAATGTACTTATGTTGACAATGAACCTGTCCAAGTAGAGGTGTGTTACTGGTGTACTTATGTTGACAATGAACATGTCGAGGTAGAGGGGTGTGACAGGTGCACTTATGTTGACAATGAACATGTTGAGGTAGAGGAGTGTGACAGGTGTACTTACGTTGACAATGAACATGTCGGGGTAGATGAGTGTGACAGGTGTACTTACGTCGACAATGAACATGTCGAGGTAGAGGGGTGTGACAGGTGCACTTACGTTGACAATGAACATGTCAAGGTAGAGGATGTGACAGGTGTACTTACATTGACAATGAACATGTCGAGGTAGAGGGGTGTGACAGGTGCACTTACATTGACAATGAACATGTTGAGGTAGAGGAGTGAGACACGTGTTCTTACGTTGACAATGAACATGTCGAAGTAGACGGGTGTGGCAGGTGCACTTACGTTGACAATGAACATGTCGAGGTAGAGGGGTGTGACAGGTGCACTTACGTTGACAATGAACATGTCCAGGTAGAGGAGGGTGTTCCAGCGGTGTTGGCGGGGTGAGAGATCAGCCGGGGAGTGACCGGGCTCACACAGACTGCAGTAGAGACTGACGAGCTCGAAATCAGCGTGGACGTCCCTCTGACTCAGCTCCACAGTGCCGCCTGCAGTAGACAGTGCTATTTCTTTGTGGTGCTTCACAACATGTTAAAATACATAAAATAGTGTAGAATTGAAAAAATTAAGTACTAAAATATCACTAACAATAATAATGACTGAATGTATTCAGACACCTAAAAATATCACTAACAATAATAATGACTGAATGTATTCAGACACCTAAAAATATTGCTAATAATAATGACTGAATGTATTCAGACACCTAAAAATATTGCTAACAATAATAATGACTGAATGTATTCAGACACCTAAAAATATCACTAACAATAATAATGACTGAATGTATTCAGACACCTACAAATATTTAACAAGATTGCCAACCAGAAAATTACTCTGGATGGCAGTTGGACAAGGAAGCCTTTTGGCTTATCGAGAGTCCAATACTTTTTATCTACATGTATCCCGCCTTTTTAAGGTGTGTGTCGATTTTATGTTTAAACATATTCACGCTACTAGCACCAACACAATCAGGAGATAATCTGTTCCATTCATTTACAGTCCTTTGTGAGAATGAGAACGTTCTTATATCTAATCTACACTGCTCCTTTACTAATGTAGCTTCATGTCCTCTGGTCCTTCTATCTTTCTTAACTGAGAAAAAAATGTTTCTATCAATATTTTCATAACCATTCAATATTTTAAACACTTCTATGTGATCTCCTCTCAATCTCCTGGTCTCTAGTGTTGTTAAACCACATTCTTTTAGGCGTATTTCGTAACTAAGATCCCTCAGATTTGGTATCATTTTAGTCGCTCTCCTCTGTACTCTTTCTAGCATATCTATGTCCTTCTTGCGATATGGCCTCCATGCTTGTATACAATATTCTAAATGAGGCCTCACTATTGTTTTGTACAGCGGTACTATTAATTCTTTTTTCTTATACGCTATATTTTGCCTAATTAATCCAAGGATTTGATTTCCCTTTGACGCTGCAATTCCGCACTGCTCTGAAACCTTCATATCAGCACTAATGGTTAACCCTAAGTCCTTTTCTTTTACAGTAGTACTTAGAACAGTACCCCCTATTTTATATTTTACCTCTTCATTCCCATGACCTGTGTGGAGGCATTTACATTTCCCAAAATTGAACAGCATTTGCCACTTTTCAGACCATTTGAACAACCTATCAAGATCATCTTGTAAATGCTGTCTGTCTCCATCACTTTTAATCCTTCTAAACACTTTTGTATCATCCGCAAATTTTAATACCTTGCTTGTTATATCATCGTCCAAATCGTTGATATATATTAAGAATAATATAGGTCCTAGTACTGATCCCTGTGGTACCCCACTCAATACCGATTTCCAGTTTGAAGCCTCCCCATCAACTACTACACGTTGTCTTCTGTCATTCAGCCATTTTTCTATCCAGTTTATTATACAATTTCCTATGCCATGGGCCTTTAGCTTAAGGAGTAATCTTTGATGTGGTACTTTGTCGAAAGCTTTTTGAAAATCTAAATAGATGATATCTACTGGTGATCCCTCATCTACCCACCTAGTGATGTCTTCAAAAAAACATAACATATTTGTTAAGCATGACCTCGCTTTTAAAAACCCATGTTGAGATGGGTTTATCAAGTTATGTTTAACAAGAAAATCCACCATGTGATCTTTAATTAGTCTTTCTAATAATTTGCAAATCACTGATGTTAAACTCACTGGTCTATAGTTCTCTGACTTGTTTCTCGAACCTTTTTTAAATAACGGTATAATGTTTGCCTCTTTCCATTCTAAAGGAACCACTCCCTCTTCTAATGACAAATTGAAAACTGTTGCAAGCGGTGTGCTAATTTGTTCTACAATTTCCAATAGTAGTTTGGGCGGAATCCCGTCCACTCCAGGTGATTTATTATCCTTCATAGCCCTTATTTTCTTAGCTACCATTTCCGAGGTTACAACTAACTGTCCTAAATAGTCTGAATCTGCCCCCTTGAACTTAGCCTCTGGTACTGGCAGTGAACTAATATCTTCCCTGGTAAACACTGAACTAAAATACTCATTCAGGTCTTCTGCCATTAAGAATCCCTCTGATATTGTATTTCCAGCACTATCTTCTAGAGGACCGACCTTATCCTGAACTTTCTGTTTGCTTCGAATATACGCATAAAAACTCTTACTGTCATGTTTTATATTACTAGCAAATTTTTTTTCATAGCTTCTCTTTGAATTTCTAATTTCAGCTGTAGCTTGATTAAGTGCTTCTTTATAAATGTTGTAGTCTTCATCATTTCCAGTACATCTATATGACTTCCACATCATTTGTTTATACTTAATTTTTCTAATGGCTTCTTTCGATAAGTGTTTCTTTTTAGACCGTTTCCCTTGTTTTTTGAAAGGTACAAATTTATCGACTATGCACTTAATTTCACTATTTAAGATATTCCAGCATTCGGTTGCTGTCTTATTCTTCAGTGTGTTATTCCAGTCTATCTTTGCTAAATATTTCCTCATGTCCTTATACCTTCCTTTGTGGAAATTTCTCCTATAATGCTTTTTACTATTCCTTTCTGATTTTACTTTGATGGTAAAATGTATCTGGTTGTGATCACTACTCCCCAGTGGCTCACATATCTTGACATTGTCAACTAATTCTTTCTGCGAGGACAAAACTAAGTCTAACACATTCTCTCCCCTGGTTGGTTCTAGCACATGTTGAGAAAGGAAACTATCTTGTACTAAAACTAAAAACTTGTGGTCCTCACTCCCCATACTCTGTAGAGATTTCCATTGTATATGCCCATGGTTAAAGTCCCCCATAATAATACAGTTCCGTTTGCTTACTTCCCTTATAGCATTTTGTATTTTTTCATTCTCTTCTATGCTTATGTTTGGACTTCGATAAACTAACCCAACTGTTAACGTTGAGTTTCCTGTAACTATGTTACACCAAACAGCTTCTTCGCAATCTGCTTCTCTTTCTAATTTTATTTCATAAGCCTGGATAGATTCTTTAATATATAAAATAACTCCACCTCCCTTTCTTCCTATTCTATCTTTCCTAAACATTACATATCCTGTTAGTCCCAATTCGGCATCTGATATATCAGTGGTGGCCCACGATTCGGTTATACCTATTATGTGAGGGTCAATATCTTCTACCATAATGTTTAGTTCACTTCTTTTGTTTACTATGTTCCTTGCATTTAAACAAATGCATTTATATCCTGATTCAGAACAGTTTTCCAGGCTGTTCTTTGCCGATTTATTTCTGCTGTCTTTATCTATGCCTCCAGTTTCAGGCTTCTCTGTGAATCCCCCCTGCGAATCTAGTTTAAATAGATGCAGCCTGTCCCACTGTCAACAGATTGCAGCAAGTTCTCTGAGAAAACTGCTGCCCCCTTTCCACTTAGATGTAGGCCATCTCTCATGTACATATCTTCCCTCCCAACAAAGTATCCCCATAAATCTACGAATCCCACCCCCTCTTCTTTACACATCTGCTCAACTAGTGCGTTGATCGCCATCCTCTTGCAGTTTCTATATGTCGGCCCCCTTCCTCCCATTACTGGCAAAATTCCTGAGAGGATAATCTGTTCTACTCTTGTCTTCTTTAACTTCTTCACTAACTGTCTGTACTTCTGAACTATCCCAGTTGTTCCCTCCCTCTCTGCGTTATTTGTCCCTACATGTACTAGTATAGACCCTCCCTTGCCATGCCCCAGTACCTTCTCTACCCTTTCAGTTACATGTTCTATCCTAGCCCCCGGTAGACAAACAACGACGTCCTCCCCCTCGCTTAGAGTCTTATCTGTCTTTCTCATAATCGAATCGCCCATAAACACCCTCTCTTTCCTCATTGCCCCCTCAATCACTGCCTCAGTGTAGCTCTTTCTACGGTTTGCATCTGTCTGGTTGTAATCTTGTTCCCCTGTCTTCTGCTCTCCCGTCACAATCTCGTCCGTTCCATTCTTTCCTGACGCTGTTTCTCTTGTCACCTTTCTTCCTGTCATCGTCCCTCCCGACTTCTCTTCTGTCACATGTACTCTCACTTCCTTTCTTCCCGTCATCTTTCCTCCCATTGCATTTCCTTCTCTCCTCTCCCGTCTCTTTTTCCCTCCTACCTCTTTCTCTACGGTCACTTTCTCTCCTGCCACCTTCACACCTGTCACATTTCCTGCCGTCGATCCTCCACTTTCTTCCCCTCCGATCACCTTCCCTCCTCTCAGTCTCCTTTCCTCAGTCTTGTTGCCACTACTCTGCTCCTTCAGTTTCACAGTATTCCCAACTTTATCCCTGTCGTCTCTCTCCATTCCGTCTGTGTCCTTGCTGATTCTCATCTCCATCCCCTTCACAATATCTACCAACCTAGCTACCTCTTTCTCCAGACATTTCATCTTCCAACACCCCACGCACTGAAAGGTGAATCCCTCTTCCTTGGTTTCTGTCCATGACTTCGTACAGCCGGATTAGGCAAAATCTACCCAACTGTGGCAGTCGTCGCACACCAAGTGTCTCTTTGCCTTGACTTGCCGCTTGCAAGGCGCCATATCAGAATTTATTTAATAATAATAATCTAATTAGCTATTTAAAATAGTTTTGTCAACTGTGTTTACACCATTCACTGTCTATGTAGTCTTTAAGAAGACTGTTTTCTGTGCACAAATGTTACACTTTTCGTAAGATTGCGTACGCTAGACTGCCTTATTTATTTAGGTTATACAGCGCCCTAGCGAATAAGAGAGACACTAGCTACATAAACTTAGTTCGCCCGATTATCGCAAATGCTTAATTTTAACAACAAAGCTACCTTATCAAAATGTCTAGCAGGTACAGGTAGTTTATGGTTGTTACTTTATCACCTATATATTCTACCACATAACGAGGTTTGTTAAATCTTGTTTACAAACTTATCGTAGCCGTAAGCTAAAGTACCCTATTATCACTCACTAGACTAAAGTGTCCTAAAATACTTTATCTAACTAACTTTAAGCACAACTGCTACTCAATATATGTTGCTAATAATAATGACTGAATGTATTCAGACACCTAAAAATATTGCTAACAATAATAATGACTGAATGTATTCAGACACCTAAAAATATTGCTAACAATAATAATGACTGAATGTATTCAGACACCTAAAAATTACATTTTCAGCTATCCAAAAAGGTACAGAACAAAATAAATCACAGACACTCTGAATATTTATGAATGAACACAATCGAGTCATGACATTGTGTCCTATTTGACTATCCATGCTATGGCTATAACATCACTGGTAAGAAGTTGTATCTGATAAAAGATCACTAATAATTGGTGTCCGATCATAGGATCAAAGAAAAGTTATTTTAGAGCTGTCCAAAAACATAGGGTATACAAAATAATAAATTTTGTAGATTTTTTGGGTGTCCGAAAATATAGTTTCCCACTACATATATGGTCATTATGGTTGTTATTAGCACTTGTCATGCTCTAGTAACAGGCTACATAAATATATATTTAGGAGATAATACAGTCTCATGATGTCCAGAGATTGTTTTCCATCCGAACTGGAACTATAGATGGCAGGACCCCTCCCCCGAGAATTTCTTGAATTGTTACATGACTATGTAACCTCAAGTAAGTTATAGTTTTCCAATTGTTTGCATGACGAGTTCACCAAAACTACATAAAAAAGTTGCATCCAAACACTTCGTAGCGGATAGCAGGTTGGTTTTAGTGTTCGCAAAGTGAATCTTAGATGCGATAGGCAAAAACTCAAGTTGAGGAAACATGTTTCACTAAAGACAAGCAGATATACAATTACATGTGACAGTACCTGGTGGCTGAGGGTTGACACAGAGCGACAGTTTGCTGCTAGTGAAGCCAGCGTTGACACCACTGCAGGTTGCCGTGGCGACCACTGCTGTCACATGATCAATGCTGACGGTCACAGAGAGTTTCTTGCCCAGATGACGCACCAGCCAAGTGCTAACATAGGAACACAGTGATCCTTAACAAACTTAGCTGCACCTATTATAGTTTATATACCATTCTAACTTAATTTAAATTTAATATATTTAAATCTTCAGAAACTATTGGCAGTTTTAAATGTTGACTAAAACATTTCTTTAGAACACAATTTTAAACAAACCAAAAAGTCACAAATTTGTGACTTTTTCCAGTACCCAGTGGCCTTATTTCAATAGTAATAGAGTCCGAAAGAAAACTGTTCGCATTTGAAATGAAATTCTTCAGAAAGTTTCTGAAAATGTCATACAGAGACCATACCACAAATATAACAGTAATGCAAGCAATCACCAAAGCTGCAGGGCCTTAAGAACCCCTTTTGACCATAGTAAAGTGCCGAAAACTCCAGTGATTTGGTCACACAACCAGGCACAACGCACTTGCCAAAGAAATATTACACGGCACGGTCAAAGGTGGCAGAAAACGAGGAAGACCAAACTGATGCTAACTGCAATTTTGGATCGTAAAAATCTCAAATTATACACCACATATTCGTGGGGGAGGATGTGGGGAGTTGAACCTATGTTAAAAGCATTACATTTTGGGGGACTTTGGGATATAATACAAAGATGACATCATGAAGGTAGTGTAGTTTACCTGAGAGGTGAACTGTGTTGTGAGGGGGTGACTAGGGGGTGCGTGGGGGTGTGGGTGGGCAGGAGGGCGAGCCAGTAGAGCAGTTCCTCATGGTGGTAGCCGAGGGTACAGGACTGGAGGCAACTGACCACGTCCACTGTGTGGTCATCTGTCTGCAACACACCACTGAAATGTAGCACTACACGACACCAACACACCACGGATGTGTAACACCACAAGGCACCAACACACCACTGAAATGTAGCACTACACGACACCAACACACCACGGATGTGTAACACCACAAGGCACCAACACACCACTGAAATGTAGCACTACACGACACCAACACACCACGGATGTTTAACACCACAAGGCACCAACACACCACTGAAATGTAGCACTACATGACACCAACATACCATGGACATGAAGCACTACAAGGCACCAACACACCATTGATATGTAGCACTACAAGGCACCAACACACCACCGACATGAAGCACTACAAGGCACCAACACACCACCGACAAGTAGCACTACACACAACCAATACAGGGTTCTTATCAGTTCTGTGGTTCGCACCAGATGTAAATCGATTGTGTGCAGCATAAAACAAAACTTGCAACACACGTAGAAACCGAACGCACTGCAGAAACTGTTAGAACTTGTTATAGCAAACATCCAGTACAAATACTCAGGGTAACCATCTTGTGCATCTGTGTGCATGTTGTGTCATGCAAAGGACGCACGTGTTTGGAAGTAACATAAATTGTGATATAATAGGAACAAAGAGAAGACTTACTTTAGCAGACAGGTCTAAGAGGCTGAAACTAGCCAAATGTACGTGTGGGGATTCGGCAGAGACATCTGAAAGTTACAAACAAGAAGACATGTTTCATTTACAGCCACCAGCGAATCACCTTTTATAGAGAGCATCTACAAATTACACACTTGAAATTATCTGGTAGTGTTCTGATAAAAGTTGACATGGCTGTCTACATATGCAGTGTCAATACACGTCCAGTATTAGTATATGAACTATCTTATCACAGGTGATATGTAACAAGTATCTAGCCTCTGCTGCCGTCAATGTGCTAGTGACTGAATAGGACATTTTATGATTAGTTTTACGATCGAAAAATCAGTGAAGTGATGACGTATAGTGCAGATTCAACTACCCGGTAGACTGACATAACAAAATAGAAATTTTCAAGGGAACTTCACATAGAAGTCAGGAGCAATCTGTTTACATACCAACATGCTCACAAGTTAAATACATTTAAGGGTAGCCACTACTCGAAAACGGTCATAGGCCATATCTCTGTTAGTACTGAACATAACTTAGCCAAATTTGGAGTTAAATACATTTAAGGGTAGCCACTACTCGAAAACGGTCATAGGCCATATCTCTGTTAATACTGAACATATCTTAGCCAAATTTGGAGTACTAATTAGATACATGAATAGTACATGATATGTGGAATGTGGGCTCATTTGCTTGTGCACTGCCATGACAATCAACATTTCTAGTGTGATAGAGGGGCATGCATCCTTGAAAATTATTCTGAGCTAACAACTGTATGTGTGATCATGCAGTTGTCAAGAATCATTAGCTAGAATACTCCTTTGTGCAATAAGGTGGTTTTGGGCAAGGAAGTTTGACTGCAATGACTGTTGTGAGATGGGACTTTAGGTTTGAGTTTTTTTCATGACATCTTGAAAAATGCTCAAACCTGAACAACAGTCACTGAAGTCAAATATCCTTGCCCAAAACCACCTTATTGCACAAAGGAGTATTCTAGCTACTGATTCTTGACAGTTGCATGATCACACATACAGTTGTTAGCTCAGAATAATTTTCAAGGATGTGAAAATCCATCTCACTTGAAACGTTCATTGCCACATTTCACACATCATATACCATCCATTTTTCTAATCAGTGCTCAAAATCTGGTTATGATATGTTCAATATTAACAGAGATATGGCATATTGGTTATATGGGCGTTTTCGAGTAGTGGCTACCCTTAAAACAAATTAGACAAATATCGACAAGCAACAGGCCACATGCATGATGGAAGTACTTATTAGTGATTTATCTCTAGATCGTGTGCCCACAAGCCAACTTGAGCATGTTACTTCTTGGACAGAAATTTGACAAAAACTACATTTACCTTCAATGAGTATCTGCAAGTGGGACTCGCTCGTACTAGTGCTACGGTGCTGCACCCTGGTGTCAAGTGACTTGACTGACACACACAGGGTCCTGTCAATCCATGTAACATTAATTATGCAATGGTGTAGCAATAAACATGCAATTCATACCTTACAGCAGTTGCTGGCATGAGACAAGTTTCTGTTGCCTTATATATATAAAACAAACTGTACTTATATGAGCAGACTTTTATGAGAAAGATTACATAAAATACAGAAGCTACAATATATTTTCCTGTGCATTTGTGGTTTCAATTTTCCATTTTTCTTGCTCATCTACCCCAATCTCCCACTGTTGATTTGCCACACCTGCCTTTTCTAAGATGTTCTTCTCATGGCCTGTGAATCAATAATTGCCATCCCCCCATTTATCCTTATATTACTCTCAAATACTGTATTCATTCTATTAAGAGTACAGAAAGCTTAATAAATATTTGAGACGTGAAAATATGTAAAATTTTGCGTTCCACTAAGCGTACATGGGTACCCTTTTTTCTGGGGTTCCTTGGAACGGCCATATCAGCAGGTGTGACTGGCAAGTGATTTATGCATCCACAAAACGATACCAGAACACTGTATTTCAATGTCTGATGATTCAGGTGGACCTTTTGATATTGTTTTTATCATTGATCTTTGAATCTAGTGTGACACTGGTAGACATTAAGGAGAGGTATGACAGCTAGATAGGAATTTTTTTTTAAATGCAATACAATGTTTTGTGCCCAAGTTGTAGAGTAGGTCTAATTAGGTCTAATTATGTAAAATGTACTGAAATTTGTTCTGCCAGACCCCCGTTTTCATGGCAACAATCAAAGATGGCTGCCAGATAGGGAAAATATAGCATAATTTGGAATCAAGCTCCTCCAATAATGCAGTAATCACTGTAATTCTTTCTAGTTCTTATTTGCAACACCCCACTCTATGCAATGTCGAAGAGATATTTTATGTATTGTCATTATTTAATATAAAAAATATATATTTAATTTTTGTTGGTAAAAAATCCAAATTTTGTATTATACATGTTCATACCATAACTAAAAAGAAAATCAAAAATATATGCACGACATTGCATACAGAAGATGGCAAGGAACACATCAGTAAACATTTAATTAATGTAGCATCGTTACTTCCAGAGATATTATGTTTCCAAATTGGGAAAACACCGGTTTTAGCAAACGGGTGTAAATGGCTGTCAAAGATTCGGTTATGGGATTTATTACAAGACAGAAGCACACTTTATCCAAGAATATATGTTACTTAGGTATGTAAATGTTATAAAAGATATCTTTATTAATATTAAACATAAAATGCTATCAGAATACAGCAGAATCACATTTTGATTATTTTGGTAAACAAAAGTGTCACTTTAGCTGCAGTGTCTGTCCATAAATTACAATGATGGATTCAACAGTCAAAGTTGGCACTGCAGATCATTGTCACACACTGCTAAAAAGGTGGAGCGTATTCTCATTAATGCATGTACATTTAGTAGAATGAATATAGTGTTTGCTCAGTTAAAAACCGACACATTAACAGATGACGTACAAAATGAGAGTATACAAGCCTACCTTTGAATGCTACTCTTACATATGCAGACTTGGGCATCTTCTACGTATAGCTTGGCCTGCTGTAACCATAGCAACAACATAAAATATATACACTGACCACAGCTCCAGTTCTACCAAGGAGGGTGCCAGCCGTTTGTTATATGGCGCATCTCTGAACTTGGATTCCAAGAATTTAGGCACAAAAGACCTTGTTATTATTATTAAAGATCTGAGGAGAAAAAAGCAATTTTTTTGACATGTTTATTTTTATGTAGAATTCCTTATATTTTTACCAACAGATGTCTCCACCACACCCTATTATGTGGGTCACTGTAAAAGTTGTAGTGCCTCTCGAAAATACTATCAATGGATATGGTGACCAACACACACCAACAGATGAAATATCATACGGGATATAGTGTGGCAGACGGTGCAATGATGGTCACTGAATGATTAAAATCTCATTTCCATATTTACCGGTACATTAGGATAACTGATGATCTAGGAATTGAGGGAGACAGGGTGTGAAATGGAACACTGCAGACTTGGAAGTTACAATAAAAGGTTCCTAGTTTCTCATTTATTATTTAATATAATGTTCTTAAGACTGTAACAATTATGTTGAAGGTATATTGCCCACCAAACTGTGTTTAGTAAGCCTGCAACAATGTTTGCAATTTGGAAGATATGACCTTAGAGCTTGTTCAAATGGTCAACAAAACACCTACTTTCAAAACAAGCTTTACTGACAATACTAGAGACAGGCTGAGTTAATCACAATGTAAAACATGAGACAGTGGATGTGGTTGTTTGTTGCACGAACACGCACCAGTTGTGTTGTTGAGAACAGGTGTGTGACAGACGACGATGAACTACCCCCTGCAAGAAAACACCTGAGTCAACCTCTGACGACGCATATATATATATGTACTCACACATGCATGTGTATGCAAACACATTCAGCTTTAACAAGATTTAGCAAGATTGCAACCCAGAGAATTAACTCTAGATGGCAGGTGGACAAGGATGCCTTTTGGCTTATCGAGAGTCCAACCCTTTTATCTACGTGTACCAAACCTTCTGAGGTATGTGTTGATTTTATTTTTAAACATATTCACACTACTAGCACCCACACAATCAGCAGATAATCTGTTCCATTCATTTACAGTCCTTTGTGAAAATTAGAACTTTCTTAGATCTAATCTGCACAGCTCCTTTAGTAATGTAACTTCATGTCCGCTGGTACTTCTATCTTTCTTAACTGAGAAACCAATATTTGTATGAACATTTTAATAACCATTCAATATTTAAACACTGTTATCTGATTTCCTCTCAATCTCCTGACCTCTAGTGTTGTTAAGCCACATTCTTCGAGGCACATTTCGTAACTAAGATCTCCCAGTTTTTGTATCATTTTAGTCACTCTTCTCTGTACTCTTTCTAGCATATCTATGTCTTTGCGATATGGCCTCAATGCTTGTATACAATATTCTAAATGAGGCCTAACTATTGTTTTGTACAGCAGTATTATTAGTTCTTTTTCTTCATATGCTATATTTTGTCTATTTAATCCAAGGATTTGATTTCCCTTTGAAGCTGCAATTCTGCACTGCTCTGAAACCTTCATATCAGCACTAATGGTTAACCCTAAGTCCTTTTCTTTTACATTAATACTTAGTACAGTATCCCCATTGAATATTATACATTTCCGTTCCCATGTCCTGTGTGGAGGCATTTACATTTCAAAAAAATTGAACATTTGCCACTTTTCAGATCATTTGATCAACCTGTCAAGATCATCTTGTAAATGCTGTCTATCTCCATCTCATTAAATCCTTCTAAACACTTTTGTATCATCTGCAAATTTCAACACCTTACTTGTTATATGATCGTCCAAATCGTTGATATATATTAAGAATAATATAGGTACCAGTACTGATCCCTGGGGTACCCACTCAAAACTGATTTCCAGTTTTGAAGCCTCCCCATCAACTACTACCTGTTGTCTTCTGTCAATCAGCCATTTTTTTATCCAGTTAATTAAACCATTTCCTATGACATGGGCCTTTAGCTTAAGCAGTAATCTTTGATGTGGCACTTTGTCGAAAGCTTTCTGAAAATCTAAGTAGTTGATATCTACTGGTGATCCCTCGTCTACCCACTTAGTGATATCTTCAAAAAAACAACATATTTGGTAAGCATGACCTTGCGTTTAGAAACCCATGTTGAGATGGGTTTATCAAGTTAAGCTTTGTACACATACATGGCCAGCTTTGACTACACAGTATGTACAGTTTTGTACACATCATGAATCAGGTTCTATGATGTTAAAATGTTACGGTGTGTAAATAATTAATATAATATGCATAGTCGGTTTAACCCTTGGAGTGGCCAGGGCCAAAATTCGCCCCAATCATACCTGCCTTTGTTGTAACAATTTTCATTTCCATTGCACGAAACTGACACGCAAACATTTGGTATCTATGGATAGCTGTCAGATTTTTCGAGATCGTGTATATTTATTCATGAGCAGATTCAATTACAGCTATTCACAATCTAGCTTACAAAACACTTGTCGTGGTTGATGTCTCCATTTTGGTGATTTTACTACATCCTCCATACTGAATTTACGCATCCATTCATAAAGTCTCGGCCCCCGCACACATGATATTGATGGAAAGCTCCGTCATTGGCTGATCTGATAAAAATGACGTCAATGGGCTGACAAAATTCAGCGAAAATCAAAAACAAAATGGTGGAGCTGTGTTCGGCAACTTATCCACTTTGAAACTTTACTTCTGATTATCTCAAGTTTCTGCGTCAATATTTTAACAAAATGCCTGATAGTATTCATAAATAAGCTTATTATACTAGTTCAGATAGTTAGAATGACTTTGGTTGTTTTTTTATGTGAAAATTCAATAAATTAGCAGCGTGGTGTTTGTCCGGGCAAATGCGTGGGTTGCAACGTTAGTGATCAACCTGCTTGAATCAGCCTATTTTTACGTCGGAAAACTAATAAAAATTAAAGTTTTCAACGGATTTGTTTCATTTTTGTGTTATTTGGCAGCTAACATACATGGCTACATTTGTCTCACTGGATGTAAGGGTACAGCCACTCGGTAATTATCTGCCAGCACAATTATTAATTTTTTGGTTTACTATTTTTTGGATGAAACTCAGATAGTAATATCCTATTAATTTTAGTATGTGATATAGTTCTTATAATTTTATTATAATAAAGCATTCCTTTAGCAATAAAATATAATACCTCATAATACCTCATTCATATTTTTATGACAAATATTAGCAAAGTTATGATTTTTATAGGAACAGTATGTTACAGAGAATTGTCAGTGATCACTTCTAGGGTTAATAGAAAAACAAGTACTTTTGTAAAGAAACAACCAACTTTTGTCATTAGATTAGATGAAATATGAAATAGTGAATAGTTTTATGGTCTAGTATATGAGGCCAGACAAATTTTGTAATTTTTTCACATAAATTTAACTGACCAGTCAAAAATAATTTAAATTTGTCTGATCATTTAACCAATACTAAATAACAGATTTGTACGAACACATGACGTAGTCAATAATAGACTGGTTAAATTTCCTGTGAAATGAATCAGAAATTAGATGAATTGAACATTGAAATGAGGAATGACATTTAATGTACGTGATAAGATAGCGTACCTCTTTGTCGTGATCTTACTCTAGGTGTCATAGAAAATACTTCCGACAATGCAGCTGAAAGGAAGCCGTTGCAATAAATTATTCACAATTTACAGAGAAAGAGATGATTGATGCCTCAGAGAAAAAGAACTTGAATTGTTCCAAAGGTAGTACATAAATATCTAACACAGCTCTATGTAGAGTAAGACTGTCTAAGTTCTTAGCTGCTATGTCATACATTACACGGAATCTTATCCTTAAGATTTGACTAACACCATCTCAACTTCTCCAGCAAGCATTCAGCCACATTGCAATTACTACTAATGAAACACTGTTAATTCACATGCGCTACAGCCAGGTAAACATTTACACAGCTGAGTATCCTGAAACGTTGGGTGAACAAAACTGCGAAAGTTTTGAAATGACAGCAAGAGGAACCCACATTGTGTCAAATAAGTCTTAATGCTCTAATCACTGCACGGCTGCGCACATGTACACTGCAGCAGAGTTCTTAAAAGAGTCGAGAAGTTATATTTATTTATTAAATAGCTCACAAGAAGCCTACCTTCAGTGAGCATGATACGTGGTCGGGTTACATGAAGTTCTAGCCCCTGAAATACAAAAGAACGACACAATAATAACACTTATGGTAAGATACTAACAGCAACATGTAGATTAATAATGACAGATAGTAATAATGGTGCCATCTCACAAGGTTGAGTTCTACCGGCTCCAACCATCCAAATTTATATGAAACTAAATTTCCCGCCAATTTAACGCAGACAGGAAGTGAATCCCACACAGTTGGTGCAGCAACTGAGAAAGCCCGAGTTCCAGCATTTGTAGAGTATGTAGAATATACCTGTATGTGTCGCTGAGAGGTAGACACAGCCACTGAGAGCTGCTGGCTGAATGAGAGTTCGGCCAGACACACATCCTCCGAACCTTCCTGCAACAGCAGGAACGTTTTGTTACCATGTCACATCTACTGCCTCATTTAACACGAATCAACAGGATTCCTATTCAAAGCAAACATACACATGCATGCACGGACACACACACATGAACTTGTGCATTCACACACACATAAACACAGAAACTGAACAATGGAAAAAAAACTAAAAGTAAAATGCATATATTTATATGAACTTATGGTTGGAATTAAATATCTTTATTTCAGACTCAATTATACATATATATATATAAATATTAAAAACACAAAATTCATAAAAGTATCAAACAGTGTCGCACAATGAAACTGTCCATATGATTCTGTCCATGTATTACAGGTAACATGTCACACTGACTCAGGTACATACGTCATACATAAAAGTTAGCAAACAGACTTGCACAGACAGAAGACGTCACCCATAGCACGCATCCAGTGAAACGAACCTGAACTTCAGCAGCTGAAGAACTCTTCAGAACTCTGCTTGCGAATGATTCCACTTGAAGCACACCGTGAATACTGGAAAAGTAGAACATATTCACAATGGAAACACACCAAAATGGGCCAAGAGATATAACCTTGTCTTAGTTTAATAATGATGTTCTCCTTTCTTCTATTTTTTATTATAAATTTATTTGCATGAACAAAATAGTTCATTTCTTATGTGTTCTTATATGAATAATCTAGTTAATGATTTGATAGTGTTTGTTAATGGGAATTAAATTAAAAAGAAAAAACGTATTCATTCTTTTTAGCGTACAGCACGCTTACAAAATATCCTTAAAGTTACAAAAATTATGTTTCTCAAACCAGTGTGAAAATGACAAAATGGTGATGCCATGTGGTGGAAATTAAGTATATTTAACTGTTTCTACTGTGCTCCACTGCGTGATAATTCATTTCCGTTAAAAAAAATAAACATGGCACTATTTAGACGCGTTTCACTCTGGATCAGAAAACACAATTTTGTCAATTATCTATGGTTACCAAGTATTTAAAACTATTTCACATTGGAGAGATACGTTAGAAGACAAACGATCTGCATGACAGTGGTGCTAAGACATGGATAAAGCCACGCCATCCTCTGCATACGTTCAAGTTTAGTTCAGCCGGGATGACACACCTCAATGTAACTGAAGCTAACTGGAAGTGATTTACACATCCATGTGACATGTGATTTTGTGGTCAAAAGGATACTGGAACTTTGCAAAGGCTGTGGATGCTGGTGGAACTTTCTTTCTCATATTGTCAATGGTTGACAGGGAATTACAATAAATGATGGATCCAGTGATCAGTTTTAGTCACAAACCTACATCAGACCCTCCTGGGAAACACCCATGTACGCTAATTAGGACATGTATGCTAAAAAGTACGAATACAGTACTTTTTTTTTTAAACCGAATTTGCTGAATGCAGATAACGTTGCAAAGCTTCAGAAATACACCTGTGAGTGGTGATACTAACACTGATTTCTTGAGGGTGAAGTGTGTTCGAAGGTGTAACACTGTAAGATGAAGCATACTCGAGGTGGATGCATCCTTCAGCAGAATCATGTGCAAGTTGTCTATGTTGACACTACAATACTGAAACATAAACAGCACCTAGATGGATTCTCTGGCATCTCTGCGAATGATTAGGGACATTCTTGTAAGCGATGTGTTTCGCACTGGTTCAAACCACACCACCAATACATGGCCTGGGACATGCATTATGATCCAAAATGGCTACTAGGATCAATTTGCATCAAATATATTTTCCCCGTTATAACAATCAAACCTGCCACATAATGCTTATCATATTTTTGTACTTTGTGAATTCATGTGACAACTTTTATTGGCAATGTCACCTAAACCATACGTTGCATTGAATAATTAGTGTGCTTACGTCTTTGGACATTAAACGCAGAGGCACATCATTGCAAGAGTTGGTCAATCTCACTGACAGTCAACAGGTGGATAGATATACAAGGGAGCATCTAGGTGGATAAGCAAGGTTATAAAAGTAATTTTTTTAATGACACTGAAATTGTGTAATATTTTCAGTTGATCAAACACTAAGAGGGAGACAATTCTAGGGTCAATGCAGTAACAGAAAAAGCCATAGTTCCAGTGTTGCCATTACACTGGTATTGAATTTGGAACAAAAAGTCAGAACTAAATGATCGAACGAGTGCAATGTGGTCTGGATGGTAGAATATGTTGAAACTAAGAGAAGAACTGTGCCAGAGTGTATCAGAACTAATAACTACAGTACTGTAGAGTGTATCAGAACTAATAACTACAGTACTGTAGAGTGTATCAGAACTAATGACTACAGTACTGTAGAGTGTATCAGAACTAATAACTACAGTACTGTAGAGTGTATCAGAACTAATGACTACAGTACTGTAGAGTGTATCAGAACTAATAACTACAGTACTGTAGAGTGTATCAGAACTAATAACTACAGTACTGTAGTGTATCAGAACTAATAACTACAGTACTGTAGAGTGTATCAGAACTAATAACTACAGTACTGTAGAGTGTATCAGAACTAATGACTACAGTACTGTAGAGTGTATCAGAACTAATAACTACAGTACTGTAGAGTGTATCAGAACTAATGACTACAGTACTGTAGAGTGTATCAGAACTAATGACTACAGCACTGTAGAGTGTATCAGAACTAATAACTTCAGTACTGTAGAGTGTATCAGAACTAATAACTACAGTACTGTAGAGTGTATCAGAACTAATGACTACAGTACTGTATAGTGTATCAGAACTAATGACTACAGTACTGTAGAGTGTATCAGAACTAATAACTACAGTACTGTAGAGTGTATCAGAACTAATGACTACAGTACTGTAGAGAGTATCAGAACTAATAACTACAGTACTGTAGAGTGTATCAGAACTAATGACTACAGTACTGTAGAGTGTATCAGAACTAATGACTACAGTACTGTAGAGTGTATCAGAACTAATAACTACAGTACTGTAGTGTATCAGAACTAATAACTTCAGTACTGTAGAGTGTATCAGAACTAATAACTACAGTACTGTAGAGTGTATCAGAACTAATAACTACAGTACTGTAGAGTGTATCAGAACTAATGACTACAGTACTGTAGAGTGTATCAGAACTAATGACTACAGTACTGTAGAGTGTATCAGAACTAATAACTTCAGTACTGTAGAGTGTATCAGAACTAATAACTACAGTACTGTAGAGTGTATCAGAACTAATAACTACAGTACTGTAGAGTGTATCAGAACTAATGACTACAGTACTGTATAGTGTATCAGAACTAATAACTACAGTACTGTAGTGTATCAGAACTAATAACTACAGTACTGTAGAGTGTATCAGAACTAATAACTACAGTACTGTAGAGTGTATCAGAACTAATAACTACAGTACTATACAGCTCTTACCTGGAAAATGACGACACAAAGTCTGAGACATATGCCTTGACATGACCACTTTTTCACATCAACGTTTTGTCGCACTGAATTCTCTGACAATGATGTGTCATCTGGATGAGTTGTGTGCAGTGACATGTCACGTATCGACGATGACGTGCCACCTGGATGTGTGTCATGTGATGACGTGCCATGTGACAGTATTCTGTTTATCAGACATAGAAGTTGCGAGTCGACCCTGATATCACTGACACACAGAGCCAAGGGTTTGTTTACTTGTTTGTTGACATAGCAACTTGTTATCCAAATCTTTTCTATTCCCTGCAAACCAACAGGGCAATCAATATACTAGTTGGAAAATAAACAAACTCTTCTTTAAAATTTCCATTTTCTAAATCTCTAATGCATATTTAATCAAATTTGTGTAAACAGACAGTTGGAAAAGTTGTTTTGAATTAAGTACTTACAATTACAGATCAACACAAACCTGTCTTGCGAAAACATGCTTTAATTGTAAACTGATGTAATCTATCTGGGCCTGGATTGGTGGGAAATGTTTATCACATGACCAGCTCGTGTCACATGGCCAATATGACAATAGATGATGAATTGAAATAGTTAAGACATCTCTAATGTGAGATTGAGCGATATTTCAGTAACGTGGGTTATGGTGTTGAGCAGAATTGACGGATGTAACTATACTTCATACATACCGTCCAACACTTGAGTTGCTAATCTAGATTAATACTTGCTTCCAACTAGTGAAATAAGCATGATAAACAACCAATACAGTAATGGAGCAAATGATGTCAGTACTGGTCGTGTATTAATCGCTTGTCATCTGTTGCTCTGCTCTCTACAAATGAACTTACCACATGAAGATCTGGTCCAAGACAGATGTCAACATCAGCTAATGTTAGAAATCCAACGCCCTTGATTTTGACATCGAGGCCCATGAAGTGTCTTGCAATCCATATGACAAACCATGCTGCCAATCTACATGCAGTAAATAATCTTCATAAATCATAGTTATATAACGGTAAAATACACTGTCTAAAAATACAATACATATATAATATACAGTGTATATATACCTATATATATACCGATTATAATCATGCATGGCCACAACATTTTATTCTGATGTATTTCTCCAGGTTGAATTTTAATAAAAACAACTTTCCAAAAAACAACATAGTTATCATTACGCTGACATGAACACAATGAGCAAGGCGGCTGTCTTTTAGATTAATTTCAGATAAATGTACTTATGGTCACTCTATAGTGATGACTATGCCCTGCAACTAACAAATGTTTATAAAATGGTGCATTACCAGAGCTTATAAAAATAACTGCAAAATGTTTTTAAAGTACTAACTACCGAGCCTTTATTTGCAGTTGAGTTATTTACTTGTAAGTTTATGAAATAAGAAAGTTGGATATTTCCCAGAAACCTTGTCAAAAGCATTTTTTCAGATCACATTTTTGAAATGAACTTCACCAGCTTTTTAATTTAGGAATGTCAACTGATAAAGTGATATACTAATAATACTTGATACTAATGATTGATAATTGAGTGGAATATTAATTATTGTATATAAAATATGTCCACACAAGTGGAAATAATCAGTTTTTTTAAACAGTACGACAGCACCTTGCCACAAATTCTTGACACAATTCATTCACTTATAATTAGAAAGTATGGCTAGCACTTCAGTATACTTCAACAAACATGACCTTTTGTGAATTTGATGACTTAATAGGAGAAAGCTTAGGGTGGTTATTCGCAGAATCGGTCAACCATTAATTTAAAAAAAAACATATAACACTTGTAAGCTATGCAGGGACAGATGAGAAATGAAAAATCCTTGAAATTAATTTAACATAAATAACTTTTTGTGAAGAGTGATGTAACTGAAAATACTGCTAATGTTGTATATGCCGAAATGTGGGCTCTGTCAACCTGAGGGACAGGAGACTAGTATGGGCTCAGTCACAGGCCTGGCCTTGGGATGTAGAGCCCACATTTCTCTCTCTAACTTAATCTCTTAATAAACATCATTCATTTGGCCTTCTTTCATCACTATTCATGACTTGTGTTGGTGCTTGCATAAATAACTTTTTGTGAAGAGTGATGTAACTGAAAATTCATCAGACAACAGCTACTTCGTGAAGTGATAAACCACACCAGACAGACACAAATCAGAAGCAGAGTGTACATTGTTGACAAAAATATATTATCTAGATATTATAACAAGACAGTCCTGATATGATACAAAACAGATTTTTACCAATGAAGTAATGGTAACCACTCATATTTCACTGGTCAATTGAGTGATCAAGTTTGGTACATAGAAGTGATAGAAAGTTTTATCAAATTTCACATTTCAAATATGATCCGTGAGTGAAAGCAAGTTGTACGTCGGCTAAATTGAACGATTTTGTGAAATACAGCCTCAATCAACGATGGCTGATGCCGAGTCTGTCCTACGCGTATGACAGAGCTAGGTCGGTGCGTTCAGCGGATGACCTTCATTTACCGGTACGTTTGAATTTCCTAAAATAAAAAGTTTGCAATGTTGCATGAGTCACTATTTGCTATAAATTTTCACTTGTCCACCGGATAACCATATAGAGTCATTTTACTTGTCCGGGCCAAAAATCACTTGTCCTAGACAAATGGACAAGTGCTATTTCGAACGCTGCGTAGTGTTTACACGTCGTAACGTATGAAAATTGCAAGAATTTCACTGAAACAAACTTGTCTACCATTTGTTTGCAGGCATAACATAGAATAAAGAAGCGGTAGTAAGTTACAAAATTGATTTATTTTGAAAAAATGTCTTAAGATTTTTATGAAAACGGCATGTTTACAATAAGGGCATGATCGTCGGCAACCAAGAAAGCCCAGTAGGTCCCTATGCCGTTTTGTAAAAGATTACCGTTTTGCATAAATGTATGAAACATCACCAGAAGAACTTTGTAAAAGTAAACTGTTCGCATGAAAATCAACCATTGATATCCACACTAACTTCTAAGAAACAAAAATTCCAAAGTTCAAAAGATAAATGAATACAATCCTACAGTTCAATTAAAATCAAGATTCAATTGACAACTGGATGACATTTTTTTGACAGCTGCTACTAGGCCGACGGATAACTCAGCCCGAGACAACCCAGCCTGGGCTGACTTGTCTTGAGGCAACTCGGCCCCCACTTAGACAGGTCAGCTCGGTGAAAAATGATATAACGGCGGCTTTGTTTTTGAGGAAAATGATATGATGGCGACTAGAGACAGATGAATTCGGCCCATGATGAATTCAGCCCAAATGATTGTACATAATAATAATAAAGCTTCTTTTACCGCGCGATCTCTAACTAATAGTTAATCAATGCGCTCACAATATAGAAACATTATAAACACATACATGACCAACATACGTAACTAAAAATTTGACATTACTCAGTTGAACTGACTAATAGCACACATAATTCAATTATTAATACAATTTACAGATGAATAAGTATGTTAAATATAAATAACTGATAAGGGCTATTGTTTGTTTTAAGCACAATGATCAAAGTAGGACACCGGCGATTCTGGGAATGGTCTTTAATCTGTTTGCGAGAGACAAAGCGTTGGACTTCAACAGTATCTAACTAACCTGGCTTCCCTTTGTTGACGAGCACATGAAGAAGAACAATTTGCTCGGAGTCGATGGTTAATGAGCAGATCTTGAGTGTCACTTTTGTAGAACCCGTTGTTTAAAATGTTGTAGTAAAACTCGTGCAGTAAGACTCGTTGACCACACAAATCACCCCTTTAATATAACGCAGTCCTTAATATAACGTTTCGATCCTGAATCTCCTAAATGACATTATATGGATCAATGTTTAATGTGTTTATCACGTAATCTTCTAAATACACTATTCAAAAAATTAAACTTACTAAGAGTAAATGATATTTTAGCCATTCAAGAATTAAAATTTTACTATAAATTTATACATAACAAATTACCTGCTCATCTTCTAAGTTAGAAAATAGCTACAAATACCATGATTCATGGTCACAATACATGCAACCAACACAAAATTCATATTTACGGTACAAATCATTCATTTGCAAAACTATGTCTTAAATACAGTTTAACAAACACAATTAACAACACTTCCCTTAGTGTGACAGCTAAACTGTATACACACAGTTTACATGGTTTTTTAAACTACGCTAAGAACCATTTTATTCATAACTACAACAACACGTGCACAAACATTAACTGTTATGCCTGCATGTTATTGTATACACGCAATCAACCACAATGATGTCACCCACACCCAAACACCATAAAATACTGCTTACCGCACCACATTTTATGAACATACATCTTATAATAAAATAATCTATCTTGGTTTGTTCACTGTCGATGTATCTTATTTTATGTTACTGCTTATCTCTTAGATAATAGACATGTTTTTTTTCTTTCAACAGAAACTGAACCATAATTATACTATGCGTGGCTCCCACGGAAGCGACTTCTTTTCTAGTCTTAGTGGGAGTTTCCATCATCCTCATTGCACACCTTTTTATATTATAATTTGTCATATTATTTATGGTTGTACAGTCTGGATGAATAAATACACTTCTGTTCTGTTCTGTATCGGAAATAATGAAGACTACAACATTTATAAAGAAGCATTTAACCAAACTACAGTTGAAATTAGAAATTCAAAGAGAAGCTATGAACAAAAATTTAGTTGTAATATAAAACATGACAGCAAGAGTTTTTATGTGTATGCTCGAAGCAAACAGAAAGTTCATGACAAAGTCAGTCCTCTAGAAGATACTAGTAATGCTGGAAATATTATATCAGAGCGATTCTTAATGGTAGAAGACCTGAATGAGTATTTTAGTTCTGTGTTTACCAGAGAAGATTAGTTCACTGCCAGTACCAGAGGCTAAGTTCAAGGGGACCGAATCAGACTAATTATTATAAAGACTAATTAAAGATCACATGGTTGATTTTCTTGTTAAACATAATTTGATAAACCCATCTCAACATAAGTTTCTAAAAGCAAACATGTTATGTTTTTTGGAAGATATCACTAAGTGGGTAGATGAGGGATCACTAGTAGATAACACCTACTTAGATTTTTAAAAAGCTTTCGACCGACAAAGTGCCACATCAAAGATTATTGCTTAAACTAAAGGCCCAGGAAATGGTATATAACAAGCAAGGCGGGCCGCCTCGCCGTTTTTCTATGCCGCCTCGCCCAAAATATGCCAAAATTGCCGCCTCGTAGCTATTTCATACGCCCATTTTTTTCGTTGTTTCACGGTATATTCAGCGTCGGCGAGTGGCGCGTAATGACATCACAAAGTCACTTATATTCCTGCAAAATCGCAGATTTGTAGCAACATCGTTTTGCTGTCATTGGACAACGTGAAAGATATCACTTGTCAGTTGTCCAATCACTGAATATTCCTGCGGGATCCCCGGTGTCTCCAATTGTGACACCTTGTGGAGTTTCGACATACTAGAAATCTAGACATTCATGTAAAATGGCGCCCAAACGATGACTTGCGTTTTGGTTTATGACGGTGGTGGGAGTGAAAACCGTGCAGGCTGATGGCACTACGTCACTTGTCGACATTTGTGTCGAATCCAGACTCTTTTGAAGCCCAAATAAAAACCGTGCATCCTAATCCTATTCACTAGTCGACATTTGTATCGAATCAGGACCCTGTTGAAGCTCAAATAGCGACCCGGTTTGTGCTAGTCTGTGCCGCTGCGGCCATGCGTTACCGCACAGCGCGCGTAAAGATATATATAGCAGTGTATGTTGACACAAACCAGGGCGCTATTTATGCCTGAAATGGACATAAGACGCAATATTCTTAAAGGTAAATATGCCTAGTATAATGTTGAATGATGGAACCAGTGTATCTCACTGAGGTATCAAAGTTAAGGAAAACTCAAGCGCCAAAATCAATGACAAAGTGGGTCCGGATTCGACGCAAATGCCCACAAGTCTATTCAACTAATGTTCTATGCGGTTTTGTTTTAGCAAAATAAGGAATGTAATTCGTAAGATATCTTTGTGCAAAATATATAATACATATTCCGACAAAGTTGTGCAAACAAACTTTTGGGAAAGTTGATTTGAGTGAAATACTAACAAATATAAACCAACGAAGTTCACATCTCATAAAAAAATGCCTACTACCCAAAACCGTGTATACTAACGGGTTATCACTAAATTGGGTTAGACAATGACATGTTTGCACAGCAATTGGATGTACTAAACAACTTATATTGTTTTATAAAAAGAACACAGTTTGAGAAACATTCTTGCGATTAATAGAAACACACTTTTGTGGCATTCCAGAAATGAATGTTTAATTAATTGTATAGCATTCTAGCAAACAAATAAAATATAATCTTTTGAACATAAACCACCAATTTACCATAATATTATGATATTAAAATAATTTAAAGGTGATGATGAAAGAGTCTTCAGATGATACCACTGGATGCTTCCCAGAGAAGTCAAGATGGTATTCGACTTGTTCTGCCAGGGAGTAAAGTGTAAAGCTATATAAGAACTTGCTGTTTACTTTTTTATTGACTCTCTCAGCGAGGTAACAAGGCCTAGGGTTAGTGCAAGAAAACATAACCATAACCAAGTACCAGTGGTCAAGTGGAAACCACACCTACATCTACTGAGTAGCAGTAGTAAAATGGAAACCACACCTCAACATGAAGAAACAATCACGATTATTTACTTTTATCAATCATGATTACTACATTTACAAGTAGTGTCTTGTTATTTTATATCTTCCCCTCTATATTCAAGAGTAAAGGTTAAAACATACCTCAGAATGCACCATTTTAAAGCTATTTTAAAAAAATCTAAGGGGGAGCATGCCCCTGGACCCTCCTAGCAACGCTTCACGCCTGCGGCGCTCGCATACCCCACCCCTACCACCTCGCCCATCATTTCAACCAGGGGAAACACTGCATGGAGATTGAGGAGATCAGATAGAAGTGTTTAAAAATTGAATGGTTATGAAAATATTGATAGAAATATTTTTTCCTCAGTTAAGAAAGATAGAAGGACTAGATGACATGAAGTTACATTAGTAAAGGAGCAGTGTAGATTAGATATAAGAAAGTTCTCATTTTAACAAAGGACTGTAAATGAATTGAACAGATTATCTGCTGATTGGTGTTACTAGCATGAATGTTTAAAAATAAAATCGACACATACCTCAGAAGGGTTTGTTACACGTAGATAATACGGTTGGATTCTCGATAAGCCAAAGAGCTTCCTTGTCCACCTGCGATCTAGAGTTAATTCTCTGGGTGGCAATCTTGTTAAATTTCTTGTTATATTGCTCCTACAACCCCTTCCCGAAAATCTTGTTGTTTGTTTGCATATATTCTAATTATGTCGTGACCTAACATTAACTCACTGCATGCTAGAAAATGCAAACAATGCACAGACAACGGGTTTACACTATTATTGAAAGTGTGAAAAGATCAGTCAGTTATAAATTCCTTGTTTTGAAAGTACTTCTTGCATATTGACTACTGTAATGCCCTTTTGATCGGCTTACCAAAATATGTTATACGGAAATTACAAATGGTTCAAAAAACTGCAGCCAGAGTATTGTGCAGAATCGGCAAATGTAACGATATCACTCCAGTACTAAAGTCACTTCACTGGTTGCCGGTGGAATTTTGCATTAAATATAAGATTTGCTTACTGACATTTAATTCATTACAATTTACATGGCCCTGGACCAGAATATATGTCAGAAATGCTGACTCCTAGAAGCATCAACTATGGTCTAGGATCACAGGATGATCTTAAACTTGATGTACCAAGGACAAAAAGGAAAACTCTGGGAGATCGTGCTTTTAAAGTTGCTGCACCAAAACTGTGGAACTTCCTTCCCAAAGATGTTCGCAGCTGCAACAATATCAGTGAAATTAAGAGCAAACTGAAGACTCACTATTTTAGAATTGCATACAATGAACTTATTAATTTTACTCATTTAAATAGTTTTACACTGGTTAAATAATTATATAAAATATGTTGGATGTTTCCACTGAAATTTTTAATTTTACAGTTTTACCTTTTTATATCAATATTTGTATTATGTTGAATGCTTGTTTTGTTTTAACTTTCTACTATGCCATTTATTGTATTGTACAGCACCATAGAATATTATTGTATAAATATGGGGCTTTAGAAATCAATAAACATTTACTTGCTCAATGAAACAATGATGGAGTAGCAAGCCAATTACCCTGTTGTATCCCTTCACACAGGCGTTTGAGACCAAGTGCTTCAGATGCCTGCTGCATATATCTTCGGCCAAACACAAGAACAGTGACTTTGCCCGAACACGGATCACTGACACTGCCCTGGCAGGCCCACAGGAGCCACTCCTCGCTACACTGAAGAGGAGAAAGTTGGCACGGTACGGCCATGTCACACGCCACGACTCCCTTTGAGGTTTCTATAGTTGGATGCCCATCTACCATTAGCTTTCAAGCAGCAGCTGGGGAGCTGGGCAGAAAACTAAACCCAAAATCCACTCCAAATTTTAAGGACAGTGAAGTGTTTTTAACCATACTCCCCATGCCATAGGGGTGATAGGGCATAGTTTTATTCACAATTTACATGAGTTTTAATTATATTTCGAAAAGCCGATATCGCGTCACGCGTGCACATCAAAAAACAAACCCGTGGGACATTACCCGGAAGTCGGGCTACCGCATTATGCAGAAGAAGAAGAATAAGAGAGATTCTGAGTCTGACATCTGAGACACACGGTCACACTGTCAGTGATTGTCAGTGTCACAAATTCCGGAGCGGAGTCCTGTCCAGCCACTTAAAATGTATAAATAGCAACATGCAACGTCTGTCCACACATTTAAATATCCTGACAACATACCTCCCTATTAGCCAGCTGATCGCGAAGCAAATAACGATGACAACAAAGTAAATCAGCAGCATTGTTTACAAATTAATAATAAATATTAGAAATCGTCTGCTTCCACGACTCAACGCAACAGTGCCGCCATCTTGAATGTTCTGGGTTAGCCGGTTCACGTGATGAAGATGGACCAATCAGCGGCCATGATGCTTACCGCCTTGTTGTTCTTACTAGTCGCCATTACATGTCGCCATTTTATGGAATATCGGAGTGTTCACGTTTTTTTCTCAGATTTATGGCCTAGATCGTTTCATTGTTAATACAACTGGTGTCGATTTGGTTTATCGGGTCATGGACTGACCATGAGCCACCCGATAACATTTGGAAACGGATGTACCCTTGAAGATTGTCACACCAATCTATTTGCCCTGGTAAGTCGCATCTCAAATGTCGCATCTCAGACTCAAATGTGTTTTACCAAAATTACTTTTTCACTTGCCGCATGGTTTGATAATAAATACGGTTTCCCACGTTCTGTTTTGTTTTTCTAATGCCGAATGTAGGTAATGTTCGATTACACACCTGTTAGCAATTCGAATTTACACCGTGAACATGAAATTGTTCAACTGAAACACCGCGCATCAGCGGATCAGGAATCGGCGATCCGACCTGTTCGATTTCAGCTTAGTTCATCAGAGTGCGAAACCCGACTACTTATTTTTACATTTGAAACAACACTTTTGACTTGTGTGACTTAATAAGTGCTATGCATTTCGTTTGTACGTTTTTAATTTGGTACATTTCCCGTCTAAGTAAGACTAAACCTGAGAATGAAAACCAAACCAGAAATGTTGAGTTTCAGAGTTTAAAATTTATGCATTACCCCAAATCTAGTAAAATAAATAGTTTGAAAGGAATTAAACTGTTTCTTTGCAGACTGATTTGGATGGCATAAAATGGCGTAAGCTGACTTCAGAAAACATCTGTTTCACTGATCCACTAGAGGACCCGGTGTTGCAGTCATTCACACGATGTATCCAGTCGGACGTACTGTGTGTTTGGCGCCGGGTTCAGTCTAGTGGAAGCAGTGAACAGAGGGTGACCGATCAACTATCGAATGGTAAAGAGCTGTGGATATTTTGGTATGGTGACGAGCCGCACAACTTATCCAATTTGCTTTCGCAAGAACTGCAAGGTATGTACACATGCCACATACATCGGTGTCAAAATCCAGACTTATGGACTATACTGATTAGCCACTCATCATCTGCATTAAATGTTTATGTGGCATTAAAATGGCTATATTTTATCTAAAATATGCTATTGCATACCAATTTATTGTTAATAATTATAATTTAGAAAAGTTGAAAATAAAATTGTGGGCTGGGTCTCAGTACTGAAATCAATTACTCTTCATTACAATTATCTTTTGGACACTTGACTTTTCAAATCAGTTATATATTTATTATGCAGGACCAACTGTTTATTCAGTTCTGAAAATGTCTTCAATTATGCAGGCATATTTTATACAGATTTTTAGCTTGTTTACACTATTTATAATTTGTTTAGAATATGTTTGTGCGATGAACAAATAAGGCAACTAATTGTTGCAGTTATGCAAACAGAACCAATTTCATAATCCTGATGCTTGGTTCATAATTAAAAGTTACCAATTAACTCACATATTTATGGGAGTTTGCACCATTACTGTGACCAATATATGGTATTGGCCACAGTTAGCAGAATTTTGCATAAAATATAACATTGTCAAAATGTCATCAGTGTACATGGAGATTGTTGCAAAACCTGTGAATTTGTGTCAATTCCTATGAATTGCAAAATATGTTACGAAGAAATGCTTTGTTTTGTCACTGCATTCTATCACTATTTCTCACAATCTTTCTCAGTCTTCTGCAGTGTCTTTCCATTCATACCTGCCCTGTTCACTTTGAAATGTAGCTATATAAATAATATATGGTCTGTCCATCTTGGTCTTCCTCTCCCACCACTCTCGTCTGTTTCTCATTCGGTTTTTTATCACTCCTCATTCTCTGGACATACATGCAATGCTTCACGTTTGAAAAAATTAGTGTGAGCAGTAGAGAGCGAGAGCCATCGTTCGCCTAAAAAATAATGCAGTGTACATGTATACTCTACCCATCTCAATCTGCTCCCAACTACTTCAATTTTCAGTTATTTCTTCATGTCATTCTCTTCTCTCATTTCCTTTGAACATCTTCTATCCTTTCATGTCACTGCATATTCTTGTGACCCAGTTGTGTGCTATCTGTAGCGTCTCTTTCTCAATGCCATTGTCAGTGTTCCCAATCTGCAAATGTGGGCTGGTATCATGTAAGCTTCCAACCATGTAAGCTTCCAACACTTCTTTTTAGTGGTTTCTTTCTCACCCACCTTCAAGCTTCCACTCCTGCTTGCATCCCCTGTATCTCCTTACTACTTCCCCTACCCTCACACACTGTTTCACTCAAGTACACACAGCTGGTCACTAGTGTAGTGGTCTTTCCATCAACAATTACAGTGGTCATTACATGTATGCAAATCCACTTCCTGTTCACCTGTCCATATTACTTCAGTCTCCTCCAGATTCATTCAGAGGCCATTTATTCTGAAGGTGTTAAGTGCTTAAGTCTGCATACATTCCTACAATGTTTTCTGCAGTTCCTTTTTGTTGTCTACCACCATTGCTAGGTTGTTTTCATACATTGAATTTTAAATGGGGCATTCATTAACAAACTGCTCCAATTTATAGACTCGTGAAACATTTTAGCCCATTTTATAGTGTCTAGCAATGTATTGTCAGTCATTAGGTATGTATAGCCTTACCCAAGTTTGTTTGATTCTTATAAAACAATTTGTTTAAAACGTAACATCAGTTTTATTTTTCACAGTATCATATGTACTAATTGAATTATTCATGCAGGTATATTTATACTAACATTACTGAAATTGTACTAATTTATGTAATTTGTTTCAGAAAAAGAACAAGGCTCGTGGGCAAATGGACTTTCATATGAGTGCAGAACTTTACTGTACAAAGCCCTACACAACTTGATTGAAAGGTATGCATGATTTGTTGGTGAAAATGTTAAAAGAGTTTGTGGAATAAAGTATATTTCAGTTTCTTTAGTTCAAGATCAACTTAGTTCAAAGTATTAACTTCTCAACATTTCTAAAATTTTCTACTCAACAGATTATTGCTTCATTAAAATGTTCCCAACAACTTTCCATAAATTTTTGAATAACTGTCTGTAGAAAGTGTGTTCAAGTGCTGAGACAAACTGCATATAAAATTTACATACTGCTTTTTTGTCCTAGGTGTTTGATGTCCCAGAATTTCATCCGGATAGGGAAGTGGTTTGTGCAGCCGTATCATCACTATGGAAACTGCAACCCAGATAAAAGGTAAGAAAAGTAGATGACTGCGATGACATGTAAAAATATGCGTAGGAAAGTGTCAAGTAATAGGAAAGACATGCAGTCATTGTAAAGACATGTGTGGACATTTTTACATCCATGCCATAGTGTAACTTGTGACTTAGCTACATGTAAGACAACCTGCAAATGGTACACACTTGCTGGAATATGTATGGCAGACTGTTTACCTGTGGCATGGTTTTACTTTTACATATTTTTACTATAATTGCACCTGCTGCAACGTAATACAATATCTAAGGCATCTTTTGGTAGCAAAGACATCAGTCACACGGTTACACCCATCCTCCAGATAACGCATACAACAAGTTGTTTTCAACTACAGTAACAGGAAAAATAACTTGTTCTTATGACACTCGCAGCATAAAACTTATCCGTGAGATAAACATGTTATAAAATGCAGCTATTGCTAACTTCACATGTATATGGTTCCCCTACAGCACGGTGTATTCCTTCTATAGTGCGGCTAGTGTGTTAGCAAGGTACCTAAACAAATGCCACATTTTTATATTTTGTATCGAGGTAACAGTAAAGCAATTGTATATATAAGTAAAAGTACGAGAGTTCATATGCTTATATTTCACAAAGTGCACATATTAGCCTTACATAGACTATTTACATACTACGATGTTGAATGTTGACAAGCCGGTTTCTCAGTGGAGGGATCATTTGGGGTTGTAAGTGATGCAGGCGACCATTGCACACGTGTTCATGTACACGCATGCACACACACAAAATAAAATAAACCATTTGTTCATACAATTCCGTCGGTGTTCATAGAATGGGCCAAGCATGTTATAGTCGTGTATTCTTGCTACTGGGCGGAAAACTGCCCGTGATCAGCACACAGTACGAACAGTTAATACCGTGCCATTGTTACCATAGATGCTACCTTCCTAGAAGCATTATAGTTTTCAGATTGCAGTATCCTCACTTCTGCGAATTGCCTCGTGCGCTTGGAGATGCATGCACACATGCAGTGACACACGTGCGTGTGCACACACAACCACTACTGATGAAAACAACTCTATACGTTTAGAATTGACGTAAACTTGCCTGTGTTGCAGTGCCCACCTATCAATACAGTTCTCTTTCTTCCTGCACGGCGAGAGCACCGTGTGCGCGAGCATCGATATCCGCCAGCACCCGCCGCTCTGTCGCATGCACCTGCAGTACCTCGCGTACGCCCAACAGATGACAGCACCTAACCAGGGCACTCTGTCTGGAGTTCCAGGTTAGCAACACCATCAGTTTCGAGAGCCAGTGATAGTCGTTAAGTTTTACTGTTTATGAAGTGTAACTGCAGCTGATATGCAAAATTTTGGTTGAATGAAAATAATGCACATAGAGACAACTGTCCCAGAGGTCATGTCTCATAGAACCAGATGTTTAGTTATGATAACAGATTATATAAATTTTACATTTCATTCGCAGACAAAAATGGGGCAATCTAGAATTGTTCACCACTCAATTTGCACACTTTTCCATCTTTCTCTGACAGGTAGAAAAGCATATTTGGTGAACATACGTAAATAACCAATTAATGTGTTTTTGAAATGCATCGCCAGTTGTAAGATTAGTGGCCAATGGTCTGAGGAAGCAAACAAACAGAAAGAAGCAGTTTGGCATCAACACACAGCCCCTAAAATTTGCATTTTATATAGTTTATACTCGTTTCATATTTAATTTTCATTCACCGCCAGAAGGAACTTAGGATATTCTAGACACAAGCCTGCTAAAAAGAGATTTAACAAGGGTCTCGTGTGTTTTAGTTATCCTGGCTCCGTACGGCCTTGCTGCGACCCTGACTGGCCAGAGTTTTCGCGAGACAGATTCGGCCACGCAGCGTCTGTTGGACGACTGGCGACAGTTCTACATGATCAAAGATCCCGAAGGCTATGAAGCCAGCAAGGTGCCTTCAGTTGTCGAGGTTATAGTCGGTGAGTAGCTGTTTGTGTCATTCTCTGGTATTTTGCTGTGTCAGAAAATCTGAAGGTGGAATCTTAACATACGGTTTACCATATGTATCAAAGTGGATGTCTATTTATCATTTAAACAGCTATGATGATGCAAGTTTGGTTTAAAGTAAAACAATATCAGGTCAGCACCAGAAATTAACAATATGAGATATGAAACTTTCAAAACAGTAAGACTGGCGTAACAAAAAATTTTTTGTTACAATGTAGTTTTGAGTGTTTTTTATTCAAATTTGTGAGGATTACGTGGAAATAATTTTTTACCAGTGTGATGTTGGTCAGTGTGAGATTTTTTAGAGGACATATTGGAATGAATTATCACCAGTATTTTGTATTCACTAAAATGCTGTTGCCAGTCAATGTGGAAAACACTGTTTTTATAATGTTGTGTGACATTTAACAATTTATTTACTATTTTGAGGTATGTAAAGTACTTTTTGTACAATAATACTTTGCTGTTCGTTTTTAGTGTAGCACTAAAAACATGAAAACTGAAAGCAATATAAAATGTCTGTCATTCATTGTCTGGTTGTCACCTAGTTATAACAACATACAGAGTTAGCTGTGTAAGTAATAATTTGTATAAACTAAATGTTTCTTGTGTGAAAACTAAATGTTTCTTGTGTGAAAAGACTCCTTTGTAAACAGAAATTTGTCAGTTGAACAGGAATCTACTATTTCCTAAAACGAAATTGCCCTTCAAATGAAAAATCTGTTGCTTTAGTCAAAACAAAATTTAGTTTTTTTGTCGTTTGATTAGAATCTGCCTTTTCCTAAAACAGAATTGCCTTTTTCAAATAGAAAATTCTGTCACATCATTCTAAAAAAATGATGTTTTTAAATCAGAAAAAAATCACTGATATAACCATACCCCAATGTATCTTCAGCGGGTGTCCGGATGCGCTATCCGTCCAGTTTCGTGCTGGTCACCGCAGAGACGGACACAGAGATCATGCATCAACAGACGACCATGACGTCTGTCCTGCCTGGCAGTGGTGCAGTACCGCATACGCTGTTTGTGACGATTGGAACGTCCCCGGTCGACGTTGAGCTGCCCTGTAAGCTGGAGTGTGGCAGCAGTGCCTTACAGCCCTTGATGGAGGAGAGCGCTTCTACGGCAGTGTCCAAGCGCATCGTGGAGAAGGTCTGGGAGGACTGTGTGTGTTGCAGCGGACAACACAGCCAGCAGAGGTGTGTATCATCTTTAACAAATGTGTAGATGTTATTATGCTAACTTTTTGGTCGTAAGTGCACCTCCTATGAGTGCCCACTTGCCTCTTGATGTGCTCATTTGCTCCCTTGACCTCTGATCTACCAATTAATGTTTTTATTACTGGATAATTTTCGGGATAGTTCTTTTTAACTTGAAATTTAAATTTTGATGTATTCAAATAACTTTTACCTGGTAGAGGCTTCTTCAGTACCTATGATGTCATTGTACGTATGAGGCAGATCGTTATTGCCCTCATCTCAAGTTGGTATGTGTTCTGGTCTTTCTTATGATATCTTCCTTTATTTCTTGAATTCTTCGGTTGGGTTCCTTCGATTGGTAATGTGTTTTTATATATACACAACGATAATTATATTGCATTATTAATATTGTTTTGATATGCTATGCCTTTCTGGGGGCCTTTTTCTTGCCTAGTAGTATTGAGATGGTGAACCACTCTTACACAGAGGGTTTCCACGGTGGAAACAAGATTTTTAATATAAATATTACATATGAAAATAAAAACAATCATTTCTAGTGTAGAAATGTCTAGTGCAGAAATTCAAGAGAGGGGTGGCAAGTCTACGAAATGGAAGTCAAAGTCGGGAGCTAATGTGAGATATGGTGTGAGGTCAAAAGTGAGAAATGGGAAGGGGGTTCAGTAAGCCATCACAGAAGGAAGAGGAGGTGTTAAAATGATAGTCAAACAGACACACAGCTTGGGAGTGGACGAAGGTTTCAAAACAAAGGGATGTTGTTTACACTTGCTAGTGCGATTCCCTGTATCTGCTACAGTATGCAGACAAAAATAGTCAATATCAAGAGCAAATACTGGTTACCAGTCCAGGCCTAATCCTTGTGTTTGTGTATGCCAGGAAATCCATGACATAAAGAGTAAAATATTCAGTTAGTAAATAAATGTCATTGTCACTCTCACAAGGGACAGTGCCAAGTACTGCTGTCTGGGTCTTCTTCTAAAGAAGTGTGGTGATGAAGTCAGATAGCCTGTACTAGTATTGCCTCATATTGTCAGGTGTCAGGTTGCAATCTGGTTAAAGATATGTTGAGCTTTTGACATTGGCAGGTACGTATCAGGGTCTATACACAATGACATATACCAAATTCAAGGCTTTTTAATAGAGACTGAACTGGTGCCAGACTATAGAGAGCAACCTACAGCTGGTCAACAAAACATTACTAATCAATAACACACAGTAACAGCCATGTCCATCAAAAAGTGATTGGTCATGGAAGATCAGTTTGAAAGAAGAGGAAGCCCTGCATCATAGAAAGGGTCCATGGACCATGGGCAACTGTTGTGCAATATATGCTGATGGGTAGCAGAAGTGCTCCCCTGCCAGAGTGGGGGGGAGCTACTGATGAACAAAAGCTACCAGGGTCATTGTGTAACTGTAGCCAACAGCAGTCACAGTGCCATGGGTTATGCAATATAAGCAGATAAGGCAACTTTATTTATTTGTTGCAGTTTTCGGTCAAACTACATTATGCTTGTTCAGTATCATTCTGGTGATGGTACAGTAGCTTTTATTGCAATACTGTTCCAAATATAATACTTTACAAATTTTTCCTGGTTTTCACCACTAGTTGAGGGTTTTTCCCAAGACGGTAATTACCGGTATTTCCCACCCGGCATTTACTGTGGTGGGAAAAATGTGCCAACCCTGACTCCTGTGCAGTCAGTTACACTGGCTTTATGAAATGACCCCGCAGGCCCTTACTGCTTACAGACAACACTTCACATGTACCAAAGGTGAACAAGAGTTGGACAGGAAAACATAATTCTGGAGTGTTGACATCTTGAGACATTAGGGAGGGATTGATGACACTGCATGAAATTACAGGACATTTTTAATAACTACAACACATGTCCACCAAGATTTTAAATAATTATTTTCCATGAGCTTAAATTGATCATGTTGCTGTAGCTGCAGCCAGTCTATGGAACAGACTGCTGGACTGTGTCAGGACGGCAAAGACACAGCCAGTCTATGGAACAGACTGCCAGACTGTGTCAGGATGGCAAAGACACAACCACAGTTCAAAACACTTCTTAAAACACTTTTTTAGAGTAGCGTTTCTCTAATATGATTACGTGGACTTTATCAAATGCACTTACCCATATTTTATGTAATTATTTTAAAATTATTTATTACATTTCAATCTACTAATTTTTTTTCCATTGTTTAATATTTATCATGTAGTTTTAATTGATTACATGGAGGTCTAATAATAATAATGTAATGAATGTTTTAATTATTATTTTATGGTATATATTTTGGAATGATTTTTGGTTCTATTTATAATACAATTCTAAATAGTTACGTGTACATGCATGTAAAGCGCCTGAGAGCAATCTGATTGATTCGGGTGCTATACAAATAACTTGTATTATTATGTATTATTATTGTGCAAGGCAACACTAATGATACTGGGGCTTTGTTATCTATGGCAGTGTGTCTTGTTGTAAGGAGGTTGTATGACTGTAGGCATAGGTTTCACTTTGACACCCATTCAGACCCCAGTGATTAATTGTTTGCAGCCGCCATCATCAGCAGCAACTACAACAGCAGCAGCAACAGCAGCAAGCAAATGGAACAACAGAAGATACTGCTGCCATTGGAATATGGGAATTTGCTGAGCCACTGCAGAGAAACCCATGTTTATGTTGCAAGTGAGTGCTTTATTTGTATATCATGGCATTATGCAGATTTAGTACATTTATATTTTTTCGACTTTGTGAATCTTATCTATAATCAATTATGTTTTTTTTATTAATAAATTGTAAAGAGTGCGGCCTTTGACTGCTTACAGTCAGTTTTGTATTAAAATGGTTGATATGTTACCTGGCGAATATGCATGTGTACAGGTCAGTGTCGTTAAAAGTTTCCTCTGGTTAAATGGTAATACTTTTGTTTTCAGATTGATATGCCTGCATAAGTGTTTATATTTTACTGGTATATTGTTTTTAATTAAATTTATTTTTATTATTTATTTCTACGATTGGTAAATTAATTCATGCTTTTATAAATGTTTTTGTTGTAATGGCATATTACGTTTTTATGCTTAATATATTGTGAATTGTATATATTTTTATACAACTATAGATGTTGGTGTGTATGTTTTTCTGATGGCCCATTGAAAATCACACCATAAACGTGACATAGTCACAATCATGTGAAATTAAATGTGTACTACTCTAACAATGTACTGGCATTATAACAGCTAGCAATGCTTGAAAAACTTATCAAAACCTTGATTGAACTTTCCAGATCCAAGTTCAAGCAGCGAGGAGCAAACACAAGTCATAGCAAGCCGGGCGTGCCATTCATGGGCAAACACATAGGCCTGGACAAGGCAGAGAAGACAGAGAAAAGCCGCCACGCAGCACACAACATGACGTCCTTCCACCAGCGCTCGATGCTCAACGTCAGCCTGATTCGACACGACGTCGACGTATCGATGGACACCATGGCTGTGTCGCTACAAAAGGGTGTAGTCAACACCCACGGGGGTGGTCTACCGGCGTTGCGCAATGGCATCTTTGAGCAGCAGGGTGTCGATTCACCCCACTCAGCTGCACCCTCTCCACTGATGGCGTCGCAGATACAACCATCTGTGAGCCACAACGGTGACCCAACTATGCCTACATTGAGCCCGCACCCTCCCCTCAAGCACACGGACAAGGAAGGGAGCGCAGGACCCGGGGATCTACACGAGGCGGGTTTAGCTACCACGACCGTAGCCGCGCCTTTACCAGCAGCAGACATGTCAAACCAGGCACCGACGCCAGGCGATCCGAAGACGGAGAGTTTCCTGTCGCCGCCGTACTCGAATGGAACAGTGGATGGAGGTGTGTGTGCAAAGACAGAAAGCGTTGATCACTGGCTCGAGGTTCAGCCACAGCAACGACAGGTGTTGCAACAGCGGCGGCACGCGGAGTTCTCGCTTCTAAAGCGGCCTCTGCTGCCGACGAACTCATACGATGATGACACCGAGCTCGTCACTAGCTCCCTGTATGACTTCAAGGCTTTGGACAGCTGGTGAGTGGTAACATCAGTACCTTCTTTTTATATAAATGGTGCTTTCTTTTGTATTGATGTGCCTCTCAGCTTGGCTTCCGAGGATTTAGGCAAAAAAGTTACCTTATTGTGTGGGTAATTTGTTCTGTGTCAAATCAACAAGTGGTCAATACGTATCTCTATGAATAACTCAAGTGGTTAAATGGCCGTAGTTGAGTACTTCTGCCAAAAAACTAGGCATTTACATGTAAATTGTGTCCGTTATGCCCTATTTGAGCAGTCCTAATGACTGGATACTGCGCTACATGAGAACTTACCTTAACTTTTTTACGATGCAATTAAGTTGCATGGTCACCAACAGCCTGCATTCTGTAATGACCTTAAATGTATTCAGAACATAAAATTAATACAATTTTTGGCTCTACAAAAACACAAAGTACAGAAGAAAATGTTCATGGATTTTTAGGCTGTCTGAAAACTCAGTGTCCGAATACATAGGGTCATTACATTGCCTTTAAAAGTCCTGAGGCAGTCTGTTGTTTTTCACTTATTAATTAATATGATGATCTTGAGACAATACTAACTATGTTGAAGGTATACTGCCCGCCAAATTGTGTTTAGTAAGCTTGTAACAACTTTTGCAATTTGGAAGGTATGACCCGGATCATGTTCAAATAGTAAACAAAACATCCAGTTTCAAAACAACCTTTATTGTCAGTACTGCCAAGTAGGCCTGATTTAACTGCAATACTCTTTGATGTTTGACGATTTCCCATTTTCCCACATTCAACATAGCAGACTTCCTGTTACAAAGTACTACGCCAGCTAATTCCTGGTAGAGAAACTGACTGGCTCCCTTTAAGAACTTACCTTTCACTCCCATCCAGTCACCATGGTTCAGCCCTCTAAGTTAACTTTTTTGTCTAGGAGCAACTGGCTCCTTTCTACATTTTTTAGGAGCCAAATTTTAAAAAGTAGGAGCCAAGTAATTGTGTGTGCGTATGTATGTAATTGTGTTGTCAGTACCAATTTAATCCAAATTAAGCACACGTCCATTTGAAATATAAATAAATTAAAAACGTATGAATATGTGACCAGATACTAACTTTATGCATTATGCAGTAAACTGGCAAATTAATAGCAGTCATATGTGGAATCCCTGAAATTACTAATAATTAACAGTAAATGTACATGTATGTCTAGGGACACTGATTTTCCGTTTCAAAAAATGCAAATTCTGTTTCAATTCCGTTTCTAAATTCTGTTTCAGAAAAATGCAAATTCCATTTCAAATTACGTATTTTCTGTTTCAGAAAAAGATAAATTCTGTGTCAAATGACGCATTTCCAGTTTAAAGTGAAAAAGGAGCCAATTTCTGTTCAGAAAAGTAATATTTTATTTCAAAGTTAACTTTGAGAAATAATACATTCTGTCAAATAGTTAAAATATCACAATGTTATGATCTATGCATCTGTATAATACTGTTTTACTGCGTGGTTAACTTTTCTAACAACATTTATTTGTGCAATATTGTCAACACAATAATAACCGTACATAATAAATTTAGATAATAAAATAATTCCTCTCACACAATAACATAAATGACTGGTTGTTTCTAATGCAGCAGTGCTTAATATATAAGTTAACAAATGTAAATTACACAAGCAGTCATATTAACAGTTATGAATGTTTAAATCACTGATGCTGTATCACTGACAATTTTGTTCAACTATTATGACGCCATCCAACGGAATTTGTGAGAACTACGAAATGCGGACTATATCACTTTGAGCCAGCGTAACCTAGGCTGTTGTTATTACTTCGAGTTTTGTATTTGAAACCGGAATATAGCTGTATGTGTATTCTAACGATGTGACAACTATATTTAATTAGCAACATGTCTTCAGTGTGCTTAGCGAACAGCCAGACATCGATCGCGAAACAGTTTACGTTAGCACCTTCCGTTTGCGTCCCCGTTTACGTCGGTTGACATGAGGTACAACAGGCGTCATGTCATGACACTTCGTAACCTTTTACCTTGCACGTTTTAAAAATCCAGTGTCATAAATTCGCCAAAATACACGAATACTGTTGCAAAGTAATCATGTTTGTTTCAAAATATCGCCACTAAAGTTTATAGTGTTTCCGAGAAACGACAACACATGGTTTATGAAACGGCAAATGATCTGTTGTTACAGACTCGTCACGGTCGCCCACTGGCGACCGTACATAATGTGTGAGTCACCAAACAGAAAAAACTGTCGCATATGCGACCAATTCAGTCGCATCTTAAAGGGCTGATGGTTGGGCTTGCAGGTTGCAGCATTCGGTGAAGCGCCCGAAACAGGAGCCCGACTCGGGTGCCAAGTCCGCCCAGTCTCCGGGGGGACACCAGTTTGGCTCCAAGCGACAAGACAACACCCCGTCGCCCCAGTTGCAGCCCCACGATCCCTACGAGTTCTCAGACGAAGCTTCCTCCAATGCGGGCAGCTTCCGCAAGCGAGGGTTCCGCAACAGCAGAGATGACAGCTTTCCCCGATCGTCTCCATTCACCAGCAAACAGGTCTGTTGTCTTGTTTACTCCAGACCCTCAGTCACCTGTTGTCCCGTTATTGGAACAGGAAAATCGCAGCAGGTTTTTCTTTTTGACATAATGTGTTTTTGGATAATGTGATTTTTTATGATACCATGATCTTGTGTTTGACTGTAACATGATTTTATTTTCCCAATAACAAGGTCAAAACAGTGTTTGCGTTGTCATAAAACGGACCTTGTGCTAAGTATGAAAGTGAGTGCAAGAATGTAATTTGAAGTTTGAGTATTTTGCGAGTCTCTGGGGGTGCTCCTTGCGGGGGTGCAGTTGGAGACTTTCAGAGTGCCATAGGGGGTGCAGTTGAAGGTTTTCGGAGAGCCTCAGCCCCCTGACTAATCACCACTTTCTGATGTCAAATGTGTAACAGGGTTTTTCATGAGCATGATGAGTAAATAAAAAATGAGAACGGATAAATTGGAAGAAGAAAAAAAGCATTTCACCCATTATTTACAATTCAGTTTCTATATCAAAAGTGGGGAAAGGGTATGCAAAGTCTCCCCATCAAAACCCTGTGAACACATCCGGTGCAAACCCCATGCTCACAGTCATATATAAATGTGGGGAAAGCATTGAGGCATGCAACCCCTTCCACTAACGATGCGCAAGTCATGGCTACATTACACATTCCTGGACACAAAGTTGGGAGGAGGGTGGGTTAAAACTAACAATGTCTCAACACGTCTACCCCTGTATGCTTTTGCAAATGGAGTGCAGGACCACATAGGAATTCTGAGGAAGGACCCATTCCAATTGGCTTTCCCAAGGGAACAATTAGCATCTCGCATAAATTAGCCTCCAGCTAATCAGTAGCCTCTGTGCTGTTGTCTTGCATAAAGACCAGTATGCAAATCAGCTGCGCCAGATGTGCATACCCTCATTTATGCAAGCAACAACCCAGAGACCAAGTGACTTGACTACAACCATAAAAGATTGTAGTGATGTGACTTGGTCCAAGTCACGTTTCTTATGACTCATTTGGATTTTTTCCAGGATGATGATGCACGGAGAAACTCTGATGCTTCTGGAAACTTCAAAGAGTTTAATAAGTCGTCATTAGGTATGTTTCAAAATGTTGATGTTAAATGATTGTTAGATCTTAAAATGGTACAGTGAGATCTCGACATACCTGGTTTGTAGATGTGTTATGTATGACTTATTTATTAGTTGTATATTGTTTATGAATCTCTGACACATGCCCCATTAATTAAATATTGACGATAGGTCCTCTTGGTGCAAACAGTGAAAATTGCATATAACAGTATCAGTGGTGCATAGATTTTCTATGTGTCATGTCTGTCGCATTCATTGGTGAGAATGGCCCTCCAAACCACTCGGTTGTTTGTATTTTGTAGTAGTTCTGTTATGCTCCTTCCAAACCATGTTGACAGACTATATATTGTTTTATTCTCATGACATTTTCTGTATTTCTGTTCCTCCCGTTGTTACAAGATATTCAGATCTTCTCGTTGTACGACCTAGATCATGATTGAGCTGTTGTGATGTTTTATAATTAGCCATTGTAACTGAGCCTAACGCTGGCATCAAGAGAGCAGGAATTCACGTAGAAATCTTGTTTCAAATGAGCAGTTGTGGTACACATGATTTTTTTCTTCTTTGTAAAACAATGTAATCGTATTGGTCACATCACTTTGTTCCACTCTCTTGAAGGGTTGTCTCTAGTTATACAGATACTTTATTGCCATGCAACGTAAAATTTAATTTGAAACTCCCTTTAAGGTGGCTGCATCAGCTGTCATATGCTTCTTTTGAATTAATCATTTCTAATAAAAAAATTGAAGATAAACTAACATTTTTATCTCAGAGTTTGCCTAAGACACTAAACAATACTCCAGACCAAAAAGAATTGATTTTTTATGTTGTTTAAAGATATTTAAATGTGCTTAAAGACAATTAAAAAATATGTCAAAAATCACCCTAAAATGGCATTTTATTTCATTCTGAGAAACTCCCCAAAAGAAACAAATTTGTAGTTGTAAGTATAAACATGTTATTGACATTCACACGAATGTATATTAAGTTTGATACTGCTTCATAAACATTTTGCTACAATATTGAAAGACAGCCAAAATCCGTACTGCATTTTTGGCACGACCCCTTCACCAAACATAAAACCATCCCGTGCAATTGTGGGTAAACACAAGTCGAGTTCATATGCCAAGTTATGGCTTTGTAAGTGTTGTATCGGATGCCGAACATGTGAACCCTTTGGGCATTCTGTCATGTATTTTGTTGAAATTCTGGCCAGAGGTCACGTGCATACTTTTGATTGTGATGTAGCCAAACAGGTGCCTGCTGGATTCATGAATTAAAATTCTACTAGGGCGACAAGACATCTGCTAGATCAAATATTCCCGCATGCAGTTTTTACTTTCAAAACTTTGTATGTTTTTTGTTATAAAGAAAAACGTTTGGGGGCCAGAATGCCAGAATTTAAACAAAATGTATGACGGAATGCTAGGCAACAGGTCGTGTGATGGATAGCTCAATTGTAGATGATCCCTTCCTTGTGCGTCAAGGGGCACTACTGATTGTATCAGTATCACTACCCTCTCTCTTGTGAAACTGAAGATAAGCTCAGACAATAGTATTGCTTGCTGGGAAGTTCTGGTGGTCTTCAATTCAGCCATACGCTGCTCATGGAATGTTTGGGAAGTAGACGTAGTTATTTGAATACACAATACTGCTCAGCATGGGTAATTATATCGGGATTCCTGAAAGTCAAAGGCTTCATCTTGAAATTGGAGCATGGGTTGGATGGGTGTCTGCACTGTTCTCACGGATCATAATGTCGCGACCAGTGAAGTCAATTATGAGTTTGATTCAGCTAACTTCCATACAGTGCGTAGATCTGCCAGGGTACATAGTCACCACCCCTGGCTTGCGAGGATGTGGTGTGTGTTGTTGACGTTGTGTTTGGCCGTGTGACAGACGTGTCTCCACCAACCCCTGACTCGGCGTCTGCAGCGGCCGCAGCTCAACTCACCACTAGTCTGATGCGAGAGAAGGACCTCGTGCCGACGTTGAACATTCCCGACAAACTCTTCGAGTCGGAGTCAGAAAACAGTGATAGCGAAGCTGTAAGTCTGTTTGCAGTAAGTTTTCAAAACGTGATCGTTCTGATGGGTTAACTGGAACGATCATGATGACGAAAGTATGAGATCATGAAAATATGCGTGCACTTAGGGGCTTTGTAAATATATATTAAACGAAATCCAATAATAAAAATTTGATAGGATTGACCTCACCCACCCACTCCCCACCCCAAACAAAGTTGGAAGGGCCTACAGATTGTAGTGATACGTTGACATATATCCACATTTGCAAGTGATGTAGCTGTTAATAATAATAATTATATACAACAATTATATAACATTTACAAAAGCCCCATAGAATGAATGCTATTTCGGTTTTATTTGCAATAGACTTCACATTTGTTGGCATTCTATAACGTATTCATTTGTAAATATTTAATCCGCTAATCAAATTATGAGAGAAAGTTTTTTTTAATGAATTGATGAATAATTTAAATGTTTAATTCTTTCAATGTCCAGTTTTTTTAGTAAATTCACATAACTTTCATTTTTGTTACGTACTAACTTTGTAAACTATCTTTTGTTGGCTGTTTTCATATTTGATTGTGTTTATCATTTTTAATAGAGGAAATGAGGTGGATTGTGTCTCTAAAGACATGATTCACAAAGTCATGGAACGTGGGAATGGAAATATAAATGTTGACAAAAATTCTGAAATTGAAATGTTTCAGTGGAAAGTCAAGGAATTTTGCCTGCCTGAGAAAACTTGGGGAATTTTGCTTGCTTGGGAACAGTTTTGTGTGGCTGTAACAGTCTTGTTGACATTATTTGTGTGACAAGACTGAAAAGATCTTGTTCAAAATGCAATTTTATATGTCTAAAGCATAATTTGAATTTAAGATAAAACAGGTATATTTTTAACAGGTGGGTAAGTGTAGTGAAGCCATGAAACAACTCCTGTCTTGTTTGTTGTCCTTTTGGTCAGGGGATTTGTGCCAGCAAGTTGTCGTTGCAGTGGGTGAGAGTGTTTCAATAAGCGAGGTATCATTGCAGTTGCAGGTACCAAGCCCTGGAACCTGCATAGTCAAGATGACGGAGGATGTCGGGAAAACGGCAAACAAGATGACTTTGAGCAGTGCTGCAATGATGGGTGAGCTATGGATGGTCGCAAAAGTTAGCAAGGTCCAAAAATGTGTAACGTGTGTTGGCTGGTGGTTTTGTTCATCATGTTTTACCAAAAAAATACTTGGTGGCACATGTGAAACTAGTTTTATTGCTCATTGAACCTATTGTGGATATCATCCAGCTGGCGTAGTAATTTGTACCCAGAAGTCTGCTGTGTTGAATGTGGGAAAATGGTACGTTGTTGAACAAAAGTATCCAAGTAATATTGGACAAATAGCATTTTGTATGTGAAATTTTGGTTACACAAAAGGCAGTATAGTTGGATTAAAAATGAATAATAATTTTTTAAACCTTTAAATTCACTCAGTTTATGGGTGTTTAAACTGATAAGAAAATTGATACTGTGACATATCGGTTTGATGGGTGACTTCGGCACTAAAACGGCAGACCGTGAAATTATCCCAAAATGAAAACAGCATGAGTTCTACTACCAAAGCAGTAGTTTTGGCACTTCTGCAGATCCATTGCAGGGACTTGGTCAGTTTCTCTACCCAGAATTAGCAGGCATTGTGATGTTTAACAGGAAGTCTGCTGTGTTAAACATGGGAAAATGGATGTTTTGTTTACTATTTGAAAATGTTCCCGTGGTTGTGCCTTCAAATTGCAACCATTGTTGGGGGCTTATTAAACACAACTTGGCTGGCAGTATACCTTCAGCAATATATTGATCAATACATGAAAAACTAGTAGCAGTCTGTCTCTGTTTAAAGTAGTTCTTCTCACCAGTGCTGCATGGGCTACTGGGATGCTAACCCTGTGCATATTGTTGTGTCAGGTCCAAGTGTCACGGAGTTGTCACGTATGTTCCCGACACCGCCCTCCCTGGAGAACCAACAGAATGCACTGTCACCGTGTCAGACAGCTGACATGACCGACATCACTGCTGTGTACGCCATGCCTCCAACAGTCATGACAGACGTCGACAGTGCACGCACTGAGGCCTTCCACAGCGCCACGAAAACCGGGCATTCTGAGGTGGGTCCATGCTACATCATCGTAGAACCCATGAAGTCACAGTGGTTCTTATATGGGAAACTGAAGAATAATGTCGACTTATGTTACTATTCCTCGAAGACATAAATTAAACACTCCTGCATATAGTTGTCACACTAACAACATTGCCTTGTTTTTGTCATAAAGAAACACTTTTTGGACCACACTTTCAATAATAAATCCGTTTGAATACTCCGCGTGTTCAGCATCCATTGTTTGATGGCTGGACCAAGTTTTTTCTAAGCAACAGATCATGTGATGGATAGGTCATTTGTCCAGACTGAAAGTCGTACTGTTATGACACGGTACATTGAAATGACATAACAACAGCAATCATTTTCATGTTTGCAAACACTGTTGTTAAATTGGCTACAGCAAACCGGGTATTAATGGCCCATTCTGCGCCTGAGCCAAACGTACCTGTTTAGATCATGTCCCATCAATGTTGAGATTTTGACAGAAATGCCTGACGTATAATCCCATCTTTCGATGCCCTGTTCATTTTCCTCAACAAACTAATCAAATACACAGCATGTGGAAGGTGTGGGCTTTGGTTTTTCACATAGCCCAGTTTTTAAACCTATTTTCTCAGAACTGTGCTTTTTAAAGTTTACTTCATTTTTAGCAATAAATAAAAAAACTACTGAAGATACTTCAACATTTTATAGTTTATCATTACGGACTCAGCACCACAGATCGGGCTAAAGGTCAACACACCGAAAACCAAATTGATGAGGAGCAACCACAAGACAGACCATCCCATTACTACTATCAATGGTGATGTCTTGGAAGAGGTCAAGGAATATGTATACTTGGGATGCAAAGTCACAACAGATGGAGACTCCGAGAAAGATGCCACTGCTAGAATCAACAAAGCCAACCAGACTTCCGCCATGCTGAAATCCATCTGGCAGTCAAGACAGCTATGATTGAAAACTAAACTGAAACTATACAACAGTAACACCCTCCGTGTACTTCTCTGTGGGTCTGAGGGCTGGAAGCTGACAGCAAGACTAACACACAAGCCAGAGACCTTTCAGAACAAGTGTCTCTGGAAGATTATAGGGGTATTTTGGCCAAACAGCATCACCAATGAAGAGCTGCTCCACCAGACAGATTCAACATACCTGGCTACGATGACCAGGAGATGGAGATGGCTAGGGCATATCTGCAGAATGCCCACTGGCACACTACCAAAGATAGCCCTTACGTTGGACAGCGGATGGACGACGGAGACGAGAGATCGCCCAAAGGAGGTGTGGAGAAGGAAATGAAGGCCTGCCAGCTGACGTGGAGTACGATCGATGCCCGGGCTGCCGACCGACAGCAGTGGCGCTCTCTTGTTAATGCCTTATGTGCCACCTAAGGCATGAAGAGGTGAGTGAGTGAGTGAGTGAGTGAGTGAGTGAGTGAGTGAGTGAGTGAGTGAGTGAGTGAGTGAGTGAGTGAGTGAGTGAGTGAGTGAGTGAGTGAGTGAGTGAGTGAGTGAGTGAGTGAGTGAGTGAGTGAGTGAGTGAGTGTGGCCTGTCACATGTAAGTTCAGTGACGACGACTTATATACAGCTTGTGGTCGATACTTCCTACAGAAACGGTGATTGAATGCTGTGGCGTTGTAGGACTGGTCGTATGTGTACAAGCCCCCGACAGTGAGTCTGTTTGTGAGGGCGGAGAGGTACGCCCCCATCACCCTGCCCAGTTCCCGCCAACCCAGTCTGGGGGTGGAGGGGCTACTCTACAAACCCTCCTGTCAGCCCTTCCACATGACTTACATGGACAAACACCCTCAGCCACCACAGCAGTAAGTACACTTCCATGCTACTAACCTTTCCTATCTCTTCAGGTCGTAAATGAATACATCTTCTTATGATTAGCTCCTCCCTCTGTGTTGTCCACATGTGTATGTTGCTTGGTTTTCACAGTGTTCCTTCTCTACAGTTACAGAGTTCACCACAGGTTTCACATTTACCCCCTGTGTCTGACCTTTTACCAGCCCTGGAATAGACATCAAGTAGAAATGGCTTATAGTGTCTTCCAAAAGACACAGGCAACTTGAGGTGACCGGAATTGCCCATACTTTGAAACACTGGTCAGTTGTGGGATTCAAACCCTGGTCCCTTGACCGACAGTCTGGCACTCTACTGCTTGACCACCGTTCCCCATTCATAAGGAATGTATAGAGTAATATTTCTGATTAGATACATTTAATTTTTCATCAAAATTATTTTGAAATGAGATGATTGATAATAAAATTTTGGAAGCAACTTTAAAGACTTTCAACTTGATTGGGGTGTGGTTATAGTTGACAAACCTGACAGTACGTGGTACCTGTTGCAGCTACACCAACGTGCCGTCTGTGGACAACATCAGCAGTGTGGGCAGTGTCCCACGCTCTCACACCGACCGTCCAGAAATGTCCCCGGCCGCCGCAGGTTTCAGCAGCTCCCAGCAGAGGACGCCACGTACACCAATGAGTTACGAACTACAGTCGCCGGCGTCGAACGCGTCGTCATATCTCAACAAGAACATGAGCTCGGTGGACAACCATCCGACAAACAGCCAACTCCCGGAGGTTCACAGCCTTGTCGCGAATGTAATGCTCTCCGACTCGATTCTGAACCTTTTCAAGGACCACAACTTCAACAGCTGCACAATCTGTGTGTGCAACATGAACATCGATGGCGCCGACGTCGGCTTATATCTCCCGCATACGAGCTCGGAACCGCAGTACAAGTGCACGTGTGGATTCAGTGCTGTCATGAACCGCAAGTACGGCGTCAACTCAGGGCTGTTTTATGAGGACGAGGTCGATATTACCGGGATTCGCGACGAGCGGCTGGAGCACCGCAAGTCGAGTTTGCTCGCTGCGGAACAGGGTAAAGACAGTGTTCACCCCAATAGGACTAGCGGGGGTGCGGCGGGGAATGCGGAGGTTGTGCCGCAGGATATTATGGCGCTCCTGCAGGGCCAGTTCTCCACCCTGTATCCGTCTTGTACAGTATTACATAACTACCGCAAAACACACACCGCTATCGACCACATGCCCTCGGATCAGGTGAACAAGCTCGAGATTCAAGGTAAGAACTGGTGTCTTCGGTCAGGTCTAAATATATTTTATCATTATTATGTACTTCCTGCTTTTTACCTGTACAGGGGTGTGAGGTCAGGTATAGTATCGTTGAACCACTCATCCTGATTGTTCTCACAATAACTTCCTATCAGCAGTCTCCTCTTTCCATCTTTTATCCTCACCCGATCGTCTCATGTCCCTCCTCACACAGTCCTCACATCTCAGCTGTGGCCTTCCCCTTCTCCTGCATCCTTAGTGTTGTTCTGTCTCCTCCATCCATCCTAGCCAAGTTGCCTGCTCATCTCGTCTGGCTTCTCACCAGTTTTCCTGTTAGGCTGCATTCCAACCCTACAATTATTGCATACTTGTAGCATATTTTCCTATTTCTGTGTTTTTTTTAAGAATGTAATGATTGTTAGGTGTGTTTGAATGTGCATTCAGTTGGTGATTGTGAAGTTGCCATCTACTGCATAGTGTCGATGTCAGTGTCCCCGTTTCCAGAGTCTGTGTCCGGAGAAAAGAGCTTCTTAGATACATATCATGTTTATGTCACTGCCAGCTTTTAAGGCTTTCCATTGCTCTTATGAACTCATCATGTACAAAATTAACCGATGGAAATGCAGCAAAGCCATTTAAACAATTATTTGACAAAGCATTTGTCTGTAGCGATTATGGGGAGATTAGTCAGTGGAAACCGTAAAAGTGCACGATCAATGCTGAGCACAATGATTTTTATTGTATTTACTCAATTATCTTTCTTGTGCCTATTGACACATCAGGCAGAACTTTGACATAGCATGCCTCAACATTAACGATGGCCCGGCGCCTTTTTTGAAGCTTTCGGGCCACCAGTTCTTATATTTTACTGGCTCGACAGGCCACTGGATTCCGGTTCTCGAATGCTGCCAAGATGAAGCTGCGGTCACAGCACGACCGGATCAGTTATCAGATGCAGTTCGACAGAATCCTTAGACCCACCTCAGTTATAGGACATTGTAAACATAATGTAGATACTAATTCTGATCAACAATGAGTCCAAACTCCAACACTTACTTATCATCTGGACGACGGCGTGCAAAGCCATAAAATAAATTTTCTAACCACTGGCAGTGCAGGTTTTTATGACGAGAGACGCCATTTTTAAAGTCCCGCCGCCTCCCTTGGACACACTTAGTACGGTGGTTGGAAGCTGCCTCGACTTTAGAATTATGTGCGCTCTTCTGTAGATATTTGAAAGGAATACAGCTTAAATCCAAATTTAACTAGTGGCTAAAGTGACAGAAACCAAATGTAACGCTGCGTCAGCAAGGGCAAGGTGAAGGCCACCTAGCGAAAGAACCGTGAAATAGTCTAATGCCTTGATTGACCTGTACATGAAAGCAGTGCCAACTCAACTACCGACTCGGACTGACTAGCTGTCGTCACACTGGTCACACTTTATTTAAACTTGGCAAATACTGTTTATAAGCATCTGAGTACACACTTGAACAATATTACAATATTAGCTTTGGACATCTCACTTTGAACAATCACTATGTGTATAGTAACTTCTAACAACTTTGTTGGTAAAATTGGTAAAAAATACTAATAATGTTTTGCACCTCAGAATGAGCGTATTTTTTACGGTAACACAAAATCCAGGCCAGTAACTTTCACAGGCGGGCCACTAACTTTTCAAATCTACTGCCCTCTGGGCCAGTGGATTCAAAACCTTAATGTCAATTGATATATCTCAAAATTACAAACTTTCTGGCAAAATAAATTGTACTAGCAACCATGAAAGACATTACATTGTTTAATCTATGACAGTTCAATGACATGTAGTTGACAGCTTGAATACTGCTTTGACATTGACCAACCTTTTTATGTTGATGCGCCTCTGAGCTTGGTTTCAAAACATTTAAGCGCGGTAGAAGTTACCTTAGTATTATTATTATTGATTGTTGATTCGTAACATCTTGTTGCTTCTCTTCAGACGGTTGTGATGTCTGCTACGGAGCTCTAGAAATAGGGCGTCAAGCTGTCGACAACTGCAACTCCACCCGACTTGAAGACATACTGCTAAAGGACACCTGTCTCCACAAATGGCCATATCTCACAAGTAAGGGCATTTAACAGTTAAGTGTCGTAACTAATGCTGCTAAGTTGTCATGACTTCAGTGATGTACATGTTTGATTGTAAATCTAAGGTATTATCAAGTTTACATGGATTTTACTCTTTGAATATAGAATAAGTGAATGAGAAGTGTGTTAAAGCAAAGCACTAGCGATGTCCATTAAAAATATGTTTTTAGTGTAAAAGACATTCATGAATACAGAGGGAATAACGATTTTAAATGGTATACCGTACCAGTACTTGCCACCTGACTGAATGCTTCCTAGAGAAGTTGAGATGGTGTCCGATTGAACAGGTCTGCCAGGGAGTAACATGTGAAATGCTTTGAGCAGTCCTAAGGACTGGATACAGTGCCACCTTTCCGTTTATAAAATATGCAGTTCATACTATGTAGTGCTATAAGATACGCTTGACTAATGTACATGGCGTGCATGTAGCTGCGGCAAAGGTTCCCAACAACTCCCAGGACATGGTTCGTCTGCTCAAGTCACTGCAGCCCCTACTACAGGATGCCATCCAGAAGAAGAGGTCGAGTCGACTGTGGGAGGCCGTCTACACCATCACAGGACCTCTTAGTTGGAAGGACTTCCACCTCTTGTCTGGCAGAGGTGGGTCACTACACTTGTCTCGTGCTTCCTTCTTCACCCTTGCAAGGTGGAGCAGCATCATCCAGTCCCTTCTCTTAACCCTCTGGACCTTTTACAAGAGCATTCTGAATCCTTGCAGCGCGCACACAAAATCACCATGTTATGGGTGTGGCTAGTTTTTTGCATTTAACTGTTTTGTGTTTTATTTTCTAACATTGCAAGTTGTGCTTATCTTCAAGATAATTGAATATCAAATATATATACCATATCAAATATACCGCTAGCAAACAGCAGATACACTAAGGAATCCAGTGACACAAGTCGCATAAGTATCCAGAAGGTGATGCCACCTCCAATCATTGTCAAAGTTAGAAAAAGTTTGCGGCCGCTCAAGTAAATGGATGTCTGGCCACTTTCGGCCTGTCGTGATCTAAAGGGTTAATGATACTTCTCCACCTGCCATGATCTTCTGCAGTTCTCTCCCAGTCTTTACTGTTCATCCCTGCCTTTCTTGATGCTATGTCTCCATCTTAATTTTGGTCGTTATCTTCACCTACGATCATCTTCTGTGTGTAATGCTCTCTTTGTTAGTCTTTCCTCACTCCTTCTCTCTATATGTCCTCCTCATCTCAGTCTGCTTCCAGGTGGCAGTTTTAATATAGGAGATTACTAATACATCATTCTACATGTTACGCTGTCTACTGCAAGCTAACCCGATATACTCTGGTTGTAGGTTCAGACGAGACGAGTGAACCGCAGCCAATCCCTCCATTGCTGCTGGGGTGTGAGCGGGAGTGGCTTACCCTCGACCCCCACGCAATCAGATACTGGGTAAGTCACCTAGCTGTATTAATAACTATGTTAAATAAGCATGAAAAAATTTCATTAATCAGAATGTCTCACTTTTACTAACAACACACGTCCATAGGCGGTACGGAAGAGGTTTGTCTTGAGTAAAGTAGGTAGTATACATCAGGTCTGGGGCCGGTTTCATGAAGCGTACTTAGCCGCTAAGAACGATTACTTAGTGCTAAGATGATTGTCTTAGTAAAATATGCGTTTCATGACGTCTTCTTAGTTTACGCAATACTTAGTAAACCGTACTTAGTCTACGACACCTACCTCCGTGGCGTAACTCCACTAAGTTGTTCTTAAAAATGGCTGCTCTACGGCCAGTGAATCGGTTAAACGGAGCAGTAGGAAGAGCCTTGCGTCGAGAAAGAGTTTCGAGATACGACACATCCTTTTGATTTGTACGACGACGTCGAATTGTTCGACAGGTATAATTTTCGTCAGCATAACATCATGCATTTAGTCGATTTAATCGGTGACGACATCGCGGTAGTTTCTCGGAAGGGTTCGTTAACAGCAACACTACAAATACTAATCGCTTTGCGATTCTTTGCCTGTGGGTGTTTTCAAGTAGTTGTCGGCGATCTGACACAATTAAGTGATAAGACGTTACAATAAGAATATCTTTTACAAATGTTTCTTCAGATTTTTTTTTAAACGGCATGTTTATATTATTGGCACGATCGTCGACAAGACGACGGTCGACAATAATTCACGGTCATAGCAATACTGTTCCAAATCTGCTTCTTTCATAGATTTAAAACAGTATTGCTCAGCTTGCACTGTAGTATGGATGCATTTTCCGAATATTGCTCAAGTAAGCATGCGATTTCTTCGTGGGCAAAATTGTCTTTCCGCTCACGCTTCACATGTTCCTGCTGTACTGTTGCCATGTTGTCGTCTGCAGTGTTGATATAAAAAGATGCCGACGGAAGTAATCACGGTTACGATGTTTGCACAGAACTATGGGAAGGGGAATTCTTGGGAATACCCACTGATTAGCATTCATCTAACCACATGACAGCTTAACGCTCGTTCTTAGCTAAGAAATAGGTCAGACAGGCACCATGAAACCGGACTTGCTTAATTTTACGCAAATACTTAGCTACGCAAATATAGGAGTTTACGCAAATGCGTAACGCTAAGTAATTGCGTAGTTTAAGAACGCTTCATGAAACCGGCCCCTGATTCCTGTGTTCTCAGTGTACATACCTTTCTTAAAACACACAATAACTTATGTGCACTTATTCTCTTCTGTGGTCAATTGCCTAGCAAGAACTCTGTCGATCCATCACAAAATGAATGTTAAATACGTGGTGGGTTCCGTCATTCAAACATATATTTTGTGGAATTTCTGGACCCAAAACAGTTTCTTTATGACAAAAACATCAGGCAAAGTTTTTAAAGTGACAACTGTATGTGGGGGTTTTGTTTATGCCATGCCACAATAGTAATGTAATTCACATATGTAACCGTTATCAACATTGCTGGCAAAGGCAAAGCTTAACAGAGGAGATAATGCGCAAAACGTTTATTGTGACATATGCAAACCACAACATACTGGATGCATACATTTTTGAGAAGGTCTCTGAGTGCGTGTGACCTGGTTGTAGGACAAGTTGATGCTGGAGCCCCACGGTCGTGCCAGGAACATCGCGTACGTGGTCGTGGCGCCAGAGAATGACTACGTGCTGCAGTGTACGAAGGCGTTCTTCAAAGAACTCACCACCATGTACGAGCTGTGTCGACTCGGCCAACATCGTCCAATCAGTAAGGTTCTGCGTGATGGCATCATGCGGGTCGGAAAGACGGCCGCAACAAAGCTGTCGGAAGAGCCGGTTGATGATTGGTTCAAACTAATCGGTGAGGGCAATTTTGGAGGAGCTATAAATTGACATAGGATAACTATATATTAATATGCTAATGTTGGAAGTATTTTAAATGCATCCATTCCGAGGCTCTCTACTTTTATTTGCTTCCTTGGAATATCGATCAACCTAATCAGAGAGGGCAACTTTGGAGGTGCTATAAATTCATATAGGATATCTATATATTAATAGGCTAATGTTTTTTAAACGCATCCATTCCGAGGCTTTCTACTTTTATTTGCTTCCTTGGAATATTGATAAACCTAATCAGAGAGGGCAACTTTGGAGGCGCTATAAATTCATATAGGATATCTATATATTAAGGCATGACGCGGGTCCGGAATTGCCGGAAAATTATAACGGTTTCGATTTTTAATAAAGTCGGTTTTCAGAATGAACGATGTCTTTCACACGTGTTGCTAACTTTATTTCACTGAATTCGTCCTATAAGTGCCAATAAAATGATTAAATATGTCGTTACCCTACTAGCTGCTAACGTCGTTACGGCGGATGGACTTTTAAATCTACGGAAACGGGCCAACTTTGAGCGCTCTCGAACATAAACAATACTCCATGCAAAGCAGCCATGTTTGGTATCCTCGTGTTGGAAATGAACCCTTCTGTATGCTGCCGAAGTCAAAAGTCGACGACATCCGTACATAAATTAAATATCGACGCCGAAAGAGGCGCAAAATTATCCAATCACAAACTGCTCCAGCCAGTTGATAGGCAGCCCGACTTCACGCGAACCATATATGGATATCGCGGTCACGTTATAATTAAATTTGACCTTATGCAACGCCGCCAGCCAATCACGGCGCAGCTACGAGACAACTGACCTGAATCTGTCATGTCGACCGATCAAAGAAAGTTCCGTACGGTCCACCAGTTTGGAAGGAAGAAACGACACAATAAACGCAAACATGCAGACTGCGCGGGAGATCAACGGAACAGCAACGACGCTGTTGAACCACGCAACGGCCCCGCTGAAGCGGCAGCGAACGGCGAAACATGTAACGCCGCCGGCTCCCACGGCGACAGCGGCCGTAGCAACGGGATTCCCATTGACAGCGGCGCTGGCGCTGCCGAAGATTGTACAACTAGTCGGAAGAAATTAGACTTATTTGGAGGTATGTATTTATTACAGAAAAACATTTCAATGGATTTGTTTCATTGATAATTTTCAAATGTGGAATTAATATCAAACGAAAGGTGTTCCTGTAGGATTTACTTTTCCAGCATTATTTTGTTTTTATGAAATATTTATAAACAATATTTTAAGTAATTTTAAGAAGTTGAATTAACATTAAACATTCACTTAAATAATTAATTTGTTAGATAGTTTGCTTGTTATTTATTATGTGTGTTTGTCTATTATACTGACCAATTATTTACTATTATATATATTATATATACATTTATTACATATATATATATATATATAATATGGAGATATGTTTACCCCCCAATACAATATATTTGTGTGTGTGTGCGTGCGTGCATATGCTAGTGTGTGAACTGAATTGTGAGTGCACTAACAGATGCATGCATACACACTTGCTGACATGGTTTTTATATAATTGTCTAATTTTTATTTCAGACCTGCCAACTGCAGATGACAGACATGGTTATGTTGATGATGATGATTACTACATCGTGTTTCACAAGAAGCAACTAGACAGCTTGTTGTCACCGCTGCTTTGTCCACGATGTCGTCGCAACACCCTGACACTCGTTACTGCTGAGACGCCCAAGCGTGGCTATGCACACAAGATGGAGATTGTCTGCACAAACTGCACATATCGTCATGCCCAGTACAGCAGCCCCCAGATCTCATCAACTGAAACTCCGTCCAGACGGCCATACGACATCAACCATCGCTCTGTGCTTGCTTCAAGGGAAGTCGGTATTGGGCAACCAGAAATGGTGAAGATGCTGGCGTTGATGAATATCAAGGGTGGGCTGCACCACAAGACCTTTCACAACATAAACCGCCAGGTCCTGGGCAAGCTGCTTCACGGTCCGGCCGCAGATAACCTGAAGGATGCTCACTCAATCGTCCACAGGCAGTACGACAACATGTATGGTTCTACCAGTGGTCCACGTGACATCACGGTGTCTTTCGATGGCACTTGGCACATGAAGGGGCACTCATCCACGATTGGAGCATGCTTTGTCATCGAGTCACAGAGTGGGCTGGTACTTGACTACACAGTACTCAGCAAGTACTGTTCGGAGTGTCAGCTTGTGGGTGACAAACTGCAAGGAGAAGAGAAGGAGCTGTGGATTGAGGCACACAGAGATGTGTGTGACCGCAACCACACTGGATCAAGTGGATCCATGGAAACGGAAGGAGCAAAGATCCTGTGGAAGCGGTCGGTGAATGTTGGTGACTTTCAATACACCTCACTTGTGGGAGACGGCGATGCAGCTGTGATTGAGTCGGTCAGATCCATTGACCCATACCATGGTGTGACAGTGGCGAAAGAAGAATGCATTAATCACGTCGCCAAACGTATGTTCAAGGGGCTGGAGAAGGTGGTGAGAGACGTGAATGCGGAGGTGAAGATGAACAAGGCCGTGTGTGCAGCAGCGACAAATCGAAAAGACAGCGATGTGTCCATACATCAAGCAAGGAAGCTGCTGACGACATCAATGGGAGGCAAGGGTCGTATGACCAACGATCGAATGAAGAAATGGTCGTCGTATTACCGGAAGGCCATTGTGGAGAATGCACCAGATGTGGAGGCTGCTCGTCATGCTGTGTGGGCCATCTTTTTCCACAGCCTCTCCACCCTTGATGACCCGCACCACAGTTTCTGCTCGGAGAGCTGGTGCTTTTGGAAGCAGGCAGAGAAGGAGGGAGTCGACCCGAGGGAGAAGCATGCTGCAACAAGACATGATGTACCTCTCCCCAAGGACGTCAGTGAGCGACTGATCCCACTCTTTGAACGTTTGGCCAGTCGAGAACTTCTTCGCCGCTGCATGAAACTACACACTTCGAACGCCAATGAAAGCCTCCATGCCACAGTCTGGAGGAGGGCTCCTAAGTCCAAGTACTGTGGCAAGAAGACGGCTGAGATAGCAGTTGCGTTAGCTGTCATGCAGTACAACAAGGGGGCGACTGCACTGGTCGATGCGGTAGACAGCCTCGGCGTGTCACCTGGTGCCGAAGTTGTGAGGGTTGCATCTCGCATCGACGCTGTCAGAGTGCGCAAGGCTGACTATGCTGCAAAGGAGGCATCGAAGACCACCAGAAAGAGGAAGGCTATGGAGAAGCTGCAGCTGGCAGTGCGACAAGAGGCCACAGAGGGAAGACTTTATGAGTCCGGTGCCCGCTGAGCTGAGCCTCCATCCAGTCAGCACACTTGCTCGAGTGACCCTAACTTGTGTTAATTATATATTTTTTGTCTATTAGTATTGAATATGGTTTATGCATTTTCATGATTTATGTACCACATGTTGCTGGTATGAAAAACACTCATAAAGCTGACTTTTCATTGGTGTTATTAAAAATATTTGATGTTCATTTGTTTTTTTGCCGTTTTCTCAAAACTCATTTTTTGATAGTTTTGCGATTTTGCGGGAGGTCTCCTGAAAAAAGTATCAAAGCTAGGTATCTGAATTTTTTACCAGTTATTCCTTATGGTACAGTGAGTGCAATGATGCTTTTTAAACATGCTGGCTTATATATGAAGATTTATATAAATGATAGAAGTTTATATAATTTTTTGGAAAATCAAAAAAATCTCCGGAACTACTTTTGAATAATAATTATGCTAAGGAATTGAAAAAAAATAGCATAATTGCACTCTACAGCACCTCAGCGGACCCTGCCAAACAAAAATGAAAGAAACATTTACTTATTTTTAATGTAAGACCTCCCGCAAAATCATGCAAACCTATTTTCACAGAAAAGCTGGTTGCCATGGTTACGGTTATGCAAATGAGATGAAATTACATAATTGACCATCTTTCCCCCCCAGAAAAACATCCTGAAAATTTGGTAAAGGTTGCTTGTCTGGTTGCCGAGATATCATCTCAACCCATTTTCGGACCAGTGGCATGCCTTAATAGTAAATATGCTAAATGTTGTACTTTGAGTGCAACCGTTCCAAGGCTTTCGGTGGTCATTTGCATCCTTGGAATGTCGGTCTTTGATCAATCAATTGACAATGTATTTGGAAGAACACAAAGAGGGTTGTACAGATTGATTTATTTACATGTTTTTGATGTTTGACTTTTCTGAACGGCCTTTCTCCAACAATTGAGTGGTGATCAATGTAAACAAGTGGTTTGTTGCCCCACGAGTGGATGTAGCTAAGTTTTAAAAGGAAAAGGCCTGTTTATGCGAGCACTGTTTTCCCTCAATTTATAACACAATATAATAACGTTGTTCTGTTGAAGCTACACTGATTTGTTAATAAACAAAAAGTTGTGTTTACAGGAAGTTCACCGAGTGCAGCCAAGCTGAAGTTGTATGCCAGGGTCTGTCAGCATCACTTGGGTAGGTCTTCGGCACTCGTTTCTCCCAGGAAATAGTTTAAAATAAAAGCCATGAGAGTCTCTAAATACCATGCACATGCTGCCCACACACGCTGCACACAGGCACATATACACATACACACACATGCTGCCCACACACACGCTGCACACAGGCACATATACACATACACACATATGCTGCCCACACACACGCTGCACACAGGCACATATACACATACACACACATGCTGCCCACACACACGTTGCACACAGGCACATATACACATACATATGCTGCCCACACACACGCTGCACACAGGCACATATACACATACACACATATGCTGCCCACACACACGCTGCACACAGGCACATATACACATACACACATATGCTGCCCACACACACGCTGCACACAGGCACATATACACATACACACACATGCTGCCCACACACACGCTGCACACAGGCACATATACACATACACACACATGCTGCCCACACACACGCTGCACACAGGCACATACACACATATGCTGCCCACACACACGCTGCACACAGGCACATATACACATACACACACATGCTGCCCACACACACGCTGCACACAGGCACATATACACACACATGCTGCCCACACACACGCTGCACACAGGCACATATACACATACACACACATGCTGCCCACACACACGCTGCACACAGGCACATATACACACACATGCTGCCCACACACACGCTGCACACAGGCACATATACACATACACACACATGCTGCCCACACACACGCTGCACACAGGCACATATACACACACATGCTGCCCACACACATGCTGCACACAGGCACATATACACACACATGCTGCCCACACACACACTGCGCCCACGCACACACATGCACACACACACCTGTCCGTTACAACATGTTCCAGACAATATCCTGAAGGCAGATTAATAGTACTTAAGAGATGAACCTCCACTTGGAACTGTTTTGTGAACTTTGTTTCTTCTTTCCAGCGCCGTTTCTATCTCAGGAAATTGTTGACAAGAAGCTGCAGAGAGACCCATGTCGTGACGCCAGCAGCAAGGTGACGTCGAGTCACCAGTCGGCGGCATCGCCAGCCCCTCAGTCACATGTCTGCAGGGACAGGTCACAGCCACCACACCCCAGCAGTATCTTCCAGTCACAGCAGTATGGGCACTCGGAGGAGAAACCAGGTATGTTGTGGCACACGCTCCTCATACACTTAGTCATACCACCACGGGAGCCAAGCCCTTAGCCAGGATTGTGGCATTTTCCAATTGACCCGTTCTCATTTTTTATTTATCTCATGAAAACCCTGTTATACATGCATTGGTCATTGGGTTGTTATTGGGAATATAAAGCCATATTATGATCCAACACATGGTCATGGTAACTGAAGAATAAAAATCACATTATCAAATGGGATAATTACCGAAAGACTCGTTATTTGAAAACAAAAAACCCATTGTGATTTTCCGAAAAAAACCCGTTCCAATAACGGGATAGTGGGTGTATGGCTAAATGCCTGTCGTGGGCCATACCACAGTACAACTCGATGCTAATCAATGTGTGAAGGAAGCTGAAGGTGTACGTTTTCAATTTGTTTATCAGGTAGGACCTTGAGATGTCCAGTTTATTTGTAGATTAGGTGTATGTATTGGCGGTGATGTATTCATGGCGTGTTGGTCTGTGGAACTAACTTGGCAGGAATAAATCTGAGAACGGTTGCTATTGGATCATGATAAATAGCTGGTCAACGAAAGAATGTTGTCAATAGTGTCACTGCTGTCATTTGTGTCACTGCTGTCATTTGTGTCACTGCTGCCAGTAGTGTTACTGGTGTCACTCTTGTCAGTACTGTTGGTGTTATAGTGTTGTCAGAGTAATGTTGCTGATGTCACTAGTGTCACTGTCACTAGAGACTCTATTGTCCCACCACACTGTCTTGCATTGTTGCTGTCATATTGCTGCTCCTTGCAGGCGAGAGCCATGAGTCGTCGTTGCGCCACACTACCCACAGAGAGCCAGACCTAGAGAGTGAGCAGGACGCTGCAGATGGTCCAGCCGTCCTTGTCTACATGGTCGACCCCTTCAGCTACGCCTCAGACGCCGACGATCTGCGTCGACTCGCCATGCTCGGACTACTGCGCTGTTATAATGAGATGCTGAGGACACTGCCGGCCCATGTACACCACAATGTACATTTGCAGGTAGGTTACTACCTCCTACTTGCTCATAGGGTTGTTGCACATCCCCCTCTAGACAGGGGTTTGCACAGTGGTAGTGTTGGGGGGGGGGTGTTAGTATGGCGGTGGAATGTTGTATTGTGAATCGAAAACCAAAAGTTTAAATTTATCTCAATGTGTTCTGGCGCGATCACATGGAATGCACTCATGGATATCCACCATCCTGAGGCAGTGTTGTCTTCATCTGGGAGTTTGCGTAACAAAGTAGCCAATAAACTGTTACTCAGGAAGCCAGGACCCTCCAAAAAGAGGTCACTCTAAACTGTAGTAGTAGTAGTAAAAGCTTTGTTTATTGATGGTGACCACGTCATGTTATATGGTGATTTTCAATGGGCCATCTCACACTACATTCTTACATCAACATTTACACAGCTTTTATAAAATATACAATTCACAACAATAAAAATAATAATAAATTAATAAAAATTAATTAAATAATAAATATGACACTATAAATAAAACAACATCATGAATACATTTACCAGTTCTAGAAAGATTAAAATCAATATTAATAGTCAATAAGATCAAGATGAATGAATTAAAACAATTCATTTCGCACCCCTATAAGCAAATGTGCGCTGGCCTATGGCCAGGTTGTACTTGTGAACACGAATGTTTGTGCAGCCGCGGGTCTGATGATCATGTACACTACTGTTAATGTAAATAGGTCTATAAGGTAGGCCAGGGTTTGCCCTTGCATGATATTGTACATTACTACGGCAGTGAAGTAACGTATGCGAACATCAATTGGCAACCATCCTAGAGAGCGAAATAGTGTCACTGTTGAAACTTGTCGCCGGTCTTTCACATTCAAAATTACACGTGCATACTGCTTCATCACTGTTTGTGAGGTGATTGATAAGGACACTGGTCAGTGGGGCTGACCTACCTGTCAAATGCTGCCACAAAGCATTAGGAAAGAATTCATCATGTTATCACTTTAGTTGACAACATAACCAATAAAATATGTCAGTGTTCCTTATGTCCTCAAACCTGGGCTGGTAGCTGACGACACTACCCCTGCTTCCTTATGTCCTCCAACCTGGGCTGGTAGCTGGTGACACTACCCCTGCTTCCTTATGTCCTCCAACCTGGGCTGGTAGCTGGTGATACTACCCCTGCTTCCTTAAGTCCTCCAACCTGGGCTGACAGCTGACGACACTACGTCTGTTTCCTTATGTCCTCCAACCTGGGCTGGTAGCTGACTACACTACCCCTGCTTCCTAATGTCCTCCAACCTGGGCTGGTAGCTGACTACACTACCCCTGCTTCCTAATGTCCTCCAACCTGGGCTGGTAGCTGACTACACTACCCCTATAGATATACAGTGCAATATACGGATATTCACTGAATCAGTTGTACCTTCAACTTAGTTGTTTTCAATGCCAGTCGCTCTGACCATGGGATCCATGGAAACACCTGCACCCAACATCAAAGGGCAACTCGAGGAAACCCCAAACATTACACCAGCCACAGTGAACCCAAATCAGCCTAACTTGAATGGATAACGGTGTCAACATCCATATTTCTAAAAGGCGATGTCAGGGAGTAATGACAACAGCACCCCCTGGTGTGCGAGGATGTGTCTTATACGTGTGGTTGTGTTCCAGATCGTGCCCCTTCAGGCGGTGCTGGAGTTTGGCGAGACGCCCAGTCAGCAGTACATGAAGGGCCTCGCTCTGTCAGTCTACACACAGTGTCGCAGACTTCTCATCCAGTCCCTCTTTGGACGACCCCTCACTAGCTTTGGACCTGCAGCCGGAAACAGCAAAGTGCTCAAATCAGATGTAAGTACTAAAAACTTACAGTTGTCGCAATATGTCTGGGTACATGCGTGTGCACATATTATTGTTTACTCAAGCATTAATTAATCATTAAAAAATTATGTTGATCATTAGATCACTTAACTTGCGAAAGGTGAATAGCCTTGTATTGTAGTCAAACTTCGTCTTACGGCCATTTTGGTAATACAGCCACCTCACAATTAAGATCTCCCTCGGACAGTCCCAAGTGATTTTCATAACAGCAAAGTATGAGTTCTGCTAATATGGCCACCTCTATATTCAGGTCACTTGTTCAGTCCCGAGGGAACCCCAATAGGGAGTTCCCACCGTACAACCAGTGTAGAGAGATGATTATGTGGACTAATGCGTGTTTTGTGTCTGACAGCCCAATGGTCGACTGACCAACATGCGGCTGTACATGCCGCCGTTCACGCTGGCGGTCAACCGTAACATCCAGGCGTCCCAACTGGCCATCAGTGACCACCAGGACAACTGTGGGGTGTTGCTGTGTGGCTACTGTCTCTCTGAAGACCAGCGCTGGCTCCTCGCTGTCTGCACTGACAGTGTCGGCTCGATCCTAGAGACGCGCACCATCAATATCGACATTCCGAACCGCAACCGCCGCAAGAACGTGTCGGCGAGAAAGATCGGACTCGCAAAACTCTGGGATTTCCTGCTCAGTGTGATGAGCGCGACGACCTTGTCCTGGAGGCTTGTGATTGGTCGATTCGGGCGGCTCGGACACGGTGAACTGAAAGGTGGGTGGGGTTTGTGAAGTTGTGTGTTTTTGTGGAGGTGGCAGAACTTTCCCAAGTTCGACACAGCAGACTTGTTATAATTTACTAAGCCCATTAATTCCAGGTAGACGAACAGACTATGTGCCTTTATTTAATATGTTGCTAGACAACAGGTTACGTGACGGATACATCAACAGTGGGTGTGTTTGCTGCAGGCTGGGCGGGCGTGTTGAGCAGGAAGCATGTGCAAAATGTACGACAGAATGTCAAAAACGCGCCACATTTTTTGTATAGCTTTTTGAAATCTTGACATACCTTGTTGCTAGGCAATAGGTAACATGATGTATTCGTCAATCGTGTGTTTGTGTGTTTCAGGCTGGGCGGGCCTGTTGAGCAGGAAGCACCTGCAGCAGGGCTGTAAGCAACTGAAGGAGATGTGTGTGATGTGTGGCATGTCGGGCAACAACGATGCCCCGTACATCGTGAGTGCGTGTCTCGTCTCCCTTGAGGTCCACCCCACTATCCACATCATGACGGACTCGGTGAAGGTGGAGGAGAAACAGAGCAGTGACTGCCCAATGAGCACGCCCAAGGACGCGTCCTGCACACACATACTCGTCTTCCCCACGTCCGCCCTCGCACAGGTACGGTCTATGTGGCGTGGCGGTGTAATGTTTACAGTGTACACCTTCAGTCACCCGTGTCACAGTAACATTTACAGTGTATGCCTTCGTTCACTCATGGTAGTGTAACATTTACAGTGTACACCTTCAGTCACCCGTGTCACAGTAACATTTACAGTGTATGCCTTCGTTCACTCATGGTAGTGTAACATTTACAGTGTATGCCTTCGTTCACTCATGGTAGTGTAACATTTACAGTGTACACCTTCGTTCACTCATGGTAGTGTAACATTTACAGTGTACACCTCCAGTCACCCGTGTCACAGTAACATTTACAGTGTATGCCTTCGTTCACTCATGATAGTGTAACATTTACAGTGTATGCCTTCGTTCACTCATGATAGTGTAACATTTACAGTGTACACCTTCAGTCACCCATATCACAGTAACATTTACAGTGTATGCCTTCGTTCACTCATGATAGTGTAACATTTACAGTGTACACCTTCAGTCACCCGTGTCACAGTAACATTTACAGTGTATGCCTTCGTTCACTCATGATAGTGTAACATTTACAGTGTACACCTTCAGTCACCCATATCACAGTAACATTTACAGTGTATGCCTTCGTTCACTCATGGTAGTGTAACATTTACAGTGTACACCTTCAGTCACCCGTGTCACAGTAACATTTACAGTGTATGCCTTCGTTCACTCATGGTAGTGTAACATTTACAGTGTACACCTTCAGTCACCCGTGTCACAGTAACATTTACAGTGTATGCCTTCGTTCACTCATGGTAGTGTAACATTTACAGTGTATGCCTTCGTTCACTCATGGTAGTGTAACATTTACAGTGTACACCTTCGTTCACTCATGGTAGTGTAACATTTACAGTGTACACCTTCAGTCACCCATGTCACAGTAACATTTACAGTGTATGCCTTCGTTCACTCATGATAGTGTAACATTTACAGTGTACACCTTCAGTCACCCGTGTCACAGTAACATTTACAGTGTATGCCTTCGTTCACTCATGGTAGTGTAACATTTACAGTGTACACCTTCAGTCACCCATATCACAGTAACATTTACAGTGTATGCCTTCGTTCACTCATGATAGTGTAACATTTACAGTGTACACCTTCAGTCACCCATATCACAGTAACATTTACAGTGTATGCCTTCGTTCACTCATGATAGTGTAACATTTACAGTGTACACCTTCAGTCACCCATATCACAGTAACATTTACAGTGTATGCCTTCGTTCACTCGTGGTAGTGTAACATTTACAGTGTATGCTTTCATTCACTCGTGGTAGTGTAACATTTACAGTGTATGCCTTCGTTCACTCGTGGTAGTGTAACATTTACAGTGTACACCTTCAGGCACCCATATCACAGTAACATTTACAGTGTATGCCTTCGTTCACTTGTGGTAGTGTAACATTTACAATGTATGCTTTCGTTCACTCGTGGTAGTGTAACATTTACAGTGTATGCCTTTGTTCACTCGTGGTAGTGTAACATTTACAGTGTATGCCTTTGTTCACTCGTGGTAGTGTAACATTTACAGTGTATGCCTTTGTTCACTCGTGGTAGTGTAACATTTACAGTGTATGCCTTTGTTCACTCGTGGTAGTGTAACATTTACAGTGTATGCTTTCGTTCACTCGTGGTAGTGTAACATTTACAGTGTATGCCTTTGTTCACTCTTGGTAGTGTAACATTTACAGTGTACACCTTCAGTCACCCATATCACAGTAACATTTACAGTGTTTGCCTTCGTTCACTCGTGGTAGTGTAACATTTACAGTGTATGCTTTCGTTCACTCGTGGTAGTGTAACATTTACAGTGTATGCCTTCGTTCACTCGTGGTAGTGTAACATTTACAGTGTATGTCTTCAGGCACCCATGTCACACTGACATTTACAGTGTATGCCGTCGTTCACTCATGGTATTGTAACATTTACAGTGTACACCTTCAGTCACCCATATCACAGTAACATTTACAGTGTACACCTTCAGTCACCCATATCACAGTAACATTTACAGTGTTTGCCTTCGTTCACTCGTGGTAGTGTAACATTTACAGTGTATGCTTTCGTTCACTCGTGGTAGTGTAACATTTACAGTGTATGCCTTCGTTCACTCGTGGTAGTGTAACATTTACAGTGTATGTCTTCAGGCACCCATGTCACACTGACATTTACAGTGTATGCCGTCGTTCACTCATGGTATTGTAACATTTACAGTGTACACCTTCAGTCACCCATGTCACAGTAACATTTACAGTGTATGCCTAATTCACTCATGGTAGTGTAACATTTACAGTGTACACCTTTATTCAGGTGTGGCAGTGTAACATTTATACTGTCATTGTGTGGAGGTGTTATTCACTGGTAAGCCCGCCCGACTGAACGGGGGGCAACTATGCATCAGTGGTCATATTTCCAAGACATCGTCTCCAAGGGTACACCTTCTGTCACTGTTTATTTATTGTTATATTTTGAGCGAAAAACCAAGATTCTTGTGAAATAAATGTCAACTAATAATAACCAAGAAACCGGACCATCTATCTATTCAAGAAAGTATATTATTGTTCATGTTGCAGGCCCTTAGCGAAAATTTATGTTTGGCCAATCTTGAATTTATCAAAAGTGTACCTGTTTGTGCATGAACAGCTTGCATGTAAGTCATTCATATCAATCACAGTCATTATTAGCCTGTTTAATTTTCTTCAGTGACAAGCCTGCATCATTTATGCAAGCAACAACACAGAGTCCAATATAGTGATGAAAAAAGGCCAAATGAATGACGTTTATTTATTAACGTGATAAGAGAGAAATGTGGGCTCGACATCCTAAGGCCAGGCCTGTGACTGAGCCCATACTAGTCTCCTGTACCTCAGGTTGACCGAGCCCACATTTCGGCACATAAAACAAGCAGTATTGGTATACATGATATCATATATCAAACAATGTCATTACTGCTAAAATCACCATAGACCTACTGCACAGTATAATACTAGCCAAGCACACCAGTCAACCACACCAAATCTAAAACCAACACTACCCGCTGACGCATTACACTATATATAACTGAGGCTAAACCTTAAAAGTGGGGTCGATTATGCCACCGGTCACCTCAACCTGTGACCACCTCACGAATATATTTGAACCCTTTATTTAATTAATACTGATCCATTTGGTTTGTTTCACCAACAGTTGTATCAATGATCGAGTCATTAATGTGGGCCCTAGACTTGGAACTATTAGTTAATCTAGTGGCCAGCTGGCCCACTCTAAATACCACCCGTCTTATCAGTTGTAATTACCCGTCTAGGCCAGTAATCTGCCAGTCTAGAAGATGGGCAGACTTGTCGCTGGCTAAACCCCTGGTTTGTGTGTTGTAGGCGAACCAGCCAGTGAACCACCAGGAGCACCCAATCGACCTGTCGACGGAGGACATCTTCCAGGGCCTCGAGGAATTCGATACCGATGACATCTTCAGCAGCCTCACCTCACCCGACGCATCGCCCAAGAACAACTCCGCCCCGGGCTCCCCCAGTCACGCCGCCGGTGGGGGCATGCCCATGATGAACGGGGCAAGTAAGATGGGAGGTGCAGGGTCGCTGAGTGACATACAAGATGAGGAACATAATCTACTGCAGCAGCCCCTCGCCATGGGGTTCTACGTGTCGACCGCCAGCACCGGGCCGCTGCCAAAGTGGTTCTGGGGGCGGTGTCCAGAGAGAGAGGACGTCTGTCCCTCCTGTTTCAAGGTAGGGCTTGATGACACCAGCATGTTTCACATCTTTCTTTTTATCGTGGTGGACATTGTTCGTAATTTTGTACCTTAATATTATTTGTTGTCCCAGGTTTTTTAGGTTGTTGCTTATCAATGTCTGTCCAACCTGCTTCAAGGTAAGCATGGTTCAATAACATTGAATCCTATTACCGGTAGTTAAGAGACAAGGCGTTGGAAGCCTGAACTTTTCTAAATGGCATGGGAACAGCCAGGAATTCTAAGTTTTCCGAAATAAAATGTTGGACACCCATAATGTTCAGGTCTAAGCCTGTGGAAACCATGCATGGCGAACAACTCACCTCCAGAGGGCTCATATCCTGGTGTTGTGTGTTTGCTCAGAGTGGTTGCATAAGTTCCCAAAGTAATTTATTAGTCATTTTAATTAATTTTTTATAAAAAAATATACGCAAGTTTTTTTAAAAAGTTTTTACTTATTTTTGTCTGTTCCACTAACTTCAAGGTAAAGGTTGTGTCACCTAGGGGATGATTATATATATCGGGCTGCGTAACAATTGAACAATAACAATGAAAAGAACACAATTTAATATAACATAAACATAAATATCACTCCGTGACAAAAACATGATACATTATAGAAGGTTCTGCCACAAACTACATCTGTAGACTCGCCAGTTTGTATACGGGCCCACACCCCGACATGCACAGTTTGACACACACACACAATTTGTCACCCGTCACTGTACTGCACAATCGGCGACCTGTCGCTGCTCAGTGTTGTTCTCTTTCACCGACGTCCCGCGTAGCTGACGCTTCTCCGGGCGGTTGCCTGGCTGACCCTCTGTCTGGCTGACACTTCGCCAACACCGCAATTGTCTTGCAACACCCCGACCGACTTCCACGCGTGTGCCTTTGCTTGTGCTCCAGCACAGCCTGGACAGCTATACATTAAAAATAATAATCGCCACATAGCACACCAAGACCATCTGCATACACACATAAATATATGCAGTCGATATACGAATTTTTGCTATAATATGTATTAGTATTATTCATATTACTAGTTCTGTATAGTTACAGAATGAAGACATTTCTTGTATAGTTGCAACATTATAAATATGCGGTCTACTCACAGGTTAAGTACCTCAACTTATGTTCGTTGACATCGAGCTGTAAGTCTGCACAGTGCAGTCCTGACACTTGCCCAGCATCGAGTGACTGTTCTGCAACACGTTTGGCTGTTCGCCGCACCCTGGACAATTATTTGCCTGCTTACACTACATTGCGCAACATACTGCCTGCATGTACATCTAAAAAAATAACAATAAAATCCGAGTTTTTTTAAATGCAAAAAGCCGCACCCGTTTCACTGATGACCCTTTTTTGTGCTGTGTCATTTATTTACATCTGCCATATTGTTCATATTGCATGTTATGTTCCTGTTGTGTACTGTGTTCAAGTCGGCTAATTGTTCATGTCGGCGGTGTGTTGTTCGTGTCAGTGGTGTGTTCATGTCGGCAGTGTATTGTTCGTGTCAGTGGTGTGTTCATGTCGGCGGTGTGTTGTTTATGTCACCAATGTGCTGTTCGTGTCAGTGGTGTGTTCATGTCGGCAGTGTATTGTTCGTGTCAGTGGTGTGTTCATGTCGGCAGTGTATTGTTCGTGTCAGTGGTGTGTTCATGTCGGCAATGTGTTTTTTATGTCAGTGGTGTGTTCATGTCGGCAGTGTGTTCGTGTCGGTATTGTGTTGTTTATGTCTGCGCTGTGTTCATGTATATGGTGTGTTGTTCATGTATATGGTGTGTTGTTCATGTCTGTGGTGTGTTGTTCATGTCAATTGTGTGTTCCAGGCAGCCCTACACATCCACTGTCCGGTGACACAGCAGAACACAGACGAGTTCCTCCCGTCGCCCCACAAACACAACCACCCACTCGACTCCAGTCTCACCTGTGATGTGCTCAGGTAAACCTCTTAGGCCCTTAGCCGGAAATAGTTTTTTGCTAGTCTTGAATTAATCAGAAGTGTGCCTTTTAGCATGCAAACAGCTTGCACGGAAGCCAGTCATGTCAATCATAACCATTATTGCTCGGAAGCCATTCATGTCAATCACAACCATTATTGCTCGGAAGCCATTCATGTCAATCATAACCATTATTGCTCGGAAGCCAGTCATGTCAATCACAACCATTATTGCTCGGAAGCCAGTCATGTCAATCACAACCATTATTGCTCGGAAGCCATTCATGTCAATCACAACCATTATTGCACGGAAGCCATTCATGTCAATCACAACCATTATTGCACGGAAGCCATTCATGTCAATCACAACCATTATTGCACGGAAGCCATTCATGTCAGTCACAACCATTATTGCACGGAAGTCATTCATGTCAGTCACAACCATTATTGCACTGAAGCCATTCATGTCAGTCACAACCATTATTGCACGGAAGTCATTCATGTCAATCACAACCATTATTGCACGGAAGCCATTCATGTCAGTCACAACCATTATTGCACGGAAGCCATTCATGTCAATCACAACCATTATTGCACGGAAGCCATTCATGTCAATCACAACCATTATTGCACGGAAGCCATTCATGTCAATCATAACCATTATTGCACGGAAGCCATTCATGTCAATCACAACCATTATTGCACGGAAGCCATTCATGTCAGTCACAACCATTATTGCACGGAAGCCAGTCATGTCAATCACAACCATTATTGCACGGAAGCCATTCATGTCAATCATAACCATTATTGCACGGAAGCCATTCATGTCAATCACAACCATTATTGCACGGAAGCCAGTCATGTCAATCACAACCATTATTGCACGGAAGCCAGTCATGTCAATCACAACCATTATTGCATGGAAGCCATTCATGTCAGTCACAACCATTATTGGTCAGTTTAGTTTTTCAATGACAAGCCAATGTCATTTGATCCATTTATTTAATTAATAATAGTGATCTATTCGAGTTGTTTCACTACCAGTTATGCCAATGATGGTCATTAATGTGGGCCACTAGACTTGGAACTATTGGTTAATCTAGTGGCCAGTTGGCCCCCATAAATTTCATAAGTCTTACCAGTTGTAACTACCCGTCTTGGTCAGTCATCTGCCAGTCTTGAAGACGGACTGACAAGTCTCTGGCTGAGCCCCTGCCTCCTCTTTCCCACTAGACTTACCTGTGACATGCTCGGGTAAACCTCCCCCTTCCTTCCCCAAATATCATCTCTACTTCAAAAGTTAATCACCGTCATCTATCCCCTCTAGGTTTGGGGGTCAATTACTTGAATGTGTACTAAGTAATAGTTGATTACAAGAATTTTTTAACAATGTAATTTTTAAAATGTATATTGCATTAATTGCAAGTTTGAATTAACCTAAAAATCATGTCAAAATTAGAATTAATCATATGTGTAATATTACATTACAAAACTGACCGCACTTGACCTGTGAACTATTATAATTGATCCTTTAGGTACAATTGTTTTTTGTTGTAAAATTGTTATGATTTTTTAAGCAATGTAATCAAAGTTTTTATGCAATTAAGTTTTCATGATAAATGAATTAATTGGACCGACGAGTAGTTGATCCAAATTGATGCGAACATTACAGTCGAACCTTGCTTTTCTATCACCTTGCAGCCACCTCGTAATTAAGGTCACTGTCCGTAATTACTATTTCTGTAACAGTATCGGAAATTAGTATTTCAAATACGGTCAGCTCACCATTAAGGCCATCTTTGTCCAGTCCTGGTGCTAACCTTAATAATGAGGTTCCACTGCACTGTGTTTGTTTTGTAGTAGCCGTTAAAGCCCTGCGCAAGGCTGTCATACTTATGAATTTTATGAAGGGCAGTGATTTTTGTTAAGCAATATAATTATAGTTTAACTGTTGCAATTAAGATGAAATAATTGAACCGCCAAGTAATTAAACTGATTTAATGCACACGTAACTACGTTTGTTGCATAGTAGCTGTCATACTCGTAATGCTGCTGTCACACTTTGATGACATAGTAGCTGTCATACTTGTAATGCTGCTGTCACACTTTGATGACATAGTAGCTGTCATACTCGTAATGCTCCTGTCACTCTTTGATGACATTTGTGAGTGACGAACCGTGACTGTTGCAGATACGTGCTGGAGATGTACAACGCCCTGTCGTGGTTGACCATTGACCCCGTCACGGATGACCGCAGGTCATGCCTGCCTGCACACCTGGTGGTGCTCATGCAGCTGTACCACGCGATCCGAGCGTTCGTCTGACCGGTCACTCCACGCAGTCGGTGCCCTTGACCGGGCAACGGCGTCCACACAGGTGTGGACTCTCACACTACTGTGATATCCTGCCGGAAACCCCGCAGTCGAACCCTTCGTTCCACCCTCATATCAAGTCTCCGTGATCGTACTGCGAGTGTACAGTGTATCCGTTCATTAGTCGCACAGGGGATGTTCGGAAACGATCTAATATGCTCAAATTTTTTTCGTATCGTCAACAGAATTATCGGTGGGGAAATTTGTGTTCAGCAACGTTTTGTAGCCTGCACACTTTGTGTGGTAAGAGAAATAATTAAGGATCGTAATTGACAGATGATGGTGTCACATTCTTGAATATAATACACCGGAGCAGAGTGTCAAGATAAATTTGCAGTCACAGGGTGTCTATACAGTTGTTAATTAATTTATACCGATGTACAGGAAGCTCCAAATTTATGTATGCACAGACATATCTCACGATATTGCAAAACTGTTTTGTTTCTCTTATCTGTAAACCAACTGAAATTATTTTCTGTGCTCGCAAAAATACACCAAAACAATGACTGCTTAATACCATATCTACATTGGTAACATTTGTATTCGACAAGGCCTGGTCATCAGTGCCCCAGGGTATATCAAGATATGTCTCTTTCCATACAAAAAAGGGTAAATGCTTTGGTGCTAGGACAGACAAGCTGAGTTTGACAGATGTGATGTAATTGTTTACATGTGTGGGTGGGGTGGCAGCATTTTTGGGCCGTCAAAACATCCAAGTACAATTGTAAAGGTACTCTACTTGGGGGATCATATCCTTGTCAGTATACCAACAACATTCCCGGTGATCTAGCACAAAAAACAAGAAATTATTTGTCTTTCCTAACTCTAAAATGTTGGAGTACTACTTTACCGCGGTTATCTGAAAACTCCCTTCTCTGATATTTTTTACAAAATAGTATCTCCACTTTGTTGATTTTTCCTGTAATTTCCACCCTTCTTCCTGCTGCTGATGTATCATCATCTGTGCTCAATATAACAGCCCATTGTCTGTCTCCCACCAAAAATGATTGCATTTACAGCCGTATATTGATGTTTTGTGCCTCATTTTAGCAGGGGGGATCGTTTCACCAAGATAATGAACTCGTACGGAAAATCCAACTTTAAATAGTTTGTTTTCAAATTTAAGAAGGTTCTTCAAAATGCAAAAAAACCAACGTAATATGACGGAGGACACTGTTTCTGTGTCACACTGGTGAAAGTGTCCCGATGGCACAAGTACACAAGATCACGGTTAAGGAACAAAATAAATTTTAAAGAGTAAAATCTGGCTTACGAGTGCATAAGAATGTTAGTGAAACAGTCCTCTGGTTCCCATGGCAACTAGGTTTGTGCCGTCGTGTAGTAAGATGATTGATTGGAGATCAAACGGGAGGGCCCGAAACAGATGTGACGAAGATGCATGCTGTAATATATTTTATTCTTGTACAGAGGAGCATACGTTTGTCCATAAATTATACGAGAAGCCATTATTTATTGCTGTGTATGTGTGTATATATATATATACACTCGCACATTTTGTAAGTAGCGTAGTTAAAACTAGACTGGACAGTTGCATCAAATCCGTATATTTCCATTACATGTATTCAATAGTTTTATAAATGCGATGAGTTGAGTATACGATGTAGTGTCGGCGCCGAGCCGGTATAATATTTTGATGATATGGATATAGTCATGATTAAGATTGACGAGGAGTTGTCACTGTGCAGTGTTGTGATGTTTGTATATAGAATGTAGGTTAATTGTAATTACGGTGAAATGAGACAATATTTGTACAAGAAAGTTCTGATGCAGCCAGCGATGGCGACCGCCTACAATCACTGCCACGAACCCTTCGTTGCAATGGTAGCATAAGAATGGTGCATTTTGCAAAGTTCCAGTTGTATTTTGTAGATTTGTACTTTTCCACGTCCTGTCATGTTGTATTGAGAAGTGTTTAGCAACAGCGAACAGTGTTGATGAATGATTTAATGACGTACATGGTGTACAACAGGTGTGCAAACAGATGTACAGAAGGTGTACAACAGGTGTAAAGGTGACGTTCTTGCACACGAGGTCCAATCTTCTGAAGCAATATCTTGTGTATTTCCCCCCGTGTGATGTGTTTTGTCTACAATAAGTGGACACCACAGACAAGGCAGGGCCACCACAGACAAGGCAGGGCCACCACATGTATATATACAACCTGTGGCACATTTAGGAAATGTCGGAACAGAAATGTCAATATGTTGACCAGTCAGTAGTTACCCATGTAACTTTTGGGAGTCTCAGAAAAAAATACCCATTTTAGTAGAAGCTAATTGTGGCAAGCATTGACAGCAATTTTTTCTAATAGAAATATTAGCAGAATTTAGGAGAGGTTGAGTTATGTAAAAGAAATACCTTTTTCCCCTTCGAATGCATCCCAGAAAAATCTAAAAATGCCACGGATGCTAATTCCATGACAAGTTACCTGCCAGCTGAATTTGTCATTAACTGTTGTTTCACTCGGAATGGACTGTCTTGTAGTCAACGTTTGCATGAGGTAATGTGGGTATAGACCCTACTTGTGGTCAGCCTTGTTATGGCCCAAAGACACTGTTGGTTATATCAGCATGGAACCATAAAAACTGTATGCATTAATGAAGACGGTGATCATATTTATACATTCAGGTATAAATTATTTATCATGGCTAGTGGAAAGAATGACCAAATGTAAGCCAGCTGATGAAAATAAATATTGTCATTACTCTACATGCTGTGTATGTAATTGTTCGTCACCAATATAGTACTGTCAATTATGACGTGTCCTAGTTGAGTACAATGTGCATCCTTTCCAGTTAGTGTCTATTGTGGTATGTTTTACTCCATAAACCTAAAAGTTAATTCTCTTATAATACAGTATCCAGTCCTCAGGACTGCTCAAAGCGCTTTACACTTTACCCCTTGGTAGACCTATTCATTAACTTGAACACTATCTTGCACGTGTGTGGGCATGCTGATTAAAATGTGAAAATGTACTGTGAAGGCTTTGATAGGGAGAGAATCTTAAACGGCACCAAGTTTAGCCCAGTGCACACGATGCATTTTCGGCGACACCAAACAAAATAGGACTTGAATGCGAGATGAACAATTTATACCAACTATCGCATGAAACTGCAATGTCTTCTTATAAAATTATTATAATATTGCCGTGTTTTAAATTATTCATGCTATATGAAAATTACATAAATTATTTGTATCGCATGCATGTGGTACAGACAGCAAACTGGACAGAAAGGAAAGTTCGGACAGTCACTGGAGACACTTGGTTTGACAACCCAATGTTGAGTTGTGACCCAGGGGATAAGAACCGCTTGCTTACAAAGACCAGAAACAGACGATGCAAGTACATGTATAGAGTTGAACAGCTGGGTGTTTAATCTCGAGAATATGAACATCCATTACTTTCATCCTTGCAAGCCAAGGCTGTTTGCCAGGCAAAACTAGCCCTGGCAGATCTACGCGAAGTGCGGAAGTTAGCCGAGTCAAACTAGTAATTGACTTCGCCAGTCGCAACTGCATCACCCGTGAGAACAGCGCAGATACCCACCCCAATTTGAAGACAGATAAATGACTTCTGGAAATCCCAATATATGATGACCCGTTCGTTCATTAGCATGAGCAGCTGAGCGGTATTGTGTATTTGAATAATTGCTTCTACTTCCTAAACATTGCATGTAACACGAGCAACGGTTGGTTGAAATTAGTTTTATTATGACCACATGACCTGCCGCCAACCACTGATCTAGTGAGCGATTTCATAGGCTGAGCTTATATTCAGAGTTTTGCAAAGTGATCAGCCAGGGGGTACTGCTGGCTGGCTCCAACGTAATCGGCAGCAGTGACCCCTGGAGCGCGAGGATGTATCCGTTATAAACAGCGTGAACACATTCCAGTTTATTCTCCTGATATAATACATACTATAGTACATGCAGTAAGGCACAGGTTGAAAACTTAGTCACATTTTAGCTGAACACAAACCGAAAACATATAGGACACAAACACTAGTTTCATTTTCTATGTTGACCACGCGGTATGTACACAGCTAGTTTCACATTCTCTTACAGCAGTTGGAATGACGGAACATAAGGTGGGGATGTGTACAGTTCGTTTCACTTTCTAGAATACAACATAATCGACTAGATCAAACGTCTGCTGGTTTCACGTGTATCACATTGCAGGATAAGGCAACAGCTACTTTCAATGGGCAAGTACATTTCATTCACCAATGAAGACAAGGTTCATATGGATACATGTCAGGTGGATTTTGTTGTATTTTCCAAAATTGTTAATGTTGCAGAAGTTCTTGTACAGAAATGCCACAATTGTGGATGTTGTCATGAAAACATCATACTTCAGCAAATTCATATTATTCAATTCACTGCCATGTTCAGTTAAATGTCAAGTTCAGTTTGCTGTCGTGTTATGCACACCGTCTTCTGTCTATTATGGTTTTAACTCACTTCCATGTAAGAGATGACAACACCACAAAGTAGGGTAGATGACGTGTATCTGTCGATGTTTGAGTGACAGGTGTGTGTCAATGTTTGATTGACAGGTGTATCTGTCAATGTTTGTGTGACATAATGGATGTTTGTATAGACGGGTCTATTGATGTTTCAGTGACAGATGTGTGTCAATGTTTGATTGACAGGTGTATCTGTCAATGTTTGTGTGACAGATAATGGGTGTTTGTATCGACGGGTCTATTGATGTTTCAGTGACAGATGTGTCGTGTCTGTCAATGTTTGAAATGACATGACAGGTGTCTCGTCGATGTTTTAGTGACACATGAAAGGTGTCTCCACTACTACTGACTTCAGATAATAACAAGAGGGTCAGCGTCTGTCTTCGACTGTTCAATCGTCACCTCCGACCCAAACATTCCCTGTAGTTTGCTACACAGCACAGTCAAAAATCCGCGCTCTGTGTTCGTGTGTTCACACAGGATGACAGACGTGCCTCTGTGAGTCGCGTGTAACACGTCGTGATGTCCCATCTCTCCTGTGATGTACAAGTCAGCAGTGACATCCTTCAGAACGCTGGATCCAGAACCCGCGCACACTGCCACTGTCTTTATATTCGACTCTGAAACATGTTCATCTAATTATAATGAAGCCATTGGAGTGTGGGTTGGTGGTGTGTGGTGTATGTGTCTGTAGGTGGGTTGGTGGTGTGTGGTGTATGTGTCTGTAGGTGGGTTGGTGGTGTGTGGTGTATGTGTCTGTAGGTGGGTTGATGGTGTGTGCATGTGGTATATGTGGTGTGTGTGTGTGCACATGTGTGACTGTGTGCGTGCGTGTATTTGCGTGCATGTCAGTGAATGTGTGCGTATGTGTGACTGTATATGCGTGCGTATGCGTGCATGTGAGTGTCTGGGGTGTGTGTTTGCATGTGTGACTGTATATATGTGAATGCGTGTGTGTCTGGGGTGTGTGTGTGTGTGCGTATGTGTGACTGTGTATGCGTGCATGTGAGTGCGTGTGTCTGGGGTGTGTGTGTGTGTGTGCGTATGTGTGACTGTGTATGCATGCATGTGAGTGCGTGTGTGTCTGGGGTGTGTGTGTGTGTGTGCGTATGTGTGACTGTGTATGCGTGCGTGTGAATGTGTGTGTCTGGGGTGTGTGTTTGCGTGTGACTGTGTATGCGTACATGTGAATGCGTGTGTGTGTGCATATGCGTGCATGTGAGTGCGTGTGAATGTGTGTGTGTCTGGGGTGTATGTGTGACTGTGTATGCGTGCATGTGAGTGCGTGTGAATATGTGTGTGTCTGGGGTGTGTGACTGTGTATGCGTGCGTGTGAATGTGTGTGTGTGCGTTTGTGTGACTCTGTATGTGTGCATGTGAGTGCGTGTGAATGTGTGTGTGTCTGGGGTGTGTGTGTGTGCGTATGTATGACTGTGTATGCATGCATGTGAGTGTGTGTCTGCGCACGTGTGACTGTGTATGTGTGCATGCGTGCGCGTATGTTAATGTTTTCCTCCTATCCAGCTTGCATCTCAAGTGGCTAACTGTCGGGGATTAAATTCATTAATCTACAACCACCCAAAAGAAAAGTATTGCCAATCATTTTCTTAAATTCCCGATTGGTAGTTTTGTAATGGTTTTAGACTTTGTAACCGATATTAGATGGACATAAATCGACTATTAATGACATCGCACATGCTTCCGAGCCACAAAAATTGTCCGCCAATCAGTTATAAGTAACTTGCATTGTGAATTATGCCATAACAATCAGCAATTTACAAATACTCTGGGAAATCATCTTATATCCCATGTATGCAGCACCACCAAAAGGATGCTTTAAAAAATAAAAATGTATATAGAACCATAATCACATGGTGGTTCCTGGTGCTTTACAAGTTTACAGACTAGTAAAATGTAATTTTATTACATTCTATTAAAATGTAATTTTAAAAGCGACAAAATACAGCTAACAGAATACAGCTAACAGAATACATGCGTGCAAACAAATTCAACATTATGGACAGCAATTATTTCTTTACTGGCTACAGACAATGGCGGGTATTTGTATATGAAGTCTTTATGCATTAATTGCAGCATGGCTGAATGCTTGCCAGAAAAGTTGAGATGGTGATTGACTGAACAGGTCTACCCCAGAGTAAAGTTTAAAGTGCTTTGAACAGTCATAAGAACTGGATAGTGAATACCGCAGTATATAAGAACTTACCTTTACACCACATGCTGAAGGGCAAAGTTAATAGTTATCAACAGCCAAATGATACTTAAGACTTACGATTTTATAAGAAACGGTCAGGCATTATGTCTTTAAGAACGAGACACTATAGCAACACTGACGTCATGAGTGTACATTTGACCAAGACCCTATAAATTGGGGCCAGCGAGAGAAACCACACCTAACCCACCTAGAGTACCTCCAATGGCCAGCGCTAAACGCAGATGAGGTAGCCCAAGGTGTTTCTTCATCAAATCAACTGCCGTCATTACACTAACAGCCTTCTCAAGGGCACAGCGACGACCTGTTCCACAGCCAGGCATCGGCGCCTGCATGGAAAAGACATCTAACTATAATCAAGGAAGTGTATGCATGTATGTAGGTATTACGTGTGTGTGTGTGTGTGTGTGTATGCGGGTATGCGTGTATGCATGTAAGTATGTATGTGTGCAGGTATGTGTGCGTGTTTGTGTGCATGTGTGTGTATCTATGTATGTGTGTATGTATGTATCTATGTATGTATGCGGGTAGGTTAACATTTTCCTCTTAGACGGCTTGAACCTCGAGCACAACATTTTCAGGGATTAATCTACGACCCCACGAATGCGACGTAAGACCTATACCTTTTCAAATATCCCATACATGTCAAGATTCTCACCTTTTATGGGGTAAATCAGTCATTCAGAATGTAAAACATAATGTGTGCATAATACGTAACCAAACAATCACACAAAAAATGCGCTCACAGCAAATATTTCTGGAAAAAGACCCCTGGAAAATGACTTGGCAACATGAAGTAGTCACTGACACAATAATGCTTATATCTACTCTCGTTCCAACTGCAATGCAAATATTAATGTATTTTTATTACATTACAGCTAACCGGGCTGATATCTACTTGACATTCAAAAACTACTGCTAGAGTGAATTAGCCATGTTCAACTGCACTCCCTAAAAACCTCCAAATGCACCCACTCCTTCAGTTTCACAAAACGCCTATAATTGCACACACTTTTCAAGATTACAAAAACCTCAAACTTCACCCCCTTGAGGCTTACAAAAAACTCCACTTGACACTTTCAAAAACATAAACCTCCTTTCCACTAACTCCATCCCTCAGGCTATGTTCAAGTGGAACCCTTTCACATCGGGCGGAAATCTTGCCTCAGTGGGTGTGTGGGGGTGGGGGGATCCCCTTAATGCCCCCCAGTCTACGGACCTAGATATAGCACATGTGCAGAAGATGCCAAAAAGTAAACACGGTGACCCGTTCTACTTACCTTTCTCAGTGATAAGATCTCCATAGTGTTACTGATATGCTCGAACTTGTTAACATAGGCTACTACATGTGTCAGTGATTTCTCATCACAGTTCAGGCAAAGACGCGTTGAAGGCTTTAAATCACTGCTCGTTCCAACCCTGAAAGATGACATGGCTTCGTCAACGGAAATCACCTTCAGACACGGATAATAATCAATCAAACTACTAGATGATATTACTTTCAGCATGTATGTTGATTCTGGAACATACCTATTGAGGAGGTAAAGTTACCTCACAGATTCCTCGGTCAGGCTCATCCGTGTGCACCAGGGGGCACTGCTGAATACATCAATCTCAGTACCCCCTGGCACTAAGGATATATATATATATATATTTATGCAGTAAAGCGATCATTGATATATATATGTATATATAGTTTTATATATATATATCAGCCATTCCAAGCTAACATAGGTACATCATACTATTTTTTTCAAATGTCACCAGAAGTTGAAAACTATGTATTTTGTATTTTTGTAAATTTGTAGAAATGTCCGATATGTTTATGAATCTCCTACAGTTAGAGTAACTAAAGCAGGCTGATTACAGAAACCGAAATGAAAACGCATCCAACTAACACCAAACCTCAAGATGATGCATCCCCAGAGAGCAACATGACGTGAGCTGATGAAAGCCTTCGGGAAGTCAGACCGCCAATAGATCATCTACTTACCGCCAAGTGAAACACCAGAATAGGCACCTGAAATGTCCGGACCATGTATCAAACAGGGAAGGTGGCCCAAGTGGCGCATGAAATGAAGAAATACAACATACAGGTGCTGGGCCTCAGTGAGACCAGATGGAATGGAGCCGGACATACAAAGCTTGTCACAAGAGAACACATAACCACTGAGGACATGAAGACGAAGACCACGCACACACACACGGAGTCGCAACACTGGCAACACAAGGTGCCATGAAAGCTTTGACAGAGTGGAACCCTGGTGTCACAAAGAATTATCACAGCAAGATTCAAGTCAAAAGGGAGAAATGTGAGTGTGATTCAGTGTTATGCCCCAATGAACAGAGACAGTGAAGAAGCAAAACATGAATTCTATGACAGACTACAGACTGTCTTAGATGACATACCAAGGAGACATAATAATTCTAATGGGTGACATCAACGCAAAAGTTGGCTCAGACAACACAGGCAAAGAAGAAGGACCGGGTAATGGGGAAACACAGAATCGGGGTCATGAATAAAAATTGAGAACTTTTCACAGATTTCTGTGGATTTAATGACCTAGTTATTGGTCATCCAACACAAAACAATAGACAAAGCAACAAGGGTGTCACCAGATGGAAAAACAGAGAACTAAATCGACCATATAGAGAGCAGGAGATGGAGAAGAAGTCTTCTAGATACACGGGTGAAGAGAGAAGCAGATGTCATCAGACCATCATCTACCAGTTGAAACACTCAGAATTAAGCTGAAAACATACAGAGAAACAGTAATTAAAACACATCAACTCGCTAAAGTCAAGAAAAACAAAACTAGAGTTCAACTGTGCAGTGAGAAACTATTTTGAAGCACTGGAAGACATGACGGAAGACTCCATAGACACTATCTGGGACACACTGCAAGAAACCAGGAAGGACGCTTGCAAAGAAGTTCTAGTCAAGAAGAAGAGAACATACAAGGTGTGGCTGTCAACAGAAACATGGACACTGGTCAAAGGAAGGAAGCAAATGAAACAAATGTTGAATCACTGCAGAACAGAAGAAGAGAAACAAGAACAACAGAAAGTACTGGCAACTCAACAAAGTGGTCAAGAAAAGTGCAAGATAAGACAAGCAAAACTACATCAATGACTTAGCAACACAAGCTGAAATGGCAGCACACCAAAGAGACATGAAGGAAGTGTACAATATAACAAGAACACTGGCCGGGAAAAGACGAACCCCTCAAAACCAGTGAAAGACAAAGAAGGAAAAACCATAAACAAAGAAGCAGAGCAAAGATCAAGATGGGAGGAACACTTCAAAGAATCCTCAACAGAGATCCACCGGCAGAAAGACCAGGCATACCAATAGCAGACATGCTATTAAATGTTGACACAAGCCCAACTTCAAAGGCCAAAATAGCACTGAAGACATTAAAGAAAGGAAAGACTCCAGGACCGGACGGCATACCACCAGACGCCCTGAAAGCAGACCCTAAAACGACAACAGATATGATGCACAAACTGTTTCTGAAGATCTGGGAAAAAGAGGAAGTCCCAACAGCATGGAAAAATGGATACCTTATCAAACTACCAAAGAAAGATGACTTGGAAATGTGCAAGAACTCGAGATGAATCACAGTACTATCAGTACCAAGTAAAGTACTCACACGCATCATTCTGGACAGACTGAAGGGAGAACTAGACGACAAGGTACATGAAGAACACGCTGGATTTAGAAAAGACCAATCATGTATGGATCATATTGCCACCTGGAGAATAATCATAGAACAGGCAATTGAGTGGCAGTCACCCCCTCTATGTCAACTTCATAGATTTTGAGAAAGCCTTCGACAGTGTTGACAGAGAGCCCATCTGGATGCTGATGCAAGACTATGGTATTCCTGCAAAGTTCACAACAATAATCAAACATATGTATGAAAACTCCACCTGTCTAGTTATATATAATGGGAAACTATCTGAAACATTTGAAGATGATAGACTGGATAATGAAATAAACTGTTAAACAGGGCTGAAATGGCATACCGTGGACATTCACAAAACAATTGGATGACCTTGACTTTGCAGAGGACATCTGTTTACTATCTCACACACATAAACACGCAAGCGAAAACTAGCCGGCTAATAAAGGAAGTAGAGAAAACAGGTCTGAAAATAAATACAGTAAAGACAAAACTCTTGATGGTTAACAACTCACAACAGGCAAAATAGTTAAAGAAAAGCAAATATGGGAATGTTTTAAGTTAACAAAAAAAGAACAGCTACAACTATTGTAGAGGAAGGAAGCAGATTTATAAACTCAACACTGAAATTGTAGTGACAGAAAACTTCTCAAACTTCTAAAGCAAAAAAACAAGAGAAGTTTACAATGTACGTTATTCACTAAACATTTACTATCATAAGTTCATAACCCTCACCACTTCACTACACTTGTGTGTGTGTGTGTGTCACTAACTTGTACCATCATAGGCTTAGTTAATGTGAAGTTCTTGTAGTAAATCATTGGCTGTCCTTCTAGATGCTGCAGCTAGATGATAAGGATGTCAGTCACTGTTTGTTTGAATTTCCTGAACAGCATCCTCGCACGCCAGAGGTCACTGCTGCTGATTACGTCAGTGCCAGCCAGCAGTACCCCCTGGCTGATCGCTATGCAACTCTGAATATAAGCTCAGCCTATGAAATCGCTCACTAGATCAGTGGTTGGCGGCAGGTCATGTGGACATAATAAAACTAATTTCAACCAACCGTGGCTCTTGTTACATGCAATGTTTAGGAAGTAGAGGCAATTATTCGTATACACAATACGGCTCAGCTGCTCATGCTAATGGGTGAACGGGTCATTATATATTGGGATTCCCAGAAGTCATTTATCCGTCTTCTAAGTGGGGCGGTTATTTGCGCTGTTCTCACGGATGACGCAGTTGCGACTGGCGAAGTCAATTACTAGGTTGACTCGGCTAACTTCCGCACTTCCCATTGGAGATCTGCCAGTGCTAGTTTTGCAAACAGCCCTGGCTTGTGAGGATGCTGAACAGAAGTGGCATAATCTTCACAACTGGAATCCCATAGAGGATATCATATTATATGTGCCAACCCCAGATATAGTTAATAATAGAGGTCACCTTGTTTATGTATACCTGAGATCAAACTGTTTATTTCAAGTAGTCACAAGAACAAATCAACCTACACCATACTTTTAACTGTAATCCATGCAACATTTTATTGTTAATTTATTTCATTGTTACTTCATATATACATGCAGGATTTAAAAATGAGAATATTTTTATCGACTTTGATCATCAAATTGTACTTTGAACTTTATTTGTTTATTGCGGTTTGTGATTTTATGAAAATAAACAATAAGAATTTAACAACTTTTGCATTTTGTTTTATACTGCTGGAGCTACTTGTCATGGAAGTCACATTTTTTCTGTTACGGAAGTCACGCATATACAAAGCTCTCAAAAAACTAAAAATGAATTATTCCTGATAGTTTGCCTCATTTAGGAATCATCAAACCTCCATGTAGCCAATTATGTGAGGCAAAATGGTTTATCTCTTCTGGAAGGCTACGAAATGGACGAAACATATACTCAGTCTATATATTTGGAATAGTAGTTGTCACGGATGTCACATTTTTCACCTCTCATTTTTCCCGTGAAATTTTTAACAGAATTTTTAAATTGTTTGGCTAAATTAAAGAGTTGTTTATGGTCTTTGAAATAACTGTCCAACAATTCAAATTTGTTTAGGAAATTATAAGCAGTAGAACAATATCACTACAATTTGATTAGCTTTTGTCACTGAAGTCATCTTGGAATGGCTGATATATATAAATATATACATATATATATGTATATATATACATACAGGTATATATATAAGTATATATATACATATAATATCCTATTTGCCTGACAGGAAGATGTAACCCTATATGCACGACAACACCAGGAAGATTAAGACTTACCCTACCTGGACAGCAACACCAGGAATACTTGCCCTATCAGCATGACAACACAAGGAATACTTATCCTATCAGCATGACAACACAAGGAAAACGTACCCTATCTACATGAAAACACCTGGAAGACTTATCCTATCTGCATGACATTGCCAACACTAGGAAGACTTATCCTATCTACATGACAACACCTGGAAGACTTACCCAACCTGCATGACATGACAAGGAAGACTGACCCTATTTATATGAGAGCACCTGGAAGACTTACCATATCTGCTTGACAACATAAGGAAGACTTACCATATCTGAATGACAACATAAGGAATACTTACCCATCTGCAAGACAACACCTGGGAGACTTACCCTATCTGCATGACAACACCAGGAAGACTTACCCTATGTGCATGACAACACCAGGAAGACTTACCCTATGTGCATGACAACACCAGGAAGACTTACCCTATGTGCATGACGACTGACACCCCCGGAAGCTGGTTATGTTCATTAAACTCGGTCATGAACTTTCCGACGAAGTCTTGTGGTATCGTCACTTGAAGTTGATAACCACCAGAATTACCAGGGTATTTAGACGAGATGGCAGTCTCCAGAGGGGTCATGACCCCTCCTGTGGGAACACAGATTCAGATAGTGAAAGTTTTTGAAATTACATTTTAAAATCAGTCACCAGATTAATTGGAATGGATTCCAGGGGTAGAGTCGATCCCACTTGTATGCATACACAATTTGCTGAGTTAATTTATGCAATTAAACAGGTTATGCAATAAAACAAAATCGGCAAAACAACTCAAAAATTCGGGAATGGTATCTAGTGAGCAATAACACAATGTTTTTTCACAAAACAACAACACTTGACTTGCATACGAATTAAGAAATTTATCCCTTAGTTTTTTAACCAAAAGAAATTATTAAAGCAATGGTTTGCTCTTGATTCACTCGGGTCATGTGACCTGGTCTGTCCCCAGGTCACACATCCGCCACAGTTAGGTGTGAAAATGTGCGAGTAAGATGACCTGATGGCTGGTGCACTGCGCCGATAAAAGAACCAGAAGCCGTGTTATCACACCACTCGAAGACACAAACAAACTTCCCGACTCACGCAATCGATCTTTTCTTTGATAATTGTAGATGAGACGCCAACCAAATACATATGAGTGTTTAAATCAACTAATGATGATTAAGACATTTATGCGTAACATTTTTTCTGATTTTAAGAACTATTTTATGCAAATATGTGGGATTTGATGACAACTGAATATGCTGTAAAGCGATCATTTTAACATGGCTTTATGTAAACGGGGTTTGGTTTTTGAAATTGTATGCGTATAACCGATATATGCAATTATGCAATTAAGTGGGATCAAATGATTCAGGTTTGGGTGGATTTTTTTTAACAAGGTATGCCATTTACATGAATTTCGCAGTTAATTAATATTTTATGTGCTAGGAAAGTTTAAAGAAAATCTGTGGATGTTGTGTCCAGATCATAAAATGGTATAGTGGCTGCCTATGTTAAATTTAATGTGGTCTGTCCTCTGGTCTATCTACAACAGGGTTAGGTTTAATTAGAGTTGCATAATTTGTAATTAATTACAACTGCAGTGTAACAGTGATATATCTTAATAGGGTCATTTTATTTGAAAACTGTTTATGTGCAATGAAGATGCACATAAACAAATATTGCATGATTGCCTTAAATTTAATAATAATTTTAATAAATATGACAAAACCATTTTGTCCATTCATGAGAATTAGTTATATACACAAAGTTTATCGTAAATTGCACATGCTCCTGTTTGTAAAATTACACACTTGGCAACACTGTCCAAATACCCAAACTATCGGCATTCACAACATTCTTACTAGTTACGACATAAGAACATTGTGCAAATCAACAAAGCTAAACAAGTAAATATTACGTACTGAACGGCGAGATCAGCCAATCGTTCACGCCCCCTTTAAGTGCGTCATAGGTTGTATGTGGCGAGAAAACAGCTATTCGATTCTCGATGCATTTCACCAGCAGGCGTTCCTTCCATGATCTTTGCGTTAACCTCTTCACGGGGGCAAAGATCGGAGGATGATACGAAAGTATGAAGTCAGTACGTAAATTGATGGCTTCTTCCAGAACAGGGTCTGTGAGGTCATTGGTGAGCAATATTCTGGAGACCTTATGCGGAGCTGATGGCTCCACCAGGAGTCCCACATTATCCCACTTTGCCGCCAAAGTACTGGCTGCAAAAAGCTCCAGTTTCTTGACGACCTGATTCAACTGCATTGTTCTTGGTCACTCAGGCAATGCTTGGTCATTCAGGCAATGGCTTCACTGACTTCGGGCACCCAGGAGTATGAATGATTTTCTGAAACAACAATTATGGATTTACTCTGTATTTATAATAAGTCTTAAGTCTCTGTTCATTTTTAATATAAAATCATGTTGTGTATGTTAAGCTAATGTTTCTATAAAATATAATAATAAACTAATGATCAAATGTTTTTGCTGCAAGGTATTGTGATAGTAAAAATGAAGAATAAAAGATAATATTTTACTTAAATGGCCCAAACTATGTTCATCTAACCCTAAGTCCCAAACCTATGCTTCAACCGAGGGGAGTATCTACTCGGTGCCGGTGGATGCTGCCAATAATTTAGGGCTATTAGGCCCGTTAGAAGATAAAATAAGCCAGGCTTGACAAGATTGCAAAGGCTGTGTTTTAGCAATTAACTGACACTATTTATCAGCTGTTCATAAAGTGCTTTACCCATTTCACGTTTCCTTTTTATTTTAATAAAACGATTTTTTGCCACGAGTGGCAGAGCAGTACTGTTGTTGTGCTTCCATATTCACGTATATTTTTACAAAGCATTATTTATTAACGTCATGGTGATGTAAGACCTACTGTCTCTGTGACATTACATGTTCGTATTATTAAACATGCCTTGGACGCAAAGAAACTCGTATAATCTTGCGATCGCAAGCCACACCGGCCTGTCACTCTGAAATGTCCGACAAGCGTACACAACTTCCCATATTATCGCCCACGCACGATCAATAATATTGATTCCTAACGAGCATAAATATCGAAAGGATACACGTTATTATTATACTTTCGATACTTACAACTTGGGCGACTTTGCAACCCCTTTGCAAGATAAAACAGTTAATAGTATTCACGTGGCACGTCAATGTCATAATAGATTACTTCAAGTTAATCTTACTACTAGTACCGCTTGCAACTTCTGCAAATGTTGAGCCTAGGCTTGACTTGTCTTGTTCAGTTGTTAAGTCGAAGACACATTCTACCAATGGAACTGGATTTAGTCTTCGTGTAAAGTATTACTTAGTTGGAATGTTGATTAAGCATGACTTATTTGATTTAGCACTCCTACCCCTCCTGCCACCCCTGCTGACCCGTGGCCTTGACGTTCATGGCGCGCTTTTCTGCAACTGAATTTTGTTCTACGTCTACGGCTACGCCTTCTACATTGCCTTGAACATGCTTTACACCTCGGTCATTCTTACCTTAAGTTCTTACTTTAAGAACGGTCAATAATTGCCCAAGTTGAGCACTGAGACCGTCTCAAGGTTAGTTTTCTGTAGTGGTATTCCATTGTCTATTGATTTTGCTGCTGTTGTTGTTGCTGTTGGCGTTATAATATATTGCTATTTTTCTCTCTTTGTCTTGTCTTTTCCGGTTTGCCTAGTCTCTAGGCTCGATTGTGTGCGTGCGTGCATGCGTGCGTGTGTATGTGTTAGTATGTGAAGTTGTAGTTGTAGAGGTCTGTCTGTGCTTGGACTGTCTTCTGATAGTGCATTCCAAAATCTTACTACACGAAAAGGAAAGAATGTCTGGTTCCTGTTGATGTCTGTGTAACTAGTTTTTCTGTGTGACCTCTTGTGGTTCCAGTGGCTTTTAGGTACATCTGTTTTTGTGGACAGAGTTGGCATTTACAGTCCTGGTCGATTTGGTCGAGTCCCTTGATAATTTTGAAAGATTGAATGATGTCGGCTCTTTGCCTTCTGTAGTGCAGTGTGGGGAGTTTTAATTCTTTCAATCTGCTGGCGTAGGCGTAGGGTAGTCCTTTTGTTTCTGGCACTAGTCGTGTTGCACGCCGTTGGACTTGTTCGATGAGGTCTTGATCTTTCTTTAGGTGAGGGAACCAGACACAGGATGCATATTCCATGTGTGGTCTGACCATTGCCTTATGTAGTAGTAGGAATGTCTCCTTGTTGAGATGCCGGAATGTTCTGGCTAGACACCCCAGAACTCGATTGGCCTTTTTGACACTATTCTCGATGTGGTCGGAAAACTTGAGTTGTATGTTGATGGTGACTCCGAGGTCTTTTTCCGAGGTCACTGCATCAAGCTTAACTTTTTTTGTGACTGCCTTCACTGTCCCTTCTCAGGTGGAATTTTTTTCGTGGGTTTGAATGTCCGAGGTGTAGAACGTGACATTTGTCAGGATGTAATTTCATTTGCATTGTATCCGACCAGTCTTGTAGTTTTGTTAGGTCTTCTTGTAGAGAGTTTGAGGAGTTGATGTCGTCTGTCAATGCTGCATATAGAGCTTGGTGTCGTCTGCATTCTGATTGACTTTTACAATTTGGCGACGTTTGAAACAACAAGATTACAATTCTAATTTACATAAGATAAACACGGAATAAAACAAACAATGTCTAGGTGTTTTATTCCGTGTTTATCTTACGTAAATTACACGAATGTTGTTTACATAGTGACCGTGAGGTGACATCAGCACGCGAACCGGAACGAGGTATTATTTGATTGGTTAAAACCACTGGTGACGTACGAATGTGACGACGATTAAACCTTGACCTTAGATAAGCCCGTCTTCTATGTTCGCCTGTTTTGGCGTAACGGGCTTCGATTCCGTGTGAGTGTTGATCGCCATTTTTGGTAAGGCATATATTTATTCATCATACAAACGTTATAGAGTTCAGTTTATTACATATCAGATGAATGGATGTAAGGCCTAACAGCAGATCACCCGGCGTCCAAACTTATGACTGAAAGTAGTTGGTGGTTTGCGAAATACATTTGCCTGTCTAAAATATGGATTGGAATATAATCATGTAGGGTAGATACTAAATGTGTAACTTATAGTTTTATACGAGGGCTTCCTCAATTCTAAACGGTTATCCGAAAGACGGCGGCATAAGTTTTGAGGTAATCGCTCCAGAATATTGGTATGTGTCAATACAGCAGATCGGCTTATCAACGTTTCTGAGATGTAACAATTAAAACGTTTGTGGTAAGAAGTCATTTTAGTAGAGTGGCAGTGGCAGTGGCGTTCCACCACTGTCATTCATTGTCATGTTTACATTGTTGTTTACAATAATAAGGACGAGGGTTACAATGTCACTGTTGTCATAGTCACTGACTATTCATATAAATTTAAGGCACTTGTCTAGAATCTAAGAAACTAGCCAACCTATAATTCTTGCCATTAACATTATTTGTCCAGGTGAGAGTCATGGCACTTATGCTCAGCAATATATATCAAAGCTTGCAGTGATATGGGGTTGGGTGCAATCAGAGTGACGTCATCTGCACGCATGGGGACTGAGGCGTCAATGGTGCCTATCTTAAAGCCCATCTGAGAGCGTGACAGTGTCTGGAGCGCATCGTTGCAACAGGCCTTGAAGATTTCCATGGAGGGGATACCACTCTGACATATGCCTTGCAACTCTGTTATCATAGTTGAGAGGTGGCCATTCTATTTGACCTGGGATGTGAGCTCACTGTACATGTCGCTGTACAGTGCCCAGAGATCTCCTTTGATTCCGAGTGAATGTAGCTTCCATAGCATAGACTTGTGCCAGACGACATCAAATGCTTTACTGGCGTCTAAATATTCCACAAATAGATGGGTCTTCCGGTCCAGCCTCTGATGCAGCCTCTGAAATGAGCAGTGCAGTGTTTTCAGAGGAGGCATGGTCACAGAATCCCTGCTGAAGGCCAGATATCTTGTCATGTAGGATCTCTTGTCGGGATAACGAGGATCTTTTCAAGCAGTTTGCCAATCACGGATATAACGGTGATGCAGCGATAATTATCAGGAAACCATGCTAATTTCTTCTGCTTAAACACAGGTGTTATCAATCCATGTCTCATTTGGCTTGGGAGAGTCCGTTTTCTAACAATGTGATTGAGGAGCAAACATTGATGACACCGGGATATGTGTGCTTAGAAAAAGCAAGCCATGAATATCTGGCAATTTATTGTTTTTCAGTGAGTCTACATGAGCAGAGATCATACTACAGTGCAACACGCTTATAACATTATAACAAACTACTTTGTGGATAGCTAACGAGTTTGTTGTATCCGTGAATTCGTTATATGCGTGTACGCGTTTACCCATTAGGTAGCAGTGTTGTATGTGACAGTTTTTTAACTATTCTCCAGGTGTCTGTCAAACACAAAGATATTTTGTTGTGTAACATTTATTTAGATGACACATAAAACAGTTATAAATGTTACTATTAAGTGTAGTTATAGTATAAGATTGCAGACCACCCTCTGTGAAAAAGTAACGAAATACAGTATGACGTAAACACATGGCGAGCACGTTGCCTCCAAGCACACTAAACATGAGCTGTGGCAGGATGGAGCCACGGTAACTACTACTTGTACAACACACATAGAATGACACCAGTTAATCTGCTTTGAAGAAGTCCTCCATTGTCGTTTGTTAGGAATAATTTCCCTCATTGATGTAATTACTTTGGCACTGGCGTGGCCACGGCATGGCTTCTATGTCACGGGCAGGAATTATTTGCGGACAACCGGACGATTTTCAGTTGGACAGAAATTCGTTATACAGCAAAATTTGTTAGGGAAAAGGTGTTTGCCCTGAGTGTTCGTTATAACTGTGATTTCATTATACCCATGTTCATAATATGCGTGAACGCTTATAATGGAAAAGATAGGGAAAAAATCCATACGTAAGAAATTGTTTCGTTATATCCGTAAATTTGTTGTATCCGTGTTCGTTATAAGCGTGCTGCACTGTCTCACAAATTCAGGGGATATATTGGTGGTCAAACTGTGAGTTATCCTCTGTCAGTTCAAATTTCAGGGATACATAGTCCTTGTAACCAATATTATAGTGGGTTTTTCCTTGAGCGGGCAAGTTCTTGAAAGTAGTTTCCTGAGGCATGGTGTTCCTAGAGGAACGTTGTTTGGTGATCATTTTGTAGAACAGACGCTGATCGTTGCGTGCAGCGTCCATGATCTCGCCGTAGTTCTCTTGGCGTTGCTTTGTAGCGAGTTGCTGTGAGCTGTGTAGTGTACATTTTGTGTGCACCATGTCACTGTGTGTAGGGTGGTGGCGGGACGGTTTCCCTGCCAGTGTTCATGATTTGTATGCAATCTTGGACTGCAACAGCACTGGTTGTAGGGATGCATGCCATGGATGCTTTGTCAGTTTTCACTCCTTCTGTCTGGACGTCCTTGCAATGGCGTTTACAGAGGCTTTGTATAGTAGTTTGTTCATTGCATCCAACAGGGCTTCAGTGGTTTTTAGGTCACAAGGGTCAGCTATGGGCTTTACATACTGGCCACTTTACATCCTAGATGAAGAGCCTTATGGGCACAACAAAATGTACATAAATTAATGCAAGTGGTGGGATTTTGCCCCTATGGATTATATCTGGTTATTGTGCATATTAGATCAGTGATTTGCCTATATTACAAGATAGTAAGTATACATCTAACACAATACTCGTATCCACTGTATTATAACCAGGGAATCACCAGGGCAAGCACTGCAAGGCAGAGACAAAAATATGTTATTACACAAATGTACTTGTACTCATGTCAATGTACTCATACTTTTATTCAGATTGCACATAGACAGGTGCAGAAAGATATTGGCAACGTATTCTACAAAACAGTCGCACTTTCCTATCAATGGCATGCCCTGGTTGTTGCCATTTCTGCCCTATTTCTGCCCTTGGCATGGCAGAAAACCAACCCTGATTTTAATTTATATTGTTGGTCGTTTTTTTTATCCGTGAGTTCATACATGCATGTATTTTATTAGTTTTGGATTGCATAATAAGCAATGAGCTTCTACTTTCCCCGTTTGCATTTTGAACTAATCAACTATAATATGTATACATGTATATGTTGTATTCTCATTTGGAAATAAAGAATTGAATTGTTTATCGATTAAAAATAATAAAATAAACTGGACAATGAAATATGAGATTATTATAAGGAATGCATTTCTGCCAAAATCACAATTTTGATGGGACTTGACCATGGCTGCTACTTTGGCTCTTGTGCAGAATAGACCTGTGCCATTTAATACCTGATTCTCTGTGGCGGGTGATGTCACATCACCAGTACTGATGTGTAGTAAAGACTAGTAATCACATCTCTTATGTCAAACAGAAATCACCTCAGTTACGTGATCACAACAATGTTTTCACAATGACAATATCCATCCATAATCCAAATTACACAGGGCTCCTGTAAATTGGTACTCTCTGTACAGCTATCCAGTATCAACCTATCGTCTATAACTGTGCCAACATTGATCATATTTTCAAACGTTTTAAAAAATATTTAAAATCAATTAAATTATAAATAAAATAAAAACTAGAAATAGGTTAAAATTTAAGGATAAATTGTCAGTATGTTATATAAGTAATAAGATGTAAGTTCTTATGATATAAAGTATATTTATAATGACTTTATTGTGGACTTGTGGTATCCAGTCTGTATCTGACCATTTCAAAGCATTTTACACGTCACCACCACACAGATCTGTTCATTTTAGCACCATCTGAGTTCTCTAGAAAGCATTCAGCCTTGCAACAATTCTGGCATAAAACTATTTGTTCATTTACTATGGATCATCTACAGTCTGGCCCCTTCAAAATGTCATGTTCTCATTAATGTTTCTCCAAGTGAGTGAACTAATCATTGCAAAGTGGAGTTAATCAAAATGCCCATTGCTTTCTGTGTAACCAGCTAATTGTTACTTACATTCAGAGATATAGTTGCTTAGTTATTATGTCAGGTATGGACAATGCCAGGGCTCTAATTAATGGCTAACACTCAGTAACACTTTAGAGGTCAAGAATTCCAGTCAGTTGTCGCAGTTGGCGAGAAACTATGTTGAGTTGTTAATTGTCAAAGTAAGGCTGTCTATACCATTTACCAGAATCAGCCAGGGTGATGATTGCTGTAATTATTAGCTGGAACTTCATTGAGTGGGTTGGCAAAGGGCCTTGCCACTAACCCACCCAGCATCTGTAATATTGCCAATAGAATGTATTTAGGTTCAGAATATTTACAATTTGAATATTTCAGTGTCAACGTATTCAAATTGTGAACACTGTTTCAGGTTTATTAAATACAATAATATAGCGGGCCTTATACCTTCAACATATTTATTGGGTGTTATATTAAAAAAGAAGACCAGACAGCCACTTATAGTATCGGCTGCATGGGATTAATAAAATTCAATTTTTATTAAACTGTAGATCAATGCATATGCAGACCTTGAGCAGACCTCATGAAGCGGTATATTTTGTGTGTAAATCTCAGTGTACAGCTGACACAAGGGTTTCTTGATGGGTCACGAATATTCAACAGACTGTCACATCCAATGTTGTAATATTTTATAAATATTTGAAAGTGGAGTGTTCAGAAGGCCGTGTACTTATTTTGAAAGTCGAGTTTATAGCAATAATATTGAAAGTGGAGTCTACTACACAAATACATTGTACTGAAAATGGAAGCATATATACTAGACCATAACATGGATAGCGAAAGTGGAATCTACTGCACAAATACTGAAAGTGGTGTCTATTGCATAACTTTATACTGAAAGTGGAATCTACTGCACAAATACTGAAAGTGGTGTCTACTGCATAACTTTATACTGAAAGTGGAGGCTACTGCAGAAATACTGTGCTGATAATGAAAATGGAACAGAATGCACGTACCATTATATTGAAAGAGGAACCTACTGCACAGATATTGAAAGAGGGAAACAATGCACACATTGAATGTAATATGGAGTATGTAGTACAAAATACTGAAATATATAATTGTTATATTATCATGCACTGTTTTTCGTTTGGAGAAATAAGTAGACCTTGACGCCAGACACCAGTGTATGTAGAATGTTGAGTCATGTTTGTATGCCAAACAAACTATAAAATGTGTGTGCATAGAAAATATAATTATGTTTGGTGTTGGAAGTCAGGACAACTTGTAAACCCATGATGTGTTTAGATTTGCACACGGTGATAAGTGGACCGTTATAATTTAATAGCATAATGGATTTGAATTAAGTAGTGCATGACTGTGTGTACATGTGTATGTATGAGTATGTATGAGTATGTATGAGTATGTATGAGTATGTATGAGTATGTATGAGTATGTCTTCAATTTAGGTGCACAATAAGTTTAGCTTACAAGTCTGAGCACACATTTCCTTAATCAGTTATAACTGCGTCTTGTTTGTACAGTAACAATGGCACGGTTTCGTTAGAGCCACTGATGTGTAAGGTTGACGACATCTGTCTTGGCTGTGTCTACCAGTGTGTGAGTCAGCAGCACGTATACTATATTATATATATAGATCATTGTGTCACCCAGCAACCCTGCGTCAGAAACAGGTTACTTTAATAAATCTGTCCTTATGCTGAGCTCTTAACACGTCGGCTTTCAACAACAGACTGTTATGAAGGTCTTGAGTTCTTTCTGGTTGGAGTTCTTTCTGTGTGTTTGGAGTATTGATCTGGTGTTGGTTTCGCAAGCTGTTATACCATACACACATATGCAAGATCTGGCAGGTACTTGAGTAATTTAATATCATTATTCATGACTAATGAAAGTGTGAATTTAGCTACTATGTTTAACCTCAAGTGGTTATATATGTTTTTATCTTTAAAATTTAATGAAAATGGAATTGATGTGGACTGTTGGCTAAGTACTACATTTAGGTTTATTTAATTTGGTGCACAATGACCACTAGTTAGCCATCTATAACCAGTGGCTAAAGAAACATTAAGTTTAGTAGAACAAAATTGAAGAACCTTTGCCAATTTGGCTGGGAAAATAATAAGTTGGCCAAGGAAGAGAAGTCACTTTGCCAAATGGCTATTATGTAAATGATAAAATCTGTTATTATATTAGTGATAAAACATTATGATACTATTGGTTTCGTTTCAGGATTGCTCTGTGTAGTTTTGAAGTAGTGACAGCTGTGAAAATTATGGATTCATGTTAGATGCGGGCACAGTAGAATTTTGAATTTAATAAAAATTAACCTAACGTGGAGTTTATGCTCCCGTGTTTATGTATGATTATATGATCAATGACAATTATAATGTTAGATGTTGGGGGCCGTAGCTTTTTCTAGAGACCCACCCACCCGTCTTTTGGACGGGCTGAGTTCGTTTTGAACGGGTGGAGATTTTAGGTTGGATGAGTGGAAATTTAAGGAGGAAAACCTTACCAGTGTTATGTATTATAAGGAATGGTGGAGGTGTTTGATAAAATTATGACACTGCCGTTTTTGTTTCAGGATTGCCCCATGTCGCAGTGACAATAATGGAACCATGTTAGGCATTAGGGCGTCAGTCGCTCAACTTACCGTATCTTATGGGGGCTGGGAATGTCAAGTCACAACAGTCGCAGCAGCCAAGGCGACACTGTGGGGACCGCAAGATGGCCTGTGAGGCCTGCAGCAAACAATTCTCTGTCTTCACTCACAAGGTGAATACTTAATATTTCAGCTTATATTATAAATACAAAGAACAGTAATAATTGTATGTATGTATATATATATGTATATATGTATAGATATGTATATATATACAGCGATAGAAATAAGCCAGAATATTTACTTGTCTGCCAATATTTGACCTTGTCCGAGTGGTCGTGAAGGGGAATCGAAGCTTCAGAAAAAATGTAAAATATCTTATTTTTATGAAAACAACACAATGTTCCTGTTGTTTCGTTGCATGTACATCTGAGTGACTTGTGATCAAAGACACAATTTGATTTAATCTTCAAATTTAGAAATTGCAAAATTATATTTGCTACTATTTTCCGGTCCATTATTATTCATCACGAGTATTAAAAGTAGAAACGTTACATGATGTATACCAATATTTTAGTTATGCTGATATGAATGCATTTATTAATAACAAATAATTACTATGATGATAGGAATGAGACAATTGTTTTCCTTGCTATTTGTTTTATAATGTTACACAAACTATTTATGTTTAATATGGTTTAATATAACACTGCTGTACAATTTTGGCATCCGTTTATCATTGAAGATGCCACTCAACCAGGAACACGATAAATGCAAAACCAGGAAATGTCACAAAAATCATAATAAACTATATAATTTGATAATATTTTGTTCAACCTCTATGAACTTCAATATTAACAAAGTTCTGTATTTTACAAACGAAGATAATATTCAATTGATCATCAGCAAACAAACACATATTTTTCCTAAATGTTATATTACCGTTTTAATGATGATAAAACTGTTTTAACGGTGCCTGAATTACATTTACCAGGCGAAAAATAATTTATAGATTTAGTTACGTCGTAACGTTGCTGCCGCGCGCAGACCGCCGTAGTTGGCGGAAGCCGACATGTCAACGCCGGTTGGCGCCCCGTCCCCGGCCGCGCGTCTTGCATAATTCAGTTTCGAAAACTTGCAATTTATGGTTAAAATAAATTTTATATAGATACAACAACACTTCTGAAATTTCATGAATATTCCGTTTATCAACCAGCACCATAGGTCTACCGAAGAGCCAGTTACAAGTTTAGAAAATTGTCACTGATCTGGATCGATGACTTGGTCTTGGAAGACTGCCGAGTCCGCGTGGGTTAGGCGTAATAATGGTTAACACTATATATTATTCAAATAACAGGTAGCGATACAAACTATGTAAAACTAGCGATATAAAACTATTTCTAAAGTTCATCAAATATGATCTGTGAATGGGATCAAGTTGTATGTCGACCAAACTGAACGATTTACGATTGTGTGAAATACAGCCTCGATCAACGATGGCTGATGCGAAGTCTGTCCTACACGTATGACATAGCTAGGTCGGTGTGCTCAGCGGATGACCCTGTTAACGCAGGCACTAAACTCGGTCGAACATTGGCGTAAAACACACTGGCGGCGGAACGACAAGACGTCGACACACTAACAAAATTGGAATGCGCGTGATTGCTAGCGAACTTCATTTACGTTTGAATTTCCTCAAATAAAAAGTTTGTAATGTTGCACGCGTCACTATTTACTGTAAATTTTCACTTGTCCACCGGATTTAACAAGATTTAACAAGATTGCCAACCAGAAAATTACTCTGGATGGCAGTTGGACAAGGAAGCCTTTTGGCTTATCGAGAGTCCAATACTTTTTATCTACATGTATCCCGCCTTTTTAAGGTGTGTGTCGATTTTATTTTTAAACATATTCACGCTACTAGCACCAACACAATCAGGAGATAATCTGTTCCATTCATTTACAGTCCTTTGTGAGAATGAGAACTTTCTTATATCTAATCTACACTGCTCCTTTACTAATGTAGCTTCATGTCCTCTGGTCCTTCTATCTTTCTTAACTGAAAAAAAAATGTTTCTATCAATATTTTCATAACCATTCAATATTTTAAACACTTCTATGTGATCTCCTCTCAATCTCCTGGTCTCTAGTGTTGTTAAACCACATTCTTTTAGGCGTATTTCGTAACTAAGATCCCTCAGATTTGGTATCATTTTAGTCGCTCTCCTCTGTACTCTTTCTAGCATATCTATGTCCTTCTTGCGATATGGCCTCCATGCTTGTATACAATATTCTAAATGAGGCCTCACTATTGTTTTGTACATCGGTACTATGAATTCCTTTTTCTTATACGCTATATTTCGCCTAATTAATCCAAGAATTTGATTTCCCTTTGACGCTGCAATTCCGCACTGCTCTGAAACCTTCATATCAGCACTAATGGTTAACCCTAAGTCCTTTTCTTTTACAGTAGTACTTAGAACAGTACCCCCCATTTTATATTTTACCTCTTCATTCCCATGACCTGTGTGGAGGCATTTACATTTCCCAAAATTGAACAGCATTTGCCACTTTTCAGACCATTTGATCAACCTATCAAGATCATCTTGTAAATGATGTCTGTCTCCATCACTTTTAATCCTTCTAAACACTTTTGTATCATCCGCAAATGTTAACACCTTGCTTGTTATATCATCGTCCAAATCGTTGATATATATTAAGAATAATATAGGTCCTAGTACTGATCCCTGTGGTACCCCACTCAATACCGATTTCCAGTTTGAAGCCTCCCCATCAACTACTACACGTTGTCTTCTGTCATTCAGCCATTTTTCTATCCAGTTTATTATACCATTTCCTATGCCATGGGCCTTTAGCTTAAGGAGTAATCTTTGATGTGGTACTTTGTCGAAAGCTTTTTGAAAATCTAAATAGATGATATCTACTGGTGATCCCTCATCTACCCACCTAGTGATGTCTTCCAAAAAACATAACATATTTGTTAAGCATGACCTCGCTTTTAAAAACCCATGTTGAGATGGGTTTATCAAGTTATGTTTAACAAGAAAATCCACCATGTGATCTTTAATTAGTCTTTCTAATAATTTGCAAATCACTGATGTTAAACTCACTGGTCTATAGTTCTCTGACTTGTTTCTCGAACCTTTTTTAAATAACGGTATAATGTTTGCCTCTTTCCATTCTAAAGGAACCACTCCCTCTTCTAATGACAAATTGAAAACTGTTGCAAGCGGTGCGCTAAATTGTTCTACAATTTCCAATAGTAGTTTGGGCGGAATCCCGTCCACTCCAGGTGATTTATTATCCTTCATAGCCCTTATTTTCTTAGCTACCATTTCCGAGGTTACAACTAACTGTCCTAAATAGTCTGAATCTGCCCCCTTGAACTTAGCCTCTGGTACTGGCAGTGAACTAATATCTTCCCTGGTAAACACTGAACTAAAATACTCATTCAGGTCTTCTGCCATTAAGAATCCCTCTGATATTGTATTTCCAGCACTATCTTCTAGAGGACCGACCTTATCCTGAACTTTCTGTTTGCTTCGAATATACGCATAACAACTCTTACTGTCATGTTTTATATTACTAGCTAATTTTTTTTCATAGCTTCTCTTTGAATTTCTAATTTCAGCTGTAGCTTGATTAAGTGCTTCTTTATAAATGTTGTAGTCTTCATCATTTCCAGTACATCTATATGACTTCCACATCATTTGTTTATACTTAATTTTTCTAATGGCTTCTTTCGATAAGTGTTTCTTTTTAGACCGTTTCCCTTGTTTTTTGAAAGGTACAAATTTATCGACTATGCACTTAATTTCACTATTTAAGATATTCCAACATTCGGTTGCTGTCTTATTCTTCAGTGTGTTATTCCAGTCTATCTTTGCTAAATATTTCCTCATGTCCTTATACCTTCCTTTGTGGAAATTTCTCCTATACTGCTTTTTACTATTCCTTTCTGATTTTACTTTGATGGTAAAATGTATCTGGTTGTGATCACTACTCCCCAGTGGCTCACATATCTTGACATTGTCAACTAATTCTTTCTGTGAGGACAAAACTAAGTCTAACACATTCTCTCCCCTGGTTGGTTCTAGCACATGTTGAGAAAGGAAACTATCTTGTACTAAAACTAAAAACTTGTGGTCCTCACTCCCCATACTCTGTAGAGATTTCCATTGTATATGCCCATGGTTAAAGTCCCCCATAATAATACAGTTCCGTTTGCTTACTTCCCTTATAGCGTTTTGTATTTTTTCATTCTCTTCTATGCTTATGTTTGGACTTCGATAAACTAACCCAACTGTTAACGTTGAGTTTCCTGTAACTATGTTACACCAAACAGCTTCTTCGCAATCTGCTTCTCTTTCTAATTTTATTTCATAAGCCTGGATAGATTCTTTAATATATAAAATAACTCCACCTCCCTTTCTTCCTATTCTATCTTTCCTAAACTTTACATATCCTGTTAGTCCCAATTCGGCATCTGATATATCAGTGGTGGCCCACGATTCGGTTATACCTATTATGTGAGGGTCAATATCTTCTACCATAATGTTTAGTTCACTTCTTTTGTTTACTATGCTCCTTGCATTTAAACAAATGCATTTATATCCTGATTCAGAACAGTTTTCCAGGCTGTTCTTTGCCGATTTATTTCTGCTGTCTTTATCTATGCCTCCAGTTTCAGGCTTCTCTGTGAATCCCCCCTGCGAATCTAGTTTAAATAGATGCAGCCTGTCCCACTGTCAATAACCATGTAGAGTAATTTTATTTGTCCGAGCCAAAAATCACTTGTCCCGGACAAACGGACAAGTGCTATTTCGAACGCTGATATATATACATATACATGTATAACCAAATAGTTCTCTCTTCACACGTAAGGTCAGGCTGCAATGCTTCCTTCTATCTAATCCCATCTATGAATTATATTAACAGGAGTCTTTTTCGTAATTTTTTTATCAAAAATGTTTTACAGTATAAACTATTATAACGTAACACTAAATTTAACCTAGGTATCTATATTTTTAACAATATATTAGTTTTATTAAGCATACTATCCAACCTTTACAAGAATGTAAGAAAACAATGTTACAATTTTTCCGACTTATCACTCATTTGGTCAGCCGGGGTCACATATCGACGTATTAGTCCAAAGGACTTCAGGGCCTCTTGGCCCATTTTTGATATCTTAACTCGTGTGTGCCAAATAATAGTATAGCACCAAATAATAGTATAGGGTGGCAAATCGGTCAAATTTAATAATAATATAGTGCTGAATAATAGTAGAGGGTAGTAAATCGGTCACCGTGCCTCGGTTTTGTTTCAATGGTACATATCGGGGGCTAGTCATCCTCGTGCGCCAGGGATCTGCTGCTGATTACGTCCGTGCCAGCCAGCAGTACCCCCTGGCTGATCGCTTTGTGAAACTCTTAATTTAAGCTCAGCCTGTGAAATCACTCGCTAGATCAGTGGTTGGCGGCAGGTCAGGTTGTCATAATAAAACTAATTTCAACCAACCATGGCTCGTGTTACATGCAATGTTTAGGATGAAGAAGCAATTATTCGAATACACAGTACCGCTCAGCTGCTCGTACTAATGAGCGAACGGGTCATTATATATTGGGATTCCCAGAAGTCGATTATCCATCTTCAAATTGGGGCTGGTATTTGCGCTGTTCTCACGGGTGATGCAGTCGCGGCTGGCGAAGTCAGTTACTAGTTTGACTCGGCTAACTTCCGCACTTCGCGTAGGAGATCTGCCAGGGCTAGTTTTGCATGGCAAACAGCCCTGGCTTGCGAGGATGGGGCTAGTGCAAGATGTTAGTGTGGCAATTTTTAGCAAACAGCGCAGTTGACTGACATCACTGTGTGCAATATTGGGGTTTTACCTAAAAAATATACCTTACTGAGCTCCTGAGAACTAAGGATTTTCAGTTCACCTAATCATAGAAATCTGACGTTCTAACACTTTAGGATCAAAGCTATGATCCTCGGAAGCCTGACTGTCATTAGAAATGATGCAGACTTAGCTGTTAGAGGGAGCCATCTTATAGTGCCAAATAAGGTGCATATAGGGTGGCATTTTTCATCAAATAAATACGCATACCGGGATGTTTATTAGGCACACAGGAATATTTGTATGTACCAGTTTACGAGTATTTTCATCTGAAATAAATATATTTGTTGTTCAGAGGGTGTGCTCAGACTGTGGACCTGAAATAAACGTATTCGTTGTACAGAGGGTGTGCTGAGACTGTGGACCTGAAATAAACGTATTCGTTGTTCAGAGGGTGTGCTCAGACTGTGGACCTGAAATAAACGTATTCGTTGTTCAGAGGGTGTGCTCAGACTGTGGACCTGAAATAAATGTATTTGTTGTTCAGAGGGTGTGCTCAGACTGTGGACGACACCACTGCTCCAAGTGTGTGTTGAAGTCCACCGGCAATGAGCTGCGTTGTCGCCAATGCGACCGTCTTGCCTCGGGCACCGTGTCGCGCAATGAACTCATGCAATACCGTGTCAAGGACCTGAGACGGTTCCTCGCGAAACGGCACATACCGACAGAGCACTGTACAGAGAAGACAGATCTTGTGGAGCTGATCCTCCGCAGCACCAACAGAGAGCAGTTTGAAGAGCAACAGGAGCAGCAACGACAACGCATCCAGGAGCTGCAGGTAACACAGCATCAGAGCCGAAATGTAACAAAGTGTTTTTACTTCATTACTTTATATGAAGTACATTTTTAGAAGTACTTTTACTTGTAACAAAGTACAATTAAGGTGTACTTTTTTGATTGTAACGAAGTGTCAATATTTTCTGTGTTACCATTTTGGAACTTCTTTTTTGAAAATTATTGGTTCACCTGTGATTTGTAAAGTTTGATTTTTTTGGCAAGAACGAGCTCTCAACTAACTAAAATATTCGCCAGCTCATATGTATTATTTTTTGTGTAAGAGTACAGTTAAATAACGTGTTTGATTTATACACTGAATGATGTGTGGGTGGTGGTGTCAACCATTTTATATAGTCACTTGAGAAAAGTACATTTCTGTTTACTTTAAGTACAGTTGTTTACCTTGTACTTCTACTTCAAGTACAATTTTTCTAAAGTACTTTTATTTGAGTATCTTTTTTCCTAGTTACATGTACTTTTACTCAAGTACACAATAAATGTACTTCTACCAGCTCTCTCTGGCATACACTGCTCAGCTGGCATAGATTTCTTATTGTTATTATATACTGGGGTTGTCGACTAGCATTATACTAATCTAAATATACCGTTTTAATAAAAAATCAAAAGATTGTAACTCTCTCTCTGCCATTTATTTGTGTCATGTTATGCTAATGAATTTTCAGAAAAGTTGGTTTTAGTGAAATACTTACAGTTTACATATGGAAAAAAACGCCCCTCAACAATGCTGTTAACAGTGTTAAACGTTCGGGTGGTTATAACCAATGGAAAACAGATGTAGGGGATTGTTATGTAACTGCCTTGCAAATTCACATTCAGTTCTCGTAAGTCATACAAGGAGACTAGTGGCTAGATTTCGTGAGATTCGAGAGGGCTCATTTTGTGGCAGATTATAACCCGGTGACTATATATAATATGATGCCCTACACTGTTACTATATCAATCCAAGCTACACTGTTGGTGTATAAAGCCAGACTGCAAGTTAGTGCACACACACCCCCTGGCAGCCACGCTAACGCCCAAAATCCAACTCCAACCCAGGGTGAAATATTAAAAAGTAAATCACGAACTACGAAACACCATAATGGGCCCATCTATGAAAGTTCAATCTCATACATATAAAACTGATGGAGATATGCTCTGCGACTGCAGTACCCTGGCAATTGTCATGCTTCGGAAATTGAACAATGGTTCACAGCCAAACTGGTGTCTTATTAGGGTGCCGGCAAAATGTATGAAAGTTATGGCCAACTGGCCTTGCCTTCGAGTATGCCAAATTTGAGGCCTGTATCTCTGTTTCAGTATGGGTCTGTTTCAGTGTTATAGTATGGGTATGTTTCTATGTTATAGTATGGGTCTGTTGTATCCATTCCAAATAAATAAATGGTCCTTCATGTAGTTAATTGTCGTACACCCAGATCCATTTTGTGTTTTCCCTTGGGGGGGATTTCAGCATCCGGTAGATTCTAAACTGTAGTCATTACGTAGGATTACAGGCTTTTCCTGTAAATCTTTCTCTGCCTGTAATCCACCTACAAACCGCTGTGAATTAACACAAGACACAACAAGCGCTGTGAAAACATGTCACAAAAGTATGTTTGTTTGTTTTTCTAAAAAATATTAAATATGTTGTATTTATCTGCCAATCACCGATGTATACCAGCAGTTATGGTTCAAAATACTACAATTGTGGTCAACTTGCAAATTTACATCTATTGAATAGCATAGAGGAGACAAGTGACCATCTGAACTGCTGACAAAACCTTGCATAGTTGTGTGTTGTCTGTTGTGTCTAAATAAGCCACAGCACCTACTTCCATGTCACGTCTACAGGAGCACATTGAGAGCACAGAGGAACCGCGTAGCAACGAGAACACAAATGAAACAATGGAGCCACCTACCGAAAGTACGCCACCTCACGATGACACTGCCGTCCCCGAGAGTGAACCAACGGAGGTGAGGGTTACACCCCAGTGCGAGATTGTCATCAATAGTCTGATGATGTTCTAGCTAATGTTGGGAATCGGTTTGGTTTTCCTAGTCGAGCATCAGTTGTCTCATTATATGTGCCACTATGTCACCATCACATACATTTACAACCTCATGCAATTTGCAAAGGTGTCATTTTATATAATTACATCTTTAATTGACAATACCTTAAGCTTCCAAACCAAGATATTTTACTCTTCCTTGCGCAGTGGAGTGCACATGGCCGAAAGACCAAATAATATAAGTCGATGAATGGTCTGATGCGCAGTTCACTGTGTGGCGCCACACAATAGCATTTCCTGCATGTTGTGTGCATTTGGACACACGTTAACACGTTACTGTACATCACAAAATATATTTTACTTCCATATAATCTAATGATAATTAACCACATATTGTGAAATAAACATAAAATGTTACCATGGTGATCCACATTCAGCTGTAATCAAACCCAACATCGTCGGAGTAGCTTAATTAATCGGATGCGGCCATGTCCGATTATTTACACTACTCTGCCACCATCTCGTCCAAATCTGATTGCATGCAATTTGAAAAGACACAATTCATAAATCCTGTAAATAGTTTAATATATAACTAATAAGTATATATATACATGTTTAATTGTGTATATTGTATGCATACCATTGTTTGTAGGTTGTTTAACTTGCATCAGATGACAGAAGTTTCTTCTCTTTCCTATCAGTCACACACGCTTACAGAATACACATAATTCTAACAAAGTTTCTTAAATTTAATTGTCTCATGAGTTCATAAAGTAAAAAACTTGCATTTAGCATTGTTTCAACTTCAACTCTTCCACCACTACGCGGTGCGTGACTTGCAATTTTACAATCCAAAATTGCTATTAGCGTAAACTTGCATTAACATCACAGTTTAACCCACCAGGTGGTGGAGCAATTTATTCCCCTCAACATACATGGAGACAACCAAACACCCCCCACGTATTGCTTAACGTGTTTTGGGAGTTTGTGAACTTATGCGACCTCCCCACCTGGTATAGGAGACATCCTTTACGGTTTCTGAACAAGACGTGTTACTGGATATGGTCCACCTTTGTCAAATGGCATGTGAATAATAATTACATATTGTACTATTTGCGTGCACAGTCTGGAACAGAAAGACGGCGGACGTCGCTGGCCCAGGTGAACCAGCAGTCGGACATCAGCGAGCTGACGGTGAAGCAACTGAAGGAGATCTTGGCCGCCAACTTTGTGAACTACAAGGGCTGCTGCGAGAAATGGGAGTTGATCGACAGAGTGACGCGGCTCTGGAAGGAGGACAGGAACAACCAGCTCAAAGGTGAGACACTGTGCGTGTGTATATATATATATATGTATATATATATATACATATATATTTATATACAGTTGAACCTCGCTTTACAGTCACCTCAGTAATACAGTCACCTCGCAATTAAGGTCACTAGGAGAGTCCAAAATTATTTCCATATAGAATAAAGTATAGGAAATTAGTCATGCAAATAAGGTCACCTCACTATTCAGGTCACTTTTGTTTTGCTCAGTCCCGAGGCCGAAAGTGACCTTAATAGTGAGGTTCCACTCTATATGTGTGTGTGTATACATTATATTATATTTAATGGTTTATATAATTATGCCATTTTATGTAAAGCACCCAAGAGTATTTTATTTAAAGTGGATTTGGACACTATATATATATATATTTATTATCTATCAGGGATTGATTGGTATGGTCGAATGAGGATCAATTCTACGCAAGTGACCAGTCTCACCATATACAGTTCATGAGTGGTGTCGCCCCAGAAATGAACAAATTTAAAGTTGTAGCGACTGTTATGATTGAAACTGTTAATGTGAATATGTCATGTTGTTAAGGTAGGTAACTATGTATATATTGCAAGTTTATTTTATGTTTATTTACCTGCTGATGCCAGTTTCCCAGTGCTTTCTTTGGAACTTTGTCTTGATGTTGTTTGCTCATTTATGGTGTCTTAACAAATGCGAAATGTGTCATACATGACGTATATCGCTTTTTCTAAGTGTTTTGTTGTTATTCTTTCAGCTGAAGCAGCAGAAAAAGAAGGTAATCATCAATCCTCCTTATTTATCTCTCTAATGACCTCGTACCCAAACAACTAACTATAATGCTTAGAAGTGTTAATGTGGGTGCTTAAAGTTGTCCAGTTTTTGTGTGCTGCATAATTGTGTGGAAGAGAGAAAACATCTGTGTAAACTGTATGTGGCTTTTTGCAGGTTACATCTTGTGAAGTTGCAATGTGTGTGTGTTATAAATGTAAATGAGTGTAATTGTAAACAAGTAAGATGTGTGTTGAACATTAGCCCGATGTGTGTTAACTATAATGTGTAATTATTAATGAGAAAAATGTTTGTTGTAACTGAGCAAAATTAAGTGAGATCTGGTTATGTCATAAATGAGAAAAGATGGTGTTATGAATAGTAATTCTTGTTTTGTAAATGTGCAGTGTGGTTGTGTGAGAGCAATGCTTGTGGTAAATGGGCAATGTATGTTGTAGACGAGCAATGTATGTCGTAGATGAGCAATGTGTGTTGTAGATGAGCAATGTGTGTTGTAGATGAGCAGTGTGTGTTGTAGATGAGCAGTGTATGTTGTAGATGAGCAATGTATGTTGTAGATGAGCAATGTGTGTTGTAGATGAGCAATGTGTGTTGTAGATGAGCAGTGTGTGTTGTAGATGAGCAATGTGTGTTGTAGATGAGCAGTGTGTGTTGTAGATGAGCAGTGTATGTTGTAGATGAGCAATGTATGTTGTAGATGAGCGAGGTGCATTACAGATTAGCAGTGTGTTGTAAATGGGCTATGTGTGTTGTAAATGAGCTGTGTGTGTTATAAATGAGCAGTGTGCATGTTGTAAATGAGCAATGCATGTTGTAGATGACCCAGTGTCGGCGGATGGAGATGACCTGTGCAAGGTGTGCATGGCGGCCATCATCGACTGTGTCCTACTTGACTGTGGTCACATGGTCACCTGCACCAAGTGCGGCAAACGCATGGCCGAATGTCCCGTGTGTCGACAGTACGTCGTCCGCGTCGTACACACTTTCAGAGCGTGATAACACCGCCGTGTCACGTGTATCGTCGGTGTCATGTGCATTTTCAGAGCGTGACATCATTGTGATGTCACGTGTGTCAAGAATATGTCATCAGTGTCATTCACACATTGAGCTTGATGTCGCCATGGACTCTTGCATGTGTGCAAACCACACACTTTTTATAGTCTGTACAGAAATCTGTTTAATCGGAAATCGCAGCCAAACCATCACATCGTCTGCACAGTGTACGACTACTCACACATCAAGCAGCCACAGTACTGCGAGTGGCACACATCCATGTGGCCGAATCTCTTTCACCACACCCGTGTAGCTCGCATTTATTCGTCTTAACACAAAAAGTGTATCCATCCGTGAATAGATTCACCAACATATCAGCGAGTTAGTCTGCGGATCCTCAGGCCAAAGCTAGCGAGTTAAGTTCCTGTCTTGTGTTCGAATGTCGGTTACACGTCCATATGACACGGCGTAGTTACGGGCCGAAGCGGACATCTTGTTAGCTGAGGTTCGACGGTGAAGCATCACACAATGCATATTGTTTCTATACAGAGTTAGATTCAAGGCATTCCACGGAGTGTGTGTTTTATCACTGGATCAATCTCGACTGTGATACGCGGTTGCCAGGTTTAATGTATATACCGGTTTGATATTGAATTGTTTTATTGAGCACACCCTGTGACAGAAACCCAAGACCCAGAAATTAGCCGCTATGTTTATCTGGGTTGTTGCGCGTGCACAAAAGTAGCTGGCGTTGCGAACTGGGACATGTTGGTCAGATCTCGTGAGATTTGACACAGTTGATTGTGTACAGATAAAATATTTGCAAGAGTCGTCCTTTCGAATTGTTTTACTGCAGGTTGTTGTTCACATGCCATTTGACAAACGTGGACCACATTCTATGGTACAAAAGTCTTGCTCGGAAACCATAAAGCACCTGTACCAGACGGTCGCACGAGTTTGTGAAGTCCCAGAATTTAAGCATTATATGGGGGGTTTGGTTGTCACTGTATGGTGAGAAGACATAAATTGCTACAGTGACACCAGCGAGCGAGTGAAAATTGTGATAAGTTAATGTAAATTGATGCTAATAACAATTTTGGATTGTATAAATTTCAAATATCTGTGGGAGAGGGGGGTTCGAACCAATACTAAACATATGTTTTTTTATTTCATTAACTTGTGAGGCTGTCGTGAGACAATCAAATTTCAAAAAAATGTGTATTCTGTAAGGGTGTGTGACTGACAGAGGAAAGGGAAGAGACTTCTGTTATCTGATGCAAGTTAGACAACGTACAAACAATCATATGCATACATACAGGTAAACAAAATATACTCAATTACACATGTATATGCACTTTTTAATTATATATTAAACTGTTCATGGGATTTATGATTTTCACCGACTTTTTTAGTTAATTGCATTCGCACATAAATTCTAGTTGCGGAATGAAAGAGGTAACATTTTATAATTGCAATATTTAATGGACTTCTGTGCTGTTGGCTTAAAGCAAAAAAAGGTGGTTTTTTTTAAAGACCAGCTACAAAGAATTAACCAAATATCAGTGCGAATCTAAGTCTATTGAACAGTTTAATTTGTTTATACATGACCTTTCTTGAATGATTATGTTATAATGATTTATTTTTGCTACTTATTGCCAAGACGTACAGCATGTATGGAATGACATCTTAATTACAGCGTTTTCCTCTGTACAGTTTATAACTGTACATTTTAGACATTCTTTAACTGTGAACATTCACTTAATGTTTTAAGAGTTTTCATGTTTCGCAAACTTGCAATAAACTGCGTTATTCGTTATGCCAGTTTCTGTCTCGATGCTACACTGCAGACAGACCATGCAAGTTGTGTATTTTATTGTTTGCTGGCTTAGTCATTTGTGTACTTGTCTGAAACACTGTACCAAACCTGTTCGACAGTTGTTGTTATTTACAGTCATGACGGATTGAGTCCACTCTTTGGAGAATACTAGTCCCTGGTAACCTAAAAAAGTTAATTTTGATGTCCAACTGTTGTATTGTGTTATCTGTAACCAACCTGTCAAGCCAGGTGTGGTAACAGGACAAACGGAACCTCACTATTGAGGTCGTCCTCTGGACTGGGAAAAGGTGGTCTGAATAGTGAGGTCAGACCATATCAGTGGGACTGATTTCCTATACTTTATTCAATATGGAAATACATTGAGACTGTCCTAGGGTGACCTTAATTGCGAGGTGGCTGTATTACTGAGGTGACTGTAAAGCTTGGTTCGACTGTTTGTTGTACTACCCCTGGTATATTGTCGATACAAATGTATAAAAGATTGTTGGATTAATTCTATTTTATCTCACACGTGGTCTTCGTCGGTCTTGATTGTGACAACCAGTTCGCACAAAGAGCCATTCCAGGAACTTGCAGTTAGCTCCATCTGCCTCCGCTGTAGCTGGTGTTTACCACTTCAACATGTTATGGGTGGAACATTCAAATTACGTTTGGTGTTATTAAGTGCAATTTGGCGAGCAGTATATTTTTTATTCCGGTATTGAGAATATCATATTAATGAATGTGACCAGCCACAGCTAAGTTGGTATTAAGTTGTAAAATTGAGTTTTGTACCTTTTTCAATTCCACAGATGATGAGCTTTAAAATGATATGTCATTTGTTGAAATATCTTCAGTAGTTTTTATTTGTTGCTAGAATTGAATCAACCTTTTAAAAAGCTATATTTTGAGAAATTATGTCATTTGGGTTCAAAATATTTCTTAAAATGCATGTATTTGATTAGTTTTGGATTATTTGTTGAGACAAATAAAGTGAATGTTAAAACATGATACTATAATGTATACATTTCTGCTAAAATCACAAAATTGACAGGACACAATTGACAGCCTAGATAGCTATTTTAGCTCATGTTCAGAATAGGCCTGTGTCACTAATACCAGGTTCACTGGCAGGCCACAAACAAGGAACAGACAAAACTGGTTTAAGTCGGTTTACATTATTGATTAATAACCTGGTTGTTTGGTTGTCATGTGGTCACACAGTGCCGCAATACAAGGATCAATCTTCACACACCCTCCAGAGACCAATTAGCAAGGCCAGTTTGTGATTATGATTGTGTTGGTAAGATTGTGGCTGGCCCCAATTTGACAGACAGCTGTGACCTTTCATTAAAGCTCAAATCGGGAGCGGCGCGAGTCAAGATCAGACATGCTGCATTGTATGGATTTCCTGTATAGAATATGAATCATTTAAATGTTTGGAGTAAAGTCCGTATACTGTTTTTTTAAATACACTTCAAATGTAGAAATCAAGATACAACTTATATAGCAGTCAAAGAGCAAATATTTGTTATGCTAAGCAAAGCAGATTTTTTATGTAGGAGCAGGGCAGGAGACGGCCATAGTGTCTATACTTGTCATTTGTAGACATTTAGTTTGAGGTGTCTAAGCTAAGAAGCAATAGACATATCGCCCAGCTAATCTAGACTAAAACCATTCGCATCTTCTTACTGATAAATGAAGTGTGAATAATTTGCAATATATTCGGAACTATTGCAAGTACTTGTAATACTTGCATAAGTATTGTAGCATAATGATGCTTTTGGTTTATTTGTCAATAATTTAAGCAATTTTATGCAATGTTCCATACAATTCAATAATGCTTTGAAAGTGTATAAATATGAAATAAACAATATTTCTATAACACCTTGTGTTGTTATTATATCCCATAATATAATGATATGCAGCTAGTAGAATTATCCAGTGTTGCAAGGGGGAAAGACACTATGCTGATTCATTCATATTCACAAATTCAATCCAAGGGAGCAGTTCCAAGATCCTGTGCACTGGAATGTGATCCATCCTCTAGTCTAGTCACTGAAATCTGACCTCCATTTTTTTAGAAAAAAAATATTGTTGGCATAATCCTGAAAACTGTCCCACCCCGAAATCTCCCAACACTGAAATCCATGGCATTTGAAACTGAGCCTATTCCCTAGTACATTATAACGTAGTTTAATCTAGTTCAGTATGCAAATAATTATGTATTTGTTCCATGTACAGCTGTATTGTCTTTTAGCAATATACCTGTAACTGGTGCCTGAAGCTAGCCTGGTCAGTGCCTTGCACTCGTAAACTGCAATAATGTGAAAAGTACTCAAAATTGCTGATAACATTTGATGACAGTTGTTGTTGACATTATTATCTTTATAGTGACTTAGAAAGAAAAAATCCACAGTTGCAATTTCATTAAAAAAAATTGGGCCCTATCTAGACAAACACAGACCCAAACTATGTTTTTAATAAATTCATTGTAGATATTATACAACAAAAAAGTTGTAACAGTCGTTACATACATGTATGCTCCAAGAAGTGAAAGATGAGCTTAATGTATACTCTTAGGAAAATACAATACGTAATATATAGTAAATATTTCTATAAATATCCTCATAAATATTTATAAACAATTGCTTCTCGGTTAGTTACCAGGTCTGCATATAATGCTGTCAAAAATAATTATATTAGGTGTTTCTCAGTTCTTGGATCAACTTTAAAAATTATAATAATATGGTAATGGTGTTTCCCTTTCTTGTTTCACTTTCAGTTTCGCAAAACATTTGGAAATCGCCAAATTATGACAACTTTCGACTTTCTGTTGATAATGAATAGCAACACAACAAGATTGTGACATACCATTTTAATTTACTATATGTTTGGGTTGCACATAATAACGTATTTATTAACGTATTAAGTTGTAATGGGGAGTGTTGTCATTTTGGCCCGAAGAACGACGGCTAAAAAGCGTGGCGTTCCAGAGAGAGGTTAGTCTCGGTTATCAAAGGCCATAACGCCGATAACCTCAACTGTCGCGTCCAGTAACCTAATTAATTTTAGCTTGTCCGTTGATGCTTTGCGTTGTTTTAATTAATCTAAAACTAGCAAATGTACTAATTTACAGACTTGTGTTATTTCTATTTCAGTAATTATAGCGTGAGAGAAAATTATATAGACTAAGTTGCGATCGCTGCCTAGTCCCTTGTGACGGAGGCTGCAACGTCACCGGAAGAGTCAAATGAAAAACGAAGATGGCATCGAAATCTATGTTGATGCTTAAATTCTAGTGTTTTTCGTGATAGTAAAATGGAAGCTGATGAGTTTGGCCCGTTGACGTCTGCAGGGGAAGACAAAGGTAAAGTGTGTCTACAGTATAACATCGGCGTGATTATGCGTACGCCAATGTCTGTGATTGCATAATCACATTTGCAGTGGGTGTGTAAAATAAACAATACTTCAGTGACACTGACAGTGACAGTCACTGACAGTCCTTGCGTCAATATAATGTTCTGGACCATATTCTACCATAAACGTTTTGTTTGTCCTTAACGCGTAGGGAATAGTGCAGAATACTGTATTTGTACATTTCCTCTGCTAGTATCAACTGTTCGAACACTTTAATTTAGTGCCACATCGTCCATTCTTTTCATCAGTTCGTGGAATCATGTTAAATGATGTTTACATCTGATCACATCTTCATTCAGCACCAGGCCAAGGCCAGCCAGGGTTGTTAAGACCTGGCTCTCACCCATTGACAACGGGATACTATTTGATGGCTTCTTGTCATATGACTCATGTGAATGAAGTGCCAGTGATTTTGATAACCCTTAAATTGTGGCATTTTTAACTGTTTTTAAGAAAGTGTATACATGTTAAAGAGCGGCAGAATAATCAACAAGTTGATTGTGGCCGCCAAAAGGATGATGATGAAAACATGTACATTGTACAACATGAACAGTGGTTACTTATTTGATCATACATGCTATTATATAGGTCACTTTGGCATTTGATAAATTATGCTTTTGCAAAACAACTAATTGCCACATCCGACCAGCGGAATAATAAACACAAGGCACACGTACGGATATATTTTTAATCATTTGTGCAGTTGTATCATAAAATTACATATTATGTGAAAACAGTTTTTATGGAGAACTTTGAGGAAAGTGATGTAGAGTGAATGTTGATTCACTGGAGATTTATATTTAAACGATAGACAATCTCAGAATGCTACTTTAAGATATTGATTGATGTGCTGATTAATCAACATTATTTCAGATAAGCGAGGAAAGGAGAGCTCAGTGCCACAGGAGCAATGCAAGGAGGAGCTGAGCAAGAGCAATGAGGAGCTGAGTGAGCAGCTGAGGCAGCTGAGAGAGGAGATGGAGAACATGAAGACGGCCGTGAGTTTCTCTGAGGTGGCAAAGCAGGAGGAGATACAGGAGGTAGAGAAGAAGTGTGAACTCGACATCTTGTCTCTCAGGCTCATAATGAAAGGTAAGGGGTAGACACCATTAACAACCTTAGTTATGGTGGAGGGCAGTGTTGCTTTGGCTAAAGTGTAAAACTCTCGATTGAGAGAACCCAGGTTCGAATCCTATGCTGCGGTATCAAACCTTGGGTAAATTTGTTCACTCTGCGTTGCTCTAGTTCACGCCGATGTATGGTTAAGTACTTGGTTATAGACAATGGTGGATATTTGTGTACGAATAGTCTTCGTGCATTAATTGCAGCATGGCTGGATGCTTCCCAGAGAAGTCTAGATGGTGTTCGATTGAACAGATCTGTCAGGGAGTAAAGTGTAAAGCACTTTGAGCTGTCCTGAGGACTGGATACAGTGCAATATAAAAACATTCCTTTACTTTGCTTTTTCTTCTGGCCTCAGCTTGCCCACCCTCAGATGAAAGTTGTAAACGTTGATATAGTGGTATCAGTATATTAACACAAAGTCCAAAGCGTAAAATATCATTGTCTGATGCCAGATGAAACTACTTTTGACCCCCTCCCCAAACAAAAGTAATTTAATCTGATATCGGACATCTATGTTCTGAGATGAATTTTTAATTAAGGGATGAGTGCCAACACCAAAATTGTGTCAATTCCAAATCACGTATTAACATCTAGCAAAACACCACTACAAAAATGCACAGTAAATGGTTCTACATTTAATTCTGATAACAAAATAAATGAAAGTCGTCACCATGTATTGCAGGGAAATAAAGAGAGCTTCACTGTGGCACCACCTATTGAGTAAAACATATGTTAGTGCCCAGTGATGTTATTGTGGAATCATGTGGATATTGGAAGCGGGCAGCATGATGGATAATATCTTAGCTACCATGTCACATCAGTTTAATCCAGTGGCTATCGGCTGTGGTTTTGGAAGCCATTGTACTTACTACCCGTTACGCCCTCTGGAGTTTAGGGCAGCGACTAAGTTCCTCCACTTCTGTCTGTCACCGGCCATTTGCTGTATGGTGCCCCAGCTGTGGTTCATTTCCTTCAGCTCTGCCTCCACTGTTCTCCTCCATGTTGTTTTTGGGCGCTCACGTTTTTGTTTCCCTTCTAGTGTCCACGAGACAGCTGTTTTTGTGATGGTGTCAGCATCCATGCGAAGGACATGTCCAATCCACCTCCAGCGTCTTCTTCTTGCTGGTATTGGGCAAGCAACTCCTGGTTGGATATGGTTCTTGGCCAGGAGATCCTGAGGATTTGACGAGGCAGATCTTGTGGAAGGTAGACAGTTTTGATAGGTCCTGCTCCATCATTCTCCAGTACTCCGTCCCACACAGCAGTGTTGACAGCACGCAACTCTGAGTTTTGTCCTTGTGCTGTACTGTGCTGATTGCCAAACTGCAAGTAGGCTCATGAAGGCATTCCGTGCCGTGTTCAGTCTGTTGTGGATGTCAATGCCAGCTCCTCCATCTTGGCTAATGACACTTCCAAGGTAAGTGAATGTTTCAGTGCTGGAAAGCTGGACATTTTTACTGAGGCTGGCGTGCTAACATTCATGGTCAAGACTTTCATCTTCTTCTGGCTGATTCACAAACCAACCTGACGGCCAAATCTGCTAAAGCGGGTTGTCTTCTCCAGGATCTGTTTGTGAGTGTAGGACAGGAGAGCAAGGTCAAAGGCAAAGATCCTCTAGTACAGAAAAGGGAGTCCAGCAAAGTCCTCTTGGTACATCTTCTGTCACTCATTGCATAACCCAGTCGATGACAACATTGAAAAGGACAGGTGACATAACACAGTTGTCTTAACCTCAAAGTAAAGATCACTGCAGGTGAAGTTGGTGTAGAAAGCTTTGAAGATGTTGACGATGTGTTGTGGTATTCCGTATGATCTAAGAATGCGCGCCAGAGGCAGTCTCTGTGGATGCTGTCAAAGGCTTTCTCAAGCTATGTCTACAGCTGTCTTTGCCACTCTGAACACTGCTCAATGATGTTCCTCAGCGTAAAAATCTGGTCAGAGCATCCCCTTCCTCTGCAAAACGCAGCCTGTTCCTTCTGTAGTGTTGCATCTACAGCCTCAGAAGGGTGATCCCTCGAAAGTTGTTATAGTCACTAAGAGCCTCCTTAGATATCTTAATGATCACTCCCTTGGTCCATTCTGTTGGTACCTGTTCCTGTTCCTAGATGACTATGAACAAGGGTTCTAGGATCTTAGCTGCAAGATCGGGGTCTGCTTTGAACATTTCAGCATTGAGGTTATGCCATCATGCCCAGATGCCTTTCCATTCAGATATCCTGATGGCTGCAATGATTTCTGCTCTCTGGGAGCTTCCGTGTTTATCTCCAGATCTGCTTCTGCTTCTTCTATAACAGCTTCCTCTTCTAGTGGTGGCCTGTTTAGTACATCACTAAAGTGTTCTGTCCATCAAGTTTCTTGCTCCTTCTCTGTCATGAGGAGATATCTTGCTTGTCTTTAATGTGGGTATTGGAAGTGGTACAACGTTTCCCACTCTTTTGACCTCCCGATGTTCTTCTCTATATTGCTCTTGGTATCTTTCTTTTAGTATTTCTGATTTTGCTTCCAGTAGCTTCTTCTTTGTTGCTCTTCTGTTGTTGATGGTTTCCGATGTTGTTGATGTTATCCAGTCTGTTCTCTTCCTCTGCCTGTGTTCTAGGCTGACTTTGCTGCTCTTGGTGTAGATGGAGGCTATCTGGCTCCAGGTTGTGTCAATGTCTTCTGTGGAGTCGTTTTCTTCTTCAAGGCCGCTCAGAATTTGAAATCTGTTTTTCACATCAAGAATGAAGCTTTTCTTCACTGCTGGGTCCCTAAGCTTCTCAACATCATATCTTTTTTACCCATTGTTCAGTGTCCTGTACTTTTCAGTCTTAGCTTGATGTAAGCTGTGACCAGATGATGGCCACTTCCGACATCTGCTTCTCACTTCACTGTCACGTCTAATAGAGAGTGGCGCAACTTGCCGTTGATCATCAGATGGTCAACCTGATTACGGTCCCTTCTGTTTGGTGAGTACCAAGTCAGTTTGTGGATATCAGGATGTTGGAAAAGGGTCCCTCCAATGACAAGATTGTTCATGCCACAAAAGTTCACCAGTCTTTCACTATTGTTGTTCATGATGCCACGTCCGTTCTTTCCCATCACCCTGACATTGTGGGTGTTGTCACTTCCAACTTTTGCATTCAGGTCTCCCATGACAATTGTGACGTCATGGCATGGTGTCCACTTCTGCTTGAAGGCTTTGATAGAAAGCGTCCTTGTCCTCATCCTCTTCGTCGTTGGTCGGTGCATAGCACTGGAGGAGGGCGATGTTTCCATGTCTCCCCTTCAGTCGAACTCTCATCAGACGACTGCTGACAGGTTTCCTCTCCAGCAGTGACTTTTCCACCCCTTTCTTTATGAGAACTGCTACACCTTCGCGATGCTGGTTGTCGTCTCGTCCAGAGTACAGCACAGTGTCTCCTGTTGCTGTTGTCAGTCTTCTCGATCTGGTCCACCTGCTTTCGCTCACTCCAAGGATGTACAGGCTGTATCGTTGCATTTCTGTGGTTATCTGTGCCAGTTTTCCAGTTTCATACATGGTCCTTACAATCCAATATTCGGTTTTGCTTTTTGCACTCATCACACCCATAATCGTGTCTGTGGCTTCCTTTTGGCTTTCACTATTGGCAGTCATACGAGTCGTTGACTCTGGAAGGCCATCATGCACAGTTGTGAAAGTTTCCGTAACATTAATTTTCTTTTACAAGACAGAGTTATTAGCCTTTTGCTAAACCCCCAACCTGGAGGACCAGGGTGCTTGTTTTGTCTGTCCCGTCCCACCATGATCTGTCTGGCATGGTTGAACCTGTCAGGAGCACAAGGCTCCCGCCGGCATAGCTCTGGGGATCGACAGAACACGCAAGCCATCCCGCCCCGACAAGGCATAAGCACCAGGGAAGGGAAGCCATTTTGGATTACTCAAAATCCTTACAGATAATTGGTTGGGGTGGATTATTGTTTGAACCAATGCAAAACATGTTATTAAAACTAAGGAAGTAAATTTGCTTTGTAGTTGTGCTAAGGAGAAAATGTTACAATCATTCACTGAACAACTTGTTGAACATTTTCACCAAACAGTTGACTGTTTTATCTGCTGTCCACACAATGTCCTTGAGCGAATCCGGGACAACATGTCACATGACATAATGCCACACAGTGAATATCCACACAAAATGAAATTAGTTTTTCACTTTGAAGATTGCTTTAAAGGAACAGGACAAGGATATTAGTATTTACATTTTGTCCCATGGAATTGTGTCCTGTGGTGTCTTGTTGTGGATATTGCTTGAACCGTTGGCTGTGTTTGTCTGTGTAGATGCCTTAGAGAGTGCCTCTGATAAGCTTCAAAAGGATAAGATGCAGTGGCAACAGGAACAGGACAAGCTACAGCAGGAAGTTGCTGAACTGAGGTCTAGACTCGCTCAGGGGGAGAGGTAAGTTGTTCGGTGCTCACCTCTCCACTCGCTCAGGGGGAGAGGTAAGTTGTTTGGTGCTCACCTCTTCTTTTCTCTGAATCTCCAGAGTGAGGCTGGCCTTGATTCTGGCCCTTGATTTATGTTTTCTTTTTTCATTCCCCCTCACTGTTCTTGCACTGATCTCCCCACCAACCATGTCCCCCACTCCTCTCCCAAACCCTCCAAATCTCTACACAATCCTCCCATCTCAATCTTGAATGTCTTTGTCTCAGTTTACCTTCCGCTTTCTGGGCATCTGCTTTCTTTGTTAGCCATTCTTCTCCCATTTGCTGCAGCCCACTTTAACTGACTAACTTCAGCAGGTAAGTCGACCAGGAAAACAACCACCCTTTTTTTGTAAGTATTGATACATGTCATATCGTGACTCGTGTAGCACAGAACGTATCACGAGGGTACAGTAGCTGAAGCATCGGACTCTCGACTGAGAGAACCCAGATTCGAATCCTGTGCTGTGGTGTCAAATCTTGGGCAAGTTTGTTCACTCAGCTGTATGAATGAGTACCTGGCCATAGTCAGTGGTGGATATATATGTACAAATAGTCTTTGTGCATTAATTGCAGCGCAGGCAGCGTGGTAGCCAGAGAAGTCGAGATGGTGTTCGATTGAACAGGTCTGCCAGGGAGTAAAGTGTAAAGTGCTTTGAGCAGTCCTAAAGACTGGATACTGCGGTATATAAGAACTTACCTTTTCACTGCATTACAACCCTAGTCCTTATGTTACAGGGACGGCTTCCTGTCATCTGTCGCTCGCAGTCTCCAGAAGAAAGTCGGAGGTACAGCGGCCCTTGCCAGCTGCACCGCCAGCGGCACGACCGAGGCAGAGAACCTCGAAGACAGCATGAGAAAGGTGACACATTGGTATTGACACATTGGTGTTGACAACTTAATACTTTGATGTTGACACATTGGTGTTGACACATTGGTGTTGATGCAATGGTGTTGATGCATAGACAACAGTGGGTGACATACTGACACTGACACGGGTTATTAATTTTATTATTTTATAAAGTGCCTATCATGTGACATGCTATGCATTCGTGGGAATATCCTTGACCAATATAGCTATGTTAATTGTTTTAATTTTTGAATTTATTGTCAGAACAACTATGTCTTTCTGTCGGTCTGACCGTCTGTCTATCACCATATCAACTGTGTTTGACCAGGAACATTGGACATTGACTGTTTGTTCCTCCCTTATAGGCCCAGGCAGATGCGGAGATCCTCAAGTCGGTTGTGATGCCCCTGGAACAAGAGATACAAAGTCTACGCAAAAAGTTGAGAAATGCAAACCTACAAGGCAAAGTGCGTAACACAGCAGACAAAAAACGTGTAACACATTGACAATTGAAAAAATAATGTTATTTGTGTTCTCAACTAATATTCATGCGAAAAATCAGATCTCAGAATAAAAACAATCATTTGTATAAGTGCAATTTCTAAAAAAATTGCAAGTAAAAAATGGTAAGTTCTCACCGCGTATTGGTGGTAGGGTGGTGTCAATATAGGCTAAAATTATTTGTTTTGACTTGGCAAACTACTACTTTACTGTGACTGTAGGAGGAGGGTTCGGGTGCGGCAGACAATCTGGAAGAGGGAGGGGAGGGTGAGATGAAGGACACCCTCTCTGTCAACTCCTCCCTCCTCGACATATCAGAGCTCGATGAGAAGGTGAGTCGTAATAATAAAACATTTCTTATATAGCGCCTCATCCAAATAATTGTTTTTGGATGTTGTGCAATGGTTATTACAAATAAACTAATAACATATAAAACCATACATATTAAAAGTACTAATGTGATAAAATATGCAATCATTCCTACAAAATCAAATCAAATATATTGTCTTAAAAATAGATTAATAAACACATGTATAAAAGCTGTTAAAATAATAACAATAGATTAATAATAATAAATAAATTAAAATAAATGTATGAATAATTAATTATAAATAATTTGTAAAAGATGCGTCTTGAGTGCCAGTTTAAACTGATTAACACTCGCACATTGGCGCACTGTGAGGAGCAACTGGCACCGTTCTCGCACACCAGGGGTCATAAGGTCACAACACTACCCCTCGCATCAACCCATACTGTGTGCACAAGTTCACTGAATCATTTGAAGATTCCAGGACAAAACACGTTACATCCATTTTCTTGGTTTTGAGAAAAAGGCACTTGTGTGTTTCATCCTCAAAATTTTAATACAAAATTGTAAATGAAGTTGAGGTATATTAAGAATAAAAATCATAGAGAATGGTAGCAAAGTCACAAATATTTGTTAAAGATTTGCCGTCACTTTGCATAGCTGCACGTCCGACAGTGGTGCTGGGTGGCATTGTTTTAAATAAGACTGATGGTGATTAAAACACTCTTTTGTGCACATTGTTTACTTGGGATTTATCATGTTTTTGTATATTTTAGATAGCATCCTGTTTCAACACATGTTTAAACAAATGTTCCGTCCCAGTTTGGGTGAAATAAAAGCGTTTATTATGTTTGCAGTGCCTCTTTTTTTATGCAATTTTCTACAGTCAGTTGCAACATTGTTCGAAATAAATGATATCTGCTACTGCGAAAATAATCTTGTTAAGATGTGTTATGGTAAATGTGGACTTGGAAGAGATTGTATACTTGGACTCCCTAAACACGTCACTGGATTGTGATAGGTGAAGGAATTGAACCAACATTTGGAGACAGAGAAGTCATCCCGCACTGACTTGGAGATGTACGTCGCTGTACTGAATACCCAGAAGTCTGCGCTACAGGATGAGGTGGACAAACTGCGTTCAGAGCTACAGCAAGGTAAATGTTGCCCCCTGTAAAGTATAACACAAACAAGCTGTGCTGGAGTGTTCTAGGGAAATACTTTTCAGGTATGACCACCAGTGCATTTAGTTTGTTAATTTGATGGTGTTTTACCAAATTTATTTTGGTGTGTAGTTTGATGCTTCAATGTGTGATTCATTATGGTGACTGCAGTGTTTCCCCTGGTATATAACAAGCGAGGCGGGCTGCCTTGCCGTTTTTCTATGCCGCCTTGCCCAAAATATGCCGAAATTGCCGCCACGTAGCTATGTCATACGGCCATTTTTTTTCGTTCTTTCGCGATATATTCAGCGTCAGCGAGCGGGTGAAATGACATCACAAAGTCACTTATATTCCTGCATAATCACAGATTTGTAGCAACGTCGTTTAGTCGTCTTAATGTCGCTTAGAGCAGTTAGGATTTAACTCCATTGAACAACGTGAAAGATGTCAGTTGACCAATCACTGAATATTCCTGCGGGATCCCCGGTGTCTCCAATGGTAACACCTTGCGGAATTTCGACATACTAGAAATCTAGACATTCATGTAAAATGGCGCCCAAACGGTAACTTGCGTATGGTTTATGACGGTGGTGGGAGTGAAAACCTTGCAGGCAGATGGCACTACGTCACTTGTCGGCACTTGTGTCGAATCTGGACCCTGTTGAAGCTCAAATAGCGACCCGGTTTGCATTAGTCTGTGCCGCTGAGCTTGTGGCCGTGCGTTACCACACAGCGCGCGTAAAATGAGAGATACAGTATACAACAGCGTATGTTGATACAAACCGGGGCGCTATTTACGCCTCAAATGGACGTAAGACGCAATGTACTTAAAGGTAAATATGCCTAGGATAATGCTATATGATGGAACTACAGTGTATCTCACTGATGTATCAAAGTTAAGCAAAACTCAAGTTATAAGGGCGAAATCAAAGTGGGTCCGGATTCGACGCAAATGCCCACAACTATAAAGGCACAAGGCACAAGTCTATTCAACTAATAACATGTTCTATGCGGTTTTGTTTGAGCAAAATAAGGAATGTGATTCGTAAGATATCTTTGTGCTAAATATATGATACATATTCCGACAAAGTTGTGCAAACAAACTTTTGGGAAAGTTGATTTGAGTGAAATACTTACGAACATCAACCACCGAAGTTCACATCTCATAAAAAATGCCTACTACCCAAAACCGTGCATACTAACAGGTTATCAATAACTTGGGTTAGACAATGTCAATTATATGTTTGCACAGTAATTGGATATACTAAACAACTTATACTGTTTTATAAAAAGAACACAATTTGAGAAATGTTCTTGCGATTAATATAATAGAAACATACTTTTGTGGCATTCCAGAAATCACTGTTTAATTAATTGTATAGCATTCTAGCAACAAATTAAATATCTTTTGAACATAAACCACCAATTTACCATATTATTATGATATTAAAATTATTTAAAGGTGATGATGAAAGAGTCTTCAGATGATACCACTGGATGCTTCCCAGAGAAGTCGAGGTGGTGTTCGACTGAATAGGTCTGCCAGGGAGTAAAGTGTAAAGCGCTTTCAGCAGTCCAGCGCTATATAAGAACTTAACCTTTTACTTTTTTACTGACTCTGTCAGCAAGGTAACAAGGCCTAGGGTTAGTGCAAGAAAAACATAACCATAACCAAGTACCAGTGGTCAAGTGGAAACCACACTTCAACACGATGAAACAGTCATGATTACTGACTTTTATCAATCATGATTACTACATTACTACACAAGTAGTGTCTTGTTGTTTTATATCTTCCCCTCTATATTCAATAGTAAAGGTTTAAACGTACCTCAGAATGCACCATTTTAAAGCTAGTATTAAAAAATCTACGGGGGAGCATGCCCCCGGACCCCCCTAGCAAAGCTTCGCGCCTGCGGCGTTCGCATACCCTACCCCTACCACCTCACCCATCATTTTACCCAGGGGAAACACTGATTGTTTCAAGTTGTGTCGTTCACATGAATGCGTTGCTCCAATGTGTAGTGCAGCATTGAGTGTGTTGCTCCAATGTGTAACAGCATTGAATGTGTTGTTGCAGTATGTAGTACAGGTGTAAGTGTGTTACTGCACTGTGTAGTGCAGGTGTAAGTGTGTTATTGCAGTGTGCAGTGCAGATGTGTGTTACTGCACTGTGTAGTGCAGGTCTAAGTTTGTTGCAGTGTATAGTGCAGTTGTAAGTGTGTTGTTGCAGTGTATAGTGTAGGTTTAAGTGTGTTGTTGCAGTTTGTAGTGCAGGTGTAAGTGTATTACTGAGTGTGTAGTGCAGGTGTAAGTGTGTTATTGTAGTGTGTAGTGCAGGTCTAAGTGTGTTATTGTAGTGTGTAGTGAAGGTCTAAGTATGTTATTGTAGTGTGTAGTGCAGGTATAAGTATGTTATGGCAGTGTGTAGTGCAGGTCTAAGTGTGTTATTGCAGTGTGTAGTGCATTTGTAAGTGTGTTATGGCAGTTTGTAGTGCAGGTCTAAGTATGTTATGGCAGTGTGTAGTGCAGGTCTAAGTGTGTTATTGCAGTGTGTAGTGCATTTGTAAGTGTGTTATGGCAGTTTGTAGTGCAGGTCTAAGTATGTTATGGCAGTGTGTAATGCATGTCTAAGTGTGTTATGGCCATGTGTAGTGCATGTGTAAGTGTGTTATGACAGTGTGTAGTACAGATCTAAGTATGTTATGGCAGTGTGTAGTGATGGTCTAAATGTGTTATGGCAGTGTGTAGTGCATGTCTAGGTATGTTATGGCAATGTGTAGTACAGGTCTAAGTATGTTATGGCAGTGTGTAATGTAGGTGTGTTGTTGCAGTGTGTGGTCTGTTGGAGCGAGAGAGGCGGGAGTTAACCGACTTGAAGCAGACGTGGCAGATGGCCAATGACCAGTTCCTGGAGGCTCAGAGACTCATGATAGCAGACCTCAGGTGTATGGAGAGTGTCCTCACTGCCGAACAACAACGACAGGTGGAGGGTGAGCCACTCATTTAGTCAGTCAGTCACTCAGTCAGTCCATCACCAAGTCAGTCCTCGACTCAGCAGGCCTGTATGCAGGATCAAACTTTTACCAGTCCAAAAATGTTGTGGTGACATGCACGTAATTGTGTATAGGTAACCTATGATGAAAAGGCAAAAATTATACTGATGGTAACATGATCACTTTATATTATCCCGAGGACATTGTAGAAACAATATGAACAATGCAAGCAACAGTAACGTCAACTGATTGCCATGGTTAGCAGCAGTGCATTAGTCAGTCATCTCATTTGTCATTAACTGTTGATTATTTCCAAAAATATGACTGCACGAACTTCATCTGGGAGAACTTGCAGATATCCTTGTTTTGAGTTTACAACCACTAAATACGAGACCTTTTCTGCATTGCTTGTCCACCGCTGGGATGTTGCTCTGCTAATGTCATCTCTGCAGAAGAAACTGATGCTGTAACAATTGTAGTGTGTTTCTTCCATTCATGTACGGGCTATTTAGGGTTTTGTTTCTTGTAGTATTTCATAGCCGACCTCGATAGACCAATGCTTTTCACTGCCATAGACATTTTCTTATACTTCTTTAAGATGTGCGCAGTTCCAAAAACCTTGTGGAATGCCTGTATACCCTCATTCGACTTCTGCTCTTTGCATCGTTTGCTCAGCTGGGTTGTCCACGAAAAGTGCAAAGTTAATTTCGTTCGCCCTTTCTTCATGGTTTCTGCTGTTTTTTTAGGTGTCAGAACGGCCCTACCATCAGTGGCGTCCGGATTGTTTGCCTTCAATCTACCATAAATTTGTGTGTATATTACGCACCCTGACTTTTGCTAAATGTTTGTAGAATTTCTATATCACCCCGACTTTTGACATAAATCCCCGGTTTCTCCGCTTCTAATATTTTGCTTGAACCCATGAATCCATCTCGGAATCGTAAACATGTCACCTACACAAGTTACTGCATTGCTGCCAACTTACATTGTGTCGTTCTGATTTCACTTTTAAATGAACACCAAGTTCTATTCTGAAATGCTACATGCAAACCTGCTACATTCAACTGCGAAGCATACATGCGCTACATTCGTCTTTATTTACATTCGTCTTTATTTACATTCACAACACTTGCATTCACAACTTTAAACATGGAGTCACACTTGTTGACACTCGACCCGTGACGCGGGCATCATTCACGTGATTCAGGAACGCCAATCATAATGCCTTGGCGCTCATGGAGCAACATGTATTCTTCCCGGGCTGTGCTTCCCGGTCTCGTATGCTTCCCGCTCATTGGTGTTATTCGCAATGTCAGACATACGGTCTCTCGTCTTTGTCATTTCACGCTGCTAGCATAGGGCTAGAGAGACGGTTACGGATGTGCAATTCTTGCCTTTCGTCTGCATTGCTGTGGTGGTTTACGTGATTGTGACATCACGCCGACTTTGATAATATTGCAATTTTTCCAACAGCATTATCCTGGTCTGCAAACATTGATAAATTGGTCAGAGAAAATTTAGTTTAGCCTTAGCACCATGTATAATATGCACCCTGACTTTTTAGTAAAAATTGAAGGAAAAAAATGCATATTATACACAGAAATTTACGGAAGTTCCGGTAAATGTATGTACAGGCTTAAGGTTATGTATTGTGGTTACCTAGTAACTAAATACGTACATTATATGCATGTGTGCGAGTGTGTCTGGGCGTGTGTGCATGTGTGCATAGTTTACTACTCCATTTAACTCGATCTAATACACAGTCCATCAATCAGTCCATAACTCAGTCTAACATGCAGTCCATCATTCAGTTCATCAATCAGTCCATCACTAAATCCATCACTAATTCCATCACACAGTCCATCACTCAGTCTAACACACAGTCCATAACTCAGTCTAACATGCAGTCCATCATTCAGTTCATCAATCAGTCCATCACTAAATCCATCACTAATTCCATCACACAGTCCATCACTCAGTCTAACACACAGTCCATAACTCAGTCTAACATGCAGTCCGTCACTCAGTCCATCAGTCAGTCCATCACTCGGTACCTTGATCACTTAGTCCTGGTTCATCCCTCACTCCGTTCCTTGTTCAGTTAACCATCATTCTGGGCAGGTGTCTCAGATACTATTGTAATGTAGACTGTTATGATGTGATATTGTAGACCTAAAGAGGAAGGTGTCTCAGATACTATTGTAATGTAGACTGTTATGATGTGATGTTGTAGACCTAAAGAGGAAGGTGTCTCAGATACTATTGTAATGTAGACTGTTGATATTGTAGACCTAAAGGGGAAGGTGTCTCAGATACTATTGTAATGTAGACTGTTATGATGTGATGTTGTAGACCTAAAGAGGAAGGTGTCTCAGATACTATTGTAATGTAGACTGTTATGATGTGATGTTGTAGACCTAAAGAGGAAGGTGTCTCAGATACTATTGTAATGTAGACTGTTATGATGTGATGTTGTAGACCTAAAGAGGAAGGTGTCTCAGATACTATTGTAATGTAGACTGTTATGATGTGATGTTGTAGACCTAAAGAGGAAGGTGTCTCAGATACTATTGTAATGTAGACTGTTATGATGTGATGTTGTAGACCTAAAGAGGAAGGCTGCAGAGGCTGAGACAAGAGAGAGACAACAGGCATACAGCCTCAGTCCAGTCACTCTACAAGGTCACGTCTCAACATTACACAACCTAGCTTAGACAGTAAGACTAGAGGACAACATCTCTTAGTCATTAATATCTCAATGTTAAAAGTTTATTTATTTATTATTTAATATAATATTCTTAAGACTATAATAATTATGTAGAAGGTATACTGCCCACCAACTTGTGTGTAGTATACACCTGTAACAACTTTCGCAGTTTGGAAGACACGACCATGGAACATGTTCAAATAGTAAACAAAACATCCAGTATCAAAACAAGCTTTATTGGCAATACGGCCCAGTATGGCTGAGTTAACTGCTGTACCCTTTGTTGTTCCCATTTCCCCACGTTCAACATAGCAGACTTCCTGTAACAAATTACTATGCTTGCTAGTCTGTTACATCACCACTTTAACATAGTAATAAATAATTAACAATCATATTTCCATTTTCAGATAACCAACCTGCTGAAAGTTCTGTAAGTATATACATGTATAACCCTGTATATGTTTACGTAAATTATGTTTCTTCCAACATCATTCTTTTATGAAGTCTGTCGTTTTTAATGCTAGTGAAGACTTTATTTCTTAAATGTATTTTTATCAAGCATAGGGACAGGATATATAAGATATTCAGGACTTATATAGCAGCTGATATCTAGTGTACTCTCTGTTGCCATAGTGATGACTGCAGCAGTGACACACTTGTAAGGGTTGTGACCTCTCACCTCTGTTGTCATGGTGATGACTGCAGCAGTGACACACTTGTAGGGGTCATAACCTGTGAATATTTTGCCGTGGTGAAGACTGCATTAGTGAAACAGCTGTAAGTGTCATGACCTCTGTTGGCATGGTGATGACTGCAGCAATGACACAATTGTGAGGTTCATGACCTCTGTTGCCAGGGTGACGACTGCAAGAGAGAACGGAAACTGCTGCAGGCGTCACTGACCTCAGACGAACTGATCAAGTTTGACGAGGAGGGCGATGACCCAAGCCTCATGAGGTCACACTCGTCCCAATCTCTGTCAACGAGAGAACAGACTGAGGGAGAGACCAAGTCTCTGCTCAGTGAGACAGGCTCCGTAGACAGTGCAGACAAGTTCAGTGGCATCCCCCGCCTCAGTGAAGTCATGCAGAAAGCAATCACAGGTGAGTGACGTCTCTGTCTCTTCTCCTTGATCCATCAAGGTTGGGGGCTACAACTAATATTACTTATTATTGTGATAATGATTCTACATTACTTTGATAACGATCTTATAATATTTACTGATTTTATGATATATAATAATGATACTAATTTTATAATCTTTAGAACATTGCTCTTATATTAGAATAATGCTTTTTACATGTAACTGTTAATTTGACTATTTTAAAATCATCAGTGCAAGTGCCATGACCGCCTGTATTTAGAGGATACTGAAGCTGTGTAAGACTTCATTATTATTAACTGTATTTGTTCAACAAGTCTTCTCCATATGTTCTTCTTCCTTTTGCTCCCTTGTGGGGTGATGCCCGTGTCCCTCAGTAGCTGCTTATGCCTTGCCTACTAATACTCTCCATCTCCCTCTAACTTCCAGTCGTGGCCACTTGCCCCTGCCCTCCCATGGTCTCATTTCACCCTGTCTTTACATCTCGGTTGTAGACCCCACTCCCGAGGCCGAGGCAAGCAAGATGTTGGTGGCGACTGTGAACAGTTGGAAGGAGCCCAAGTCTCTGGCGGGCCGTAGACTCGTCAGTGAGAAGGAGTGGGACTTGCTACAGAAGGAGGTGGGTACAATACTGTGCTTATCGGTCAAGCATCGGGGGGGGTCTCATTATGTAAGTTGTCGGGAACTGTGAGATTTGTGCTAAAACCTATCACTTTGAAAAAAAAATTTCTGTAAAACACTGGGGTGTTAATTGTCGTTGGAATTCGTTAGATTTTGATAATTATTAAATTAGGTGTATAGGTCCAAGCAATTGCCTTTTGTTTCCCTTCAAGCCAGAGTGACCTCAATGGTGCAGTGACCATATTAGCTTATACTTCTATACAAACAATTTGGGATTGTCCAGGAGTGAACTTAATTGCAAGGTGGCTGTATTATCAGGGTTACCATAAAGTGAGGTTTAATTGTATTACATTTACAATTGTAGAATTACCATTTCTTTACACTCCCCGTGTTCGCTCACAGCTGAAGGCAGCGCGTGAGAAGCTGGGTCGGTCATGTGACATGTGCAGCAACTACGAGAACCAGCTGCAGAGCCTGCAGGAAAATGAGAAGAAGGCGTGGTCTCAGGTACGCACCCTGGAGCGCCAACTGCAGGCGGAGCGCCAGGCTCGCACCGCCCAGCACAGCTATGTGGAGCAGTTGGAAACAGCTCTACACAACACAGCCGAGGATGCTCGCAAACAGGTACTCTGCACTTGCAGCGTTTCCCCATATATATGAATCAACTCGCAGTTACCTATTTTTCACACCCACAAATTTGTGTCATTTTTTTATGAAACATGATCATGAACATCCTCAACAGGTTGCACATTAATCCCCTGGGTGGGAACTTTTACTACCCCTGGCATAGACCAGATAGTGGCCAATAACTTACACTATTTTTTCCGAAAGACAACGGCAATGTGTGGAAAACGAAATCGCCCAAGTTTCAAAATGGCTGTCAGTCAGCACTTTAACTGCTTTACCATCGCACCTTGGTTACTCGACATTGTCAGAACTGAATTTGTACAAAGATTTGCTGTGTTTTCAGATTGTGACTTTGGCGAGTAAAGTCGTGGACGCTGAGACGTACATGCATGAAACAAAACACCGCTTCCTTCAGAGTCAGGCTGAACTCCAGCAACAGCTGGTGCGTACTTCACCGTCTCTCACATGCAATGTGTAAAAGTCAATGAAACCGTTATTATTTTAATTGTACTTATGATAGTGAAACTAACTTATATTATTATTTCTGTTAAGAATCTGCAGTTGATTTTACCCTAAGAAGGACTTTGAAGTAAACAGTCCAAAAAGGCCAGTTCATAAGTTTCTGGACGTTTTCAAACTGTCTGCCCAAGTCCAGCCAAGTTCCACCAGCTCTTGTAGTTAGATTATGGTCACTGGTCAGAGTTAGCTTTGTGGTATCAATCCGTAAGATTCTATGTGCCTTCTATGGTTGTATTGTGCTGCGTAGATCTACATCTAACGTCTTTGTAGTTATGTCTGGGTCACTTCATGTGTGTCTAACAGTAACCAGATTTAGCGATGTTAACGGCTATCAACTATTCAATTTTTCTTTTTTGTCAAACTTTGTTGCATTTACTTTTTTTTTAAACTAATTTTTGAATGACTTTTCCACTGACTTTTATGGGAATACACAATGAATTTAATGCGATTTTGTCCGTTCCATTATCAGGAATCAATCACTTTAGCCAGGATAATCGTATTTGACTATCTCTGGTGTTTTGTCAACACAAATGTACGGAGGTTTGCTGAATTTGTTGTGCTTTGTTCCACCTGCTTGTCTTCACTGTTCTTGCTTGTGAGAACAAGGCGATTTCAAGGGAACTTGCGTTTACTCTGTTAACCCTGCCTGTGCTACTGTCATTTACTATTTCAATGTTTTATATTCAATGCGAACATATTGTGGGCAAAACATTTAAATTGCTGACATTGCAGTAAATGTGGCGGGCAGTAGACATTTAATACATTTATTCTAGTATTAAGAATGTAATATTAATAAATGCAAAACAGACAAGTTTGGTTTAATTGATTAAAGTGAATAACTGCTTTCTGAATATTGGACATTCTTTTATTTACACCGCGTTAATATCGATAACATCTTTATTGGTTAGAAATACTATCCATACAAAATGTGATCTAATCTGGATATTATATAATGATTGGAATAAGCCTACAAATTAATTGAAGGTGAAATGTAATGTTATTCATTAGATGCTTAATTGACCTGTCAGATGTCAATTTTATAACCGTTTCTGACTGGATTCTGCAAGACGTATAGTTCCAACTTTTTATTGTATATAAGCAAAAGTGTTAATTAATCACTGTTTGTTGTTTGTTAGTATATTTTCTTTCTCATACTTTCAGAAATCGCTGACTGAAAACCGTGAAGAAATTCATAAAGAGGTAACATTTATCTTATGTTAAACATCTTTCTTCAAATAATCCTCATAACTCTTTACTTTGTAATAATGGTTATTTATTTATTATTGATTGAATCTGTAAGTTTAATCTTTACATATTATTTTCTATTACCTGTATTGAATGTGTTAGACACTTAGTTTATACCTATTTTTATTATTTGCTTAACTTGTTTGATTTGTAATTATTTTCTTTAAGAATTTTCCAAAAAAAAGTGTCATTGCTAACATACAACATGGTTTTAAGATAAAACTGATTAGACTTTACACATTTACACATGTATATGTTTATAATAACAGAGATCTTTACACATTCCAGTTGACGAGACTTCAAGAAGAGAATGACACGCTGGTGGGCAAACACGCAGTACATTCCCAACTTATGCAGGAGGAGAGTATCGATCTACCCAACAAGATCGAAGTATGTCACCCGGACTTCTTCATAAATGTTCTCCACTTTTGTAGAATACGTCAATTATTGAACACGCTTTTGAAATCTACCTAATCTTTTCATTATCTGTCCATCTTCTTCTCCAGTTACCTTCCATCATGCCTTCAAAAATAGTTTTGACTGGAAGGCTACTTTTTACATTACCACTTCAGCTTCATTGTTTTTCCAGCGCATTACATAAAACTATATATACTTTAGTGTGTGTGCGCGTATGTGTGTGCGCGTATGTGTGTGCGTCTGTGTGTGTGTGCACGTATGTGTGTGTGTGTGCACATGTGCAATATTTGTATTATAATGATTTCAATTTCTTTATTTGCTTAGTATTTAGCTTTCATTGTAGAAGTATTACAACGACATAATTGCTAACTGAAACTGTGTGTGCATTGACCGGACAGACTGTTGATGTTTCTGCTGAAGTAATGACATGATGACGCAATGACATAATTAACTGTGCATATTCGTTTGTGTGTCAGTGTATATATGTTCGTACATGCGTGTGTGGGTGTGTGTTAACAGGACTTGCAGTTGTTGAAATACGACAGTGACACAATCAGCCCTGTGTGTGATTTGGTGGGACAGGCAGTTGCTACTGTTCAAGTACCACAATGACATGATCGACCTGTCTGTAATAACAAGACAACCTTGTGTGTGTGTTAAGAGGACATGCAATTATTGCTACCAAAGTAATAAAATCACATGATCAACATTGTGTGTGATAACAGGACATGATTGTTTCCACTGAAGTACCACAATGACATGATCAACCTTGTGTGTGTTAACAGGACATGATTGTTTCCACTGAAGTACCACAATGACATGATCAACCTTATGTGTGTTAACAATACGTGATTGTTTCCACTGAAGTACCGCAATGACATGATCAACCTTGTGTGTGTTGACAGGACATGCAGCTGTTGCTTCTGAAGTACCGAGAAGACATCATCACGGCAAAGATTGCGAAGGAGCAGATGGAGGAGAATCTGCACAGTGAGATGTTGTTCCTGCGAGACCAGGTGTTGGCAGAACAACAGGAGAAGGCTCGACTGGAAGAGACGCTCACACAGGAGATTAGTGCACTACAGGAGACCCTCGGTGAGCCCACAACCTCACACATGCATGCACGCCACACTATATACATGCACGCACACGTACCACACACGCACATGCACACACACACACACACACACACACACACACACACACACACACACACACACACACACACACACACACACACACACACACACACACATCACACACCACACACCACCCTTTGGTGACTGAATTACTTTCATTTTGCACTTGAGTAGAAGTAAATGTAATTCCTTCAAAACTACTTGAGTAAAAGTTAAAGTACATTCTAAAAAGTAGGACAATTTTATGAACATGTATTTTATTAATTTATTATTATGTAATATAATATTTTAATTAATTTTAATATATTATAACTGTTTATGTAATTATCTTAATATTTTAGAAACCATGTCATCATCATGCATCTTAATTACTTAATATACAGTCTTTTTAATATAGTATTATATTTACCAGGATATATATGTATTTCTTAAACATTCCTTATAATTCCATGTATGTTTTTAATGTGTGTACACGCCTATGAACAGGCTGGTACTGGATATACGGTGCCATAGAAATGTTAGTAACAATAATTTTATTTTTGTGTTGCTTGCAGCGGTGCAACAGAGCGTTAAGTCAGAGTTGGACCGACAGAGCACTCTACACAACGAGGCAGAGAATCGGGTGAGAGAGGCCGATCTCTCACTCAAGGCGATGCAGACCAGGTCGAAGCAGCTCATTGAAGACCTCCAGAGCAAGCTGGAACAACAAGCCACTGCGAAGGTTGGCTGGTTCTTGGGCTGCTGCTCGTCCTGACTGCTTTCTCTTTCCATGTCTCTATATCAGCTGCCGTCCCTCGGTCATCCTCTTCTCTCTTGCTCTCATACATCTTTATGCAGTCGTCCCATCTTAACTGCAGCTTATACTTTGTAGTAGTCAGCTCATCGCCCTCTACTCCAAGTGACCCTGGTCACTGCCCTGACACTCAGCCAACAGTTGTTCCTTGAAAATATCTCTTTAGATTGTGATTTTGATCTCTCGCTGTGCACCGTTTGATGTTGTGCTAGATGTCTTGGTTGTCAGCACCATAAGAATGCTCTCATTTTAACTATCTTTGCTATAGCCATGAGTAAGCACAGTATGATTTCACTGCCATTCTTAGACCAAACCATAACGTGATTATAAGATCTTTGAGGAACTAAGTGGATCTTACAATCAGAACCTGTCCAGAGGTACCTTAGGTAAAGCTAACAATATTGGGACAAATCTTCAATACAGAAACAAACCAAAGATTTTAAGATTGGACAGTGTTGTTTTGTTGTTTGTTGTTTTTGCATTGTTTGTTTATTTACATGACATACATTCTTGTATATTGCACTTCAAAGTTCCATAAACTTATTAATGGAAACGAGCCATGGTTAATGGCCTGTTAAGAGCAAATTATAAAACAAAACTTGATGTGATCTCCCTCATGTGTATGCATGTGAAGTGGCTTGTACACGCAGTAGATGACTGAGTCTGTGTGTTGACAGAGGAAGCTGGAGACGGAGACGCATCAACTCAAGCTGAAGCTTCAGTCACTTCAGGCGGACTACGACAACAGCGAAGCCGTGCAGCAGGACTTTGTCAAACTCTCACAGTCACTACAGGTCAGTGTCACTACAGGTCAATGTCACTGCTGGTCAGTGTCACTACAGGTCTGTGTCACTACTGGTCAGTGTTGCCAAGGGTCAGTGTCACATTGGGTCAATGTCACTACAGGTCAGTGTCACTACTGGTCAGTGCTGTCACAGGTCAGTGTCGCCAAGGGTCAGTGTCACTACAGGTGAATGACCTTATATGTCGGTGTCATTGTGTCACTACTGGTTGGTATCACTACAAATCAGTGTAATTTCATGTCACTGTCATTATGTGTAATTTGTTGTAGATCCATGTAACATGTTGTAGATCCAGCTTGAGAACATCCATATAACATGTTGTAGATCCAGCTTGAGAAGATCCATGTAACATGTTACAGATCCAGTTTGAGAAGATCCGTGTAACATGTTTTAAATCCAGCTTGAGAAGATCCGTGTAACATGTTATAGATCCAGCTTGAGAAGATCTGTGTAACATGTTGTAGATCCAGCTTGAGAAGATCCATCTAACTTGTTGCAGATCCAGTTTGAGAAGATCTTTGTAACTTGTTGTAGACCCAATTTGAGAAGATCTGTGTAACATATGGTAGATCCAGTTTGAGAAAATCTGTGTAACTTATCGTAGATCCAATTTGAGAAGGTCTGTGTAACATGTTGTAGATCCAATTTGAGAAGATCCATCTAACTTGTCGTAGATCCAATTTGAGAATGTCTGTGTAACATGTTGTAGAACCAGCTTGAGAAGATCCGTGCAACATGTTGTATATAGAGTTTGAGAAGATCCGTGTAACATGTTGTAGATCCAGCTTGAGAAGATCTGTGTAACATGTAGATCCAGCTTGAGAAGATCCATGTAACATGTTGTAGATCCAGCTTGAGAACATCCGTATAACATGTTGTAGATCCAGCTTGAGAAGATCTGTGTAACATGTTGTAGATCCAGCTTGAGAAGATCCATGTAACATGTTGTAGATCCAGCTTGAGAACATCCGTATAACATGTTGTAGATCCAGCTTGAGAAGATCTGTGTAACATGTTGTAGATCCAGCTTGAGAAGATCTGTGTAACATGTTGTAGATCCAGCTTGAGAAGATCCGGGGTGCAGAGCATGAGGTGCGATGGCAGAATGAGGAAGACATAGACGAATGCACCAAATGTAACCAGGCATTCTCCTACACACGCAGGAAGGTGAAACAATCTTTGTCTTCTTTCAGGTTAAATATAACTAATATAACTTCCACTTCTTTTAGAGTATAAGAAACTGCACAAACTTTCAAAGTTAACTACACCTAATATAACTTCCACTCCTTTCAGATTTCAAGAAACTGTACAAACTTTCAAAATTAACTATAACTAATATAACATGTAACATAATAACATAACCACAACATGTGTTAATTATTCAATATGTTACACATTATTTGATGTAACAATAATTACAAGAATTAAGCTAACAAAAAGGAAACAAAGACATTACATATTTAGCAAGTGTAGGCAATTGTCTGACATTTTTAATAACAAATAATTGGCTCAATTTAAGCAGATTCGGTCTTATCTGTAATGTCGATGTAAGTATTGTTGCTGAATAGTTACCAGTGCAGGACACACCAAATATAATGGAATTTGGGCACTTGTGTAGAATCCAGACCCATCTCGTTTTTGCCATTGTAACTTGCTTTTTGTGTAAATTTGATACCATGGTGCTTTAGTTTCATCATTAAACATTATCCCACGTATATTTATGTTTAAAAAATATCGCGTCTCGGTGCACTTTTGACATCTAAATAGTGACCCAGTTTGTGTTAGTCTGCGCCACTGCGGCCGTGTGTTACCGCACCACGCACTTGAAATGAGCGATATAGCAGTGTTTGTTAATGCAAACTGGGATGCTATTTATGCCTCAAAAGTGTGCTAAGAGCGATATTCTTATATTTAAATATGCCTGTGATGATGTTGAATGATGGAATTTGCCCACTGAGGTATCAAATTTAGGCTAAAATGTAGTTACAACAGTGAAATCGAGGTGGGTGCAGATTGTGTGCAAGAGCCAGAATGTATCTCCTGTGTAATCATTGTGTACGTTATGTTGCAGCACCACTGCAGACACTGCGGCAAGATCTTCTGCGCCGACTGTCTCGCAAAGACTGTGAACAGTGGGCCGAACCTCCGTGCAGCGCGAGTGTGCGACGTGTGTCACACAATACTAGTACAAGAGGCGACACCGTTCTTCAGCACCCAGGGGGGTCTGCATGCCTCGACGTGAACTCGGCACGCACACCATGTATAAGACAGTCTCATGATACGTAACAACTCTAACGGCATTGCAGTATATGTGGATTTCTTTCTTATTTTTCAGCTCCTTCCGCGATCGAATATTTCCCATGTCTCATTTTAGAATATGTTAAGACAGTCGAGTCTATCTTGTATCTGCTGTGTCTAACTCATTTGTGGAAGTGTGTTATGTATTTTTGATGAAATCTTTGGAAAAACTGTTTAATTATTTATGACGGAGCCTTAGTGCGATTCGATAAAATAGGGAAAGAGTAGCCCTACATGTGTGCTATAACAAGGTTATTCACGGTTTTTCAGGTAGCCTGATCTGATTACCTTTCAATGATTTCAACAAAAGTATGTACTGTTTTATTAAAGGGACGTTGTCTGTTTATTTTTTATTGTAAAATCGTATTGTACGTTATATAAACTATATAAATGCTAACATACCTACCAATCAAATGTGTTTTAACGAAACAGAAACAACTTTTACATTAAAGAGTTCCGTTTTTAAAGAGATCGCCAAGATGCAACTCAAACCCCGAATAACGAGCTTGGATAATTCTGAGAAAGGTCAAACAGAGCGTGATGATATATGACATGATATATGACATGATATATGACATGATGCACATATCCATATCATTAGTAACCGGATATGAGGCCACACCTTTTGTCATGTAAACTGTTTACTCCAGAAACACTGAACAATTTCAACAACAAAAAGTGGTTAATTAAACACATTTGAGCGGTGAATCTGTTATAATAGATCTAGTTTACACTGTAAAATATTATGTTTTATGATGTAAACATAAATATAGTTTATACTGTATAATATTATGTTTTATGATATAAACGTAGATACAGTTTATACTGTATAATATTATGTTTTACAGTATAAGCAGACATCTTGTTTATACTGTATATTATTATGTTTTATGATACAAACAGACATAGATCGAGTTTATATTGTATAATATGTTTTATGATACAAACAGACATAGATCTAGTTTATACTGTATAATATTATGTTTTACGATACAAACAGACATAGATCGAGTTTATATTGTATAATATGTTTTATGATACAAACAGACATAGATCTAGTTTATACTGTATAATATTATGTTTTACACTATATACAAACAGACAACCTCCCTTTAAATCGACTGTGAATATAACGTAAACATTCACATACTACAGATCTGAATTTGATTTGTGATGGGGTGAATAAATGGAGGAGTGGGTTATTAGTTTGTGCAATTGAAGAGTAGTCCTTGTAAGTACTTGACCTGCATTCAGTTGTCGGATGCATAATTTATCAATGATTCATCAACAATTATCCTAGTCTTATCATATTGATTGAGAACTAATATATACATGTGTGCGTGCTTGTGAGTGTGTGTTTTATGTTTGCAAGCTTGTGTGTTCATATTCACTGGATACATTCCACCCGGAATCTGTTGAGATGAAAATCACCTGTCAAAAATGCCCATTTAATGATGACATGAAATGTCAAGTCGCTTGGTTCATAATGCTGACGGTGTCTTGTTACTTGGTTCATAATGCTGACGGTGTCTTGTTACTTGGTTCATAATGCTGACGGTGTCTTGTTACTTGGTTCATAATCTGACAATGTCATGTTACTTGGTTCGTAAGATGCTGACTGTGTCATGTTACTTGTTTCATAATGCTGGCGGTGTCATATTACTTAGTTCATAATACTGACAGTGTCATGTTACTTGGTTCATAATGCTGATGGTGTCATGTTATTTGTTAACAATACTGACATGTCATGTTGGTTTTGTTCATAGTTCTGACAGTGCCATGTCGTGTCACTTGATTCATAATGGTGACACGAGATGCCATGTTTCTAATTGGCAGTGATGACATGAAATACTTTATGCAGAATTCCTCAGTTGATTCACTACAACCTTTCTTATGGGGTTAGGGCACATCTATTCTCCCCTCTTGATGTTACTTCACCAACTATCCCCATCTTCTGTTATACTTATCAGAACACAGTGGCATAGTGGCTAGAGCACTGGACTCTCAATCGAGAGATTCCGCATTCAAATCCACTTGCTGCCATTTCAGATCTTGGGCAAATTTGTTCACGTCATATTGCACCAGTTCACTCTGTGTGTATGAATAGTCTTTGCACAGTAATAGCAGTGTGGCTGAATTCTTCCCAGAAAAAATTAATTAGTGTTCAAATGAACAAGTCTGCCAGGGAAGAAGGGTAAAGTGCTTTGAACAGTCCTAAGGATAGAATACTATGCTGTATAAGACTAGGTTTTACTCACTTTTGCCAGTTCTCCCTTGCTCTTTTTGTTACCTTTTTAAACATTGTCTCTACATCTAAATTTATTTATATTTTCCATGCTCTCTGTGTTAATCTGACTCAATCTCTGCACATATCCTGTCCATTTCAGTCTTTGTATCATTTTATATCTAACATTTAAAGTATAAATTTAAGACCATCCATTTTAACCATAGTGTCCTTTTACATGTTACCTCTTCACTTCTATCTTCTATACATAGCTTACCTTTTTCAGTTCAAAGTGGTACTGTGTAGCTACATAGTAGCACCTGTTTGATTACAAGGTCTCACGTTAATCTATTCAGTAACATAGATATAGGGGCACCACCTAGCGAGTAGAACATATGTTACTGCACACTGAGGCTATTGTGGATATCAGAACCGAGCACAGTGGTGGGTGGGCCATGTCTTGGTAGCTGTCACATCCAATAAATCCAGTGGTTTTGGGAGCCATTTTTGTTCACTCAAAATTGCAAGTTCTACACCAGGTATTGGTGGAGGGTGGGGGTTTGAAACAAGGCAAAACACTACACATTTTCTGGATAATAAACTTGTGAGATCAACCCTTAAGGCCCATTCATAGTAATGATTTATGTTCACTTGTGTTGTAAAACATGGTGTTATATGGTGATGCACACAGGAAATGTGTGTGTTCAGACGAGAAGTCTGTAGACACACTGTGATTGCAAAATATTGACTCACGCCAATCCCAACTTGAGCTTTGATGAAAGTTTGCTTGGATTGGGTCCAATTTGACAACGGTTGGTGGTGGCATGGCCACTGTTTCAGAAATCGCATCCGATTGTCGTAACATAATTGAACCTGGCCCAATTCATCAGACTCGGTCGTAGCGACAGATTGGTCTAATCAGTCATTCTCCCGAGGATGTCTACTACACAAGTGATTCTTGTTCAGTTTTGTCACGTGGCAATGCTGTACGACAAAGACAAAAATCACATGTGTAAACAGGACTTTACTGTGATGATATTTTGTGACAATGCTACTTTGTTTCTTCCATTTAGCTATTGTGTTTGTGTACAGATCTGCCATCTTCCTCTCTAGCATAATTATAAGACGAGTTTGGAAACTCGTTCTGAATGTAGGTAATCTGATGCTAACTCAACAAAATGCTTGACGGTTGATTGTGGCTAATTAATGTGTGTGTGTACTTGTATAAATGGTAATATAGCCCAAGGTGGAATATTAATGGTGTACATTGATCCAATTTCATGTACTAGATGGAAGGTAATGATATTGTATAAAGGTAGTAGTGTAATCAGACATGGTGTCAAATATATATAAATTTTTGAGTGCTTATAACAATGTTTTGACTTGAAAACAAACACGTACATGTTGTAAATTCATTAAGAAAGTATTTGTGAAAATATTAAATACTTTGCAAATACTGATGAATTGTGTCGGACTCTTGAATGTTATGTAACCTCTATCACTTAACTCATTGTGACAATCATAGTGTCTTCTAAACACAAATCAATACTGTAAGAAGTTCCTGCGATTCCAAGTTCTTCTTAAATACTTTAAATACAATTTCTGCTTTAAACATTCCAATAATTTTAAAGTGTTTCCATTGGTACTATAACATACTGCGTTGTTAATTGGTTTCTTCAGGTCAAATGGCATATATGCCAGTACGTTTTGTGCTATCATCAGTAGCATATACTATCAGTAACCTATGATGTCATCAGTAACCTGTGCTATCATCAGTAACATATGCTATCAATAACCTATGATGTCAGTAATGTGTAATGTCATCAATAAATGGTAACCTTTACAGGTTACTGATGACATCAAAGATTACTGACATCACATATATATATTTATATTTTAAAACTTCTTTTTGCTGTGTCTATGCGTGTGAAAGTGTTCGAGAAACAACATTCTGACAGAATTGTATTTTAAATACATGGTTATTAATATTGTTTGCCTTTGCGCAGGGCACCCTATTTGTAATATCTTTAATGTTTTAAAAAGTCAGTATCTTTGATACTTTAATATGTGTTTGACCCCATGTCTGATGTTATACAAGAAACAAGACTTGTATGCTTGTCGTAGATTATAAAATGTATAGGCACATACAGTATAATAAACTATGTATTGTTGAAGGAAGTCTTTTCTGCTGTCTCCACCAACCGTCTCCACTCCCTCTATCTTTCCCTCTCATTCTCCACTCCTCTTCCAATCCCTCCACGTCTCTCTTTACAAAATCCTCCCATCATGGTCTCGGTCGTCCTCGCCTTCTTTTCCCTCTCTCCAGGCATCTGCTTTCTTTGCCAACCATTCTCCTCCCATTTGCCCCAAATGTTCACCCCATTTTAGTTTACTCCTCACCAGCTTTTTCTTTACACTTTCTTTTACACCAGACTCCTCCCTCAACTGCTTCTTTCTTCACTTGTTCATTCTCTCTATACAGGTATTCTGGTCTCCCACATGAGCAGAACACCTTTCTCTTGAACTTAAGTGATATCTGTCTGTACCGTGCCAATAATGAATGACAAATATCTGACACAACATTTTCAGATGTCAAAAGGAACCAAATTAGAATTGATCCTGATGTTGTTGATTCAGCTAAGATGTGTTTGTTCATAACATTTTATTTGACTGAAATTTCATTGCTATTTAATATCCAGTGTTATTTGTTATAAATAACTTAAAATGTATTAGAATTAATTGAGTAATGTAATTCGAGTTGTTTATTGTCATTGCAGTTCAGATAGACTAAAATATAAATTAACTTGAAATTTATAAACTGACTCTACATCACACCATAGTCCGTGCGGGGATTGAGACGAAATAACTGCAATATAAACCAACAGTCGTCTGACTGCACAACAAATACAATAACAATATAATAAAGTTTAATTCAACAGCAAATGCAACAACAGAATAGAGATTGATGATCAACAACTGAATGAAGTAGAGAAATATACATACCTGGGTGCAAACGTCAGCAAGCAAGGAGATGGGGATGACGATATTAACAACAGAATACGAAAAGCAAGGACATCATTCATGAAACTCAAGTAGATATGGAACTCAAATGTGTATACATTAAAAACTAAACTCAGATTATACAATACTCTGGTCAAATCAGTGTTACTGTATGGATGTGAAACATGGAAAGTAAACAAATGCGACAACAAAAAACTTGACATTTTCCATTTCAACTGTCTCAGAAGAATTTTAAAAATTAGATGGCCAGTAATAATTTCGAACAAAGACATTGAGAACATAACAGCAGAAGAGAAGATCAGCACAGAAGTACAGAGAAGAAGGTGGAATTGGATCGGGCATGTGCTGAGAAAGAAGGCCCAAAACCACTGCCTGACAGCACTGACATGGATGCCGGAAGGAACAAGAAAAGTTGGTCGACCAAAAACAACGTGGAGAACCACAGTGGAAAAAGAACGGAAGCAACTGGGCTGGGCAACATGGAGCAAAGCCAGACACATAGCCGTTGACAGGGCGAGGTGGCGGAGTCGCACAGCAGCCTTATGGGCCACAAGGCCCGAAGAGGATAGGTAAGGTAAGGTAAGGTAAAGTTTAATTCAGACAGAAGTCCATATACAGTGTATTTATTATGTTAAGCTTACGGTACTCTTAAACATATTTGAGACCTGAAAATAAATCCCAAACTCAATTCTAACGATTTATGCGAGCACCATTTATTTGGTTGTCACAATTAACTGTTGAATTACTACTTTTGTTTGTTCCACACCACGCTAAAGGTTTAGCTGGGTCGGCTGGTTACTTTGAGGTGGAGATACACGAGGGGGTCTTGTAAAAGAGAGGCAGTCAGTTCCCCTACCCGGAATTATCCAGTGTAATAATTTGTAACAGGAAGTCTGCTGCACTGAACATGGGAAAATGGGAAATCGTTGAACATGAACGGGTATTGTGGTTAATTCAACCCGCCTTGGCAAATATTGCCAATAAAACTTGTTTTGTAACTGGATGTTTTGTTTACCATTTGAACATGCTCCGGGTCATATCTTTGCAATTGCGACCGTTGTTACGGGCTTACTGAACACAATTTGGCGGACGAGCAATATACCTTTAACATAGTCAATGGTTCAGAGGCTTGCCGGTCGATGACAATATTGTGGCATAGGAATACATTGTTAATTTGCTCTCTTCACTGCGACCGCAGATCGACCTCCTTGAGCGTTGTGGTCGGAAACGAACCCCAGTCTACCCTTTCCAGAAGAAGAGGCGGATGATTTTAATTAATCAGTATTACGTTTGTACAGACAGTAGTGGATTTAGTGTGTGTTCGAGACAGTTTTAAAGTAATTAACAAAAAACTTACCATTATCGCCACAGTGCAATATCAGACTGCATCAACGCATGCAGTGCAACATATTGGCAGTTCGAGGTTGGAGGATCTCGATGAACAAAAAATCAGTCGAGTTGCTGAATAGCCAGTTGGTGTTATCATATCAGTACGACAACGGAGGAAACTTACTGACGAACTTGTGCAGTTTGAATATCTGGTGCGCACTATAGGTGAATTAACGGGTACTGCCCCCCCCCCCCCGAAATTCAAGGCCAAAGTGCACATTTTAATCATTTACCTATGGATATATGCCCCACAGGAAAACTTTTAAAAATTCAGAGTAAATGTTAGCAAATACCATCATACTATTGCAATAAGTTGCTTGTTTGGAATGTTACTTTGCATCATAAGGTGTATTTGGTCTCTGACTCTGTTTTATGACGACATTGAATTGAGCCATTTATGTGAAGAGTTTTTAAAATTCCTTAATTGGTTGACCTTTGTTTACAAACCCTTAAAATAAAGCTGTGACATCCAAAATGGCTCATTGAACCTGGAGCATTCTAAAGAATACCTGGTGAAAAATAAAATTCTCTATCTTGTGTAGTTTTTCCAAAATAATTTGTGCCGGTGTCACAAACAGTCAGTCCAATATTGGAAAATGATTAAATCCAAAAATAGCAAAAAATCTAATTTAGGACCAGCGGCTACCCACACATTTTTGAATAATTAATAAAAAAACAGATGTACTCAACAATATCTGTGTAATTTACATGCAGCAGTTCACACAGCTTCTGAACCGTAATTAAACAAAATGTTTCTTATAGAACACTAAACGTAACCGTACTGGTGACAGTAATTGACAATTTCCGAGCAACCACAACTGAGTTTATTACATTACTGGGATGTAAACACAACTGTAATGATTACACACACATGTAACACATCACCTGTTTCTGACCACTGCAATGAGACACACTTCTGTTGTGAAGACCAACGCAAGTCTAAACTCCTGTTCTTCAGCTATTCGGTCGATGAGTATAGAAATTGAGTGGAATTAATTTAGTTTAGGTTGAGTTATTGTAAACGGCTAAAGCTATTGAATGGAATAAGTGTGTGTGTTCACAACCAGTAGTGTCTGGATACTGGACACCAGCAGGAATCGAACCTGCCACACACAATACGAAACACCATTGTCATAAACAACACAGTTCAACAGTTTTTAAACAAACAAATTACATAGTATGTCTGCATTTACAACACAATACTGTAACAGCATTCAGTCACAAATTATATTGTTTACATTGTTGGAAAAGTCACATGGTACATACACGTATCTGGAATTTTATAAACGAGTGTAAATGTTTCACAAACTAGATAATATCGTATGTTTTTATCATATGACACAAACATAATACAATATATACTTGTTACGAAACTATCTGAACAAACATATAAACTTTCTTTTTTAGTGTTAAGCTCCCAACTGTATATATCCTCGCTTGTTATATTAAGCCGCCGGCCCGCTCCTGTAACAGAAAACAAAATTTTCATTACACATTGGAAGAATTCAAATTTTATTCAACTTTTCAAACGAAAATTGAAATTGGATGCTCTTCCGGAAATCATATTTAGATACGTGTACATTATGTAAAGGGCCATCAATAAAGTACAGAGGGAGGTCTGTGGGCAAGTGTAACGAACATAAATGTGGGGGTCTCTGCACCAGTCTTACATAACGAATCGTAATATTTGAAAAGCTTATTCCAAAAGCATTTAAATGTAAAACCAGCTACATACACTAGAAATATTAAAACCCCAGATATATTTCAAGAGCATTCCAACAATAAACCACCTCTTCTATTATATCAACATTTAGAAACACAGCAAACAATTATGCAAACTCATATGCACGATCCAGAATATGGATAATGTTGAATTGAAATGGCTTGACGAGCATGATGTGGACATTCACAGCAATCCCCCATTTCAGAAACTGTATTGGTGTTTGGGCCCCAGTAATGCCCTTGGGCAACACGATGAATCCTTGGGAGGAAATTTAGTAAGGGGATAGACATGTCACCAAAAGTGTGTGTATGTGATGTGACGAGTGTATATGCAGAACACTATCAATTGATTTACTACATGTATCATTACATTTATTAAATATTCACAAACACGAACATGTGTTGCGTTTTATTATAGTTTGACAAAACTTGAATTTCATGTGTAAATAACGAATTTATATATATATATATATATATATATATACATATTAATATATTTGGATTTGTTTACTTATCTAATGATATATAATTTAATAACGTTTACATTATCAAGTAAGGAGACTAGGGAGTAAGCTTGGAAAGGAAACAGAGGCAGAGACAGAGGAAACAAGAAGCCCTAAGCTGTTATAAAACAAAGTGGAATCTTGCAATATCAACCCATCGATAGTGGCATCAAAACTAAACAAACTAAAGGCATTTAAATCATCCTAAAGGCATTTAAATCATCAGACCTGTCGGCCTTCATCATCGTGTCTTAAACGAATCAAGCATATTTAACACATCACTCACAACAGAAAAACTATCCACAGATTGGAAACAAGCTAACATATTAGCGATTCATCAGAGAGGAAATAAAACCCAAGCAGAGAAAAACCGACCAGTCTGTTTAACGAGCGCAGTAGGGAAAATATTGGAAGGAAAAATCAGAGACATCATCACTGAATATATGAAAGAAAATGACCTGCTGAGCGATAAGCAATTTGGATTCATCAAGGGCCGTTCTACAGTATTTAAACTATTGAAAGTACTGCGTGATTAACGGAGGATGCATAGACATAGTATATTGTGGTTTTTAGAAAGCTTTTGACAAGGTTCCACATATTCGACTCATTGAGAAACTCCAGAGCTATGGCATAAAAGGGATAATTATTAACTGGGTTACAGCGTTGCTAGCTAGCCCACAGAAGACAATGAGTAAGAGTAAATAACACATTTTCAAATTGGCAGGAGGTAATCAGTGGAATATACCACAAGGATAAGTGATTGGGCCCCTTCTTTTGTTATATTCACAAATGATTTACCTGACGTTATAAAGACCTCTCATATTTTCTTGTTTGTGGATGCTATGAAGCTCTTAAATCCAATTTATACCGAAGAGGACTGCACAAAACTGCAATAAGATCTGATATCTGCCGAATTCTGGACAGACACATCACTTTTTGTAATTCCATCCAGATAAATGTAGCCATATGAGATTTGGATCATCATCCACAAGGAATAAAGGCTATTCACTGGGAGGCAACCAGACAACACTTACAAGTACGGACAAAGTGAAACATATTGGAGTCACTTTCGATTCATCGCTTAATTTTAAGGCATATATGTCAGACAAAAAATAATCAAGCCAATTCGATGATGGGAATAGTCCGACGTACTTTCGATCACATGGAAGAAACATTCACACATTGAATACGTTGATCAAGTATGGAGTCATTTCTTAATGTAACATTACAGCTCTTGAAAATGTTCAGTACAGAGCAGCCAAATTAATTCCTGGTTTCAAAGACCTTGACTACAAAAATGTTTACAGAGATTGACATTTCCAACTCTATCACACCGTCGGCTCAAAGGAGATATGGTTGAAATGTATAAGATACTATCAGGGAAATATGATCCAGCAGTCTCATTCAATGTTGTTACATTCAGGGCTAACGAAGCATGTACAAGAGGGCACCACCTAAAATATTTAAAGAGAGATATCGTTTAAATATTATAAATAACTCACTTATATACCGAAGCACATATGTATGACAAAATCTCCCACAGTCTGTGGTTGACGCTTGACCGGTGCAGTTGTTTTGTTGCAAAAATAGATCAGCACCTTCTGAAAATTGAATACACTGCCCCACTGCTATCTTGGATTGTGCCAGACGCATCCGCACAGTCCGAGCAGATGTCAATAGCGAGAGCTGGCATGTAAGGGGCAGAGGCAGTAATGTCTAGTCAAGCCAGAAGGGGACCTGTAAGATGTCATTCACTTTAATGTTCAGGTCTTAAAAATGTCCCAGCAACATTGAAATTCATTTTTGCAAGACAAAAAGAGAGAATCAGGAAGTGGGAGACACTGGAGCCAGTACTGCCTATGATACAGAGCTAACTGCACCAATGATCGGCTCGGGACATCTCATCGGTTGCTCCTTACAACCCTACTGTGGACAGTAGTGTCACAGCCTGATCTCTCACAGCTGACCCACACCGTGTGGAAGTGCCCTGCAGGGGAGGGATATATCGGCCCCCGAGCCTTCCCGGCGTTCCCATAACCGGTGTGGTCATCCATGCCACGTGATATAACCCTATATATTGAGCACGTCAAGCTGCAATTAACATAGGAAATTTACCTGCTTTTATAACCAGCCAAACACAGACAGGCGAAATTGTGGTGTGAACTTTTCAACTTTAATTAATCTTGGATATCTTCACCTAGTGAAGTTATTTATTCGTCAGAGTGGTATTAAAACTTTGCTCATATGTTATGTTACATGGTATATTGCAGTAAATGTATGTATATGCGGCGTAAATAATAATACTAATCTATTATATGTATTCTGACGTATGCAAGTTCATGGATAGTTATGGCTGAATACGATAGGGGCGAATGCAAGATGGCGCACACAGTGGGGAAACTTCCAAAACTCGGATCATAGTTATTCTGGATCTGTATATTACGTTGACCGATCAATCTTGATCATTAAACAACGGTTGGTTTATAGTTGGAGGAAGCAAACAAGTAGAAGAAAAATAAATATACAAAAGACCAAAGGTATGAGAGAGGAGAGAAAAAAATACATAAAATTGTCGTTGTCTTTTTCAGGCATCAGATCTAGGCCAATTCGGCAACCGTAGCGGTTCCCTGAGATAAACCCTGGCCGACACAGCCCTAGTCACTCATTTACCCTACTTCGGACAAGAAAAAAAACAAATAAATCAGAAGGAAATCTGGGTAAGCTCCCTTTCGAAAATACCCAAACTGGAAGCCTCTGTAACACATATTGTCTATGTATTACACCAACAACGGTTCAAGTACAGTACACAGTGCGGTATTAATGGTGACTTAAAAACGAGGAGAGATGATGTGAGAAATGTTGTTTATGTGGCATTAATAAATGTTTCAACTAGTGCTTTTAAATTACGACACATTTGTTTCAAGTACTTTGATCACTACCAAATAATCTAACTATAATTGGCCAAGCACAAGCGTGTGTGTATTTACATTGTGATTGGCTAGATGTCCTAATAACACATGACGCCAATGCGTATAGGTGTATCTACATTGCGATTCAGTACAAAAGTAACGTTTAAAGACAATACCAATGTTCTTTTCTTGCGCGTGCCTGCCGCCGCGAATAGACTAGTCAACGATAACGAATTTTCTTGTTGTACGCAAAGGCATATATAGAACAGACTACAACTACTTGCTGTTTTAAACATCCAAAGTGCCTACCTTCCTTCTGCTAGCGCTATTGCAGCCATCTTGCAATGGTACCCCTTCACGCTGTCCTTTCCGGCATATGTTTCCATGTCCTATAGTGCGTTGCACAGTTGAAATCACCTGTTACACGAAGCACCATATCGAGCGTCAAGCGAATATAGTTTGTTACATGCATAGCATGTGAGCTGGACCCACGCAAGTCAACCATCCACCAGTAAAGTCAGTGTTGCAATGAAACCCGTCGTGTCACGTATATTTCAACCACTGTATTCCTAATGATTGTTTACGCTTCTCAGTCACACGTGCACAACAACTGTCAGGTGGAACTCGACAGAGGTAGTCGTATTAAATTTAAAGTCAAATTAAATCCTCTTGGCGCGTGATTAAGAAGGTACCATTGTTGGGCTCGAACGTGATTCCTAGAATGTTCACCGGTAATTGAATCAATGCATTGTCTCTGAGGTATTGAACCATGACATTGTTTGTGAACGAAGCACAGTTGGCCTGTATATAGGAATAGCCTGTCATTCGTTAGTTAAATGT